>JAQQAC010015530.1:2033232-2184096 GCA_029783875.1 Phataginus tricuspis | reverse complement strand
GCCCGTCTCAGCGGCGGCCGCGGGGCATGGCCGGGGCGCCCCGCCGGCCTCAAGCCCCCGGAGGACTCGCGGCGGCCCCGCGGCTGCGGGCGGCGGCCGGACTGGCTGCTGCGGCTCCCGCTGCGCCGCCTCCTCTGGCCCCGGGGCTGCGGCTGCGGCGGCCGCCCGCTCGCCTCCGCCTTCTCTCACCCCGCCTTCCCTCCGCCGCGAGCGCGTGAGGAGGAGCCGCGGGCGCGAGGAACGCCATCGCGGCGCTCCCGGCGCTGGCCGGCGGGTGCGAACCGCGCCTGCGCAGGTCTGGGCCAACGCCCCGCCCCACGCCCCGCCCCTCCCGAACCAGGCCCCGCCCCGTGCCCCGCCCCCGAGCCAGCGCGGGCTCGGCGGGGCGGCAGCGCTTCGGCCCCGGCGCGGGCGGCTAAGCGGGCCCCGCAAGCTTTAGCTCTCGCTCCCCCATCCGGCCGCGCGGGCTCCCTGCAGCCTCTCCCGGCGCCGCGGGGGAGTCTTTCCCGCCCGTGCCGGCCCCTCCCCTCCCGCGCCCCACCCAACCCTGGGGGGGCCGAGCCCGAGCTGGCGCTCACCTCCCGGGCGGCGGGCTGGGACCTGGGGGGGCGCGAGGGCTGGGCCCCGGGGTTTGGGGGGCGCGGGCGGGCGGCGGGCTGGGTCCCGGGGGGTGGGGGCGGCGGGCGGCGGTGGGAAAGGCGCGCGGCCCGCCTCTGCGCGTCCCCGGCCCGCGCTCTGCCGCCCCTGTAGGCCTGGGCCGCCGGGCGGGATGCTAAGGGCTTGCGCGTCGGGCGGTGGCGGGGGCTCCGGGAGCGCCGGCGAGGGAGGCGGGCGTGCGGTCAGGACCCGCGCCCTAAGGCCGCGCTGGCCTCCAGCCGCAGGGGGAGCCACGCCAGTTACCGGGAGCCCCGGGCCTCGTGCTCGTCGCCTTCTTTTCGCACTCGGGTCCCTGCAGTCTTGGAGACGGAGATAATTCGCACGTGTAGACACGTGTGCCAGGACGACAGGTCGTCGGTCAGCTCGCCGCGTGTAGGCGGCCGCGCCCGGCTCAGCCCCGCTGTCCGTGGCACATCGTCTCCCGGGACTGGGCCTGGCCTCCCCTGCGGCCCGGGCCGGCGTGTGACGGCGGCGCTGAGGCTCCGGGCGCCGCGGGGTGCGCGCAGTCCGCGTCCGGTGCGCCGCGAGGCCCGTCAAGCGCCTGGGGCCTGAAGACCTCTGTGGTCCTCCAGGGCAGGCCCAGGGCCCGTGCCAGTGGGCAAGCGCTCCTCACCAACTGAAAAAAATGCGGAGATTCTTCCACACCCGCTTTCCCCGTCCTCTCACGTTGAAGCATTGGTGTTAATTTCCACAAAATTCTTTGGCCGAAAGTTCTCACCTTTGCATCATTCACATTAATTGTTTGAAAAAGTCTTGGGAAAAAAGGGGAAACATTTTAGTATGTATTTTACTCGGAGTCATGGGTCCATAATATTTTAAGATTTGCTAACATTAAAAAGAATTTTTAAAAACCTTAAGAAGGAAAGTGCCGCTAATTTTTTTTCTATCTAAATAATTAATCATTTCTGGTAATTAAGCTCAGACTTCAAAAACGATATAGGAACATTTAAGAATGGGCAGGGTCAGGGGTTCCTCAACCAACCTGTAAGTAGATCCGAAAACCTTAAATAGTGGATTGATTTTAAAAAAATAACTTTCTGCTACCATTGTATCCTGTTTAAAAGCTTCAGAGAGTAGAAGTAGTTCCCTGTAATGAAAGAATTGGTGACTTATGAGCTAAAGACAAAATTTAAAAAACATTAATGCCATCAACTTTTTTTCCTGTCAATGGCTTATATTAGTTTTGCTCTTTTTGCCGACCTTGCAGAAAAGGTGTAACTTTACTCCTGAGTATTTAAAGGAAAGACATTTTGATCTACAAATTATAAGTCTCATGTCATGGAATTCTTACAGAAAGATTATTTTTGAGCCAGAGTTTCAGTTAAACTGTAACAGGCATCAGAAGAGTAATTTTTCAGTCTGGCTGAACTGTACTTTCCAAACATGGTATAAAGAGGTGTGTTTCTTATGATTATTGGGTTAATGCAACCGTGTATATACAAATATAACAACTGGGTGCAGGGCCAAAACTTACAGGATTTTGTCCTTTATTAAAAAGGGAGCATCCAAGGAAATTTTTCTGTAAAGCAAAAGTCCAGGTATCCATTCTTATGTTCCTACCCGGTGAGTTTTTAGGTTGAGATTCGTGGGAGGCAGCACATTATAGTTAAAAGCAGACCCGAAGCCGGGGTTGGATGGCTTGGATTTGACTGGTTCCTCTGCTCCTTTTTAGGATCTTGGGCAACTCGCTATTTCCTCCTCTGAAAAATGAGGGTAATTGTTATAGACTGAATGTTTGTGTCCCTCCCAAAATACTTGTGTGGAAACCAAATCCCCAAAGTGATGGTATTTGGAGGTGGGGCCTTGGGAGGTGATTAGGTCTATGAACCAAGAAGCAGCTCTCACTAGATACGAAATCTGCTGGCGGCTTATTCTTGGAATTCCCAGCCACCAGAATTGTGAGAAATTCTGTTGCTTATACACCACCTAATTTATGTTATTGTGTTACCGCCTGAATAGACTGAGGCAATAATAATAGTGCTCACTGCATGGTGTTGATATGAGAATTTAATAAGTTACTATATGTTGAGCATTTAGAATAGCCCCTGATACACGGGAAGTGCTGTGGAAGTATTTGCTATTATTATTAAAACAAGTATTGGCTTTGAAGGGATGAAATTTAGAGAAGAGATGAAGAGACAAATGGAGCTGTGGTTCTGGGAAAATAGTTATATGGGGCCAGGAGTAGGGGAGCGTTCGTCAAAGGGGAAACCAGTGCTTGCTCCCAGCTGCAAGACCTCATTCCTCAAACCAGGGGTCTGCCGAGTTAACTACTCCACAGCGAGCCAGCCCTGCTACCTGGCAGACCTAGGCAGTGCCCATGACCTTTCAGGGCTGATCTAATGATGTTGACAAGCCCAAGGGTGAATCAGGCCTATGATGTTAGAGGACTCATACAGGGAATACCTAACAGCTTCCTAAAAGTGTAAACTACTGTTTATACATACATAGCTTGTTAATTCTCTACAGTATCAGTTTTGCAAGAAAGAAGTATCGTATGTTGGGTTTCCTCATATCAAAGTGTGCTGATAATATACTTGACTGCTAGCATACAGTGGTTTTCTAGGTCTTTGAGCTCTTTTCCCTTTGCATTAATTTTTATGCTGTTGCCCAAGTTGACTTAATAGTCACTCCCTGATTGAAACCTTGCGTGGTAGCTGTATCCTCATTGTGGGATGGAGCACAGAGCCTTCAACATGGATGGCATAAAGGGTTCTTCCTGTATGTGGCTGGGTCTGCCTCCCCAGCCTCATTTAGGTTGACTGCTTTCTGACACCCTAGACTCTAGTAGCAGTACCTTCTTATTGTTCCCCGAATGTGCCATGCTAATGCACGCCCTTGAAGGGTCATTCTCTCAGCATGGAATGGCTTCTCTGTGTCTTCCTATGAAACTCCTAGTCCAGCTCCAACTATAGCGGTTCCCCCTTCTCCAAAGTTTTGCTTTTCTGGGTTTTAGTTACCTGCAGGTCATCCGGGAGCAGACCATTCTCCTGGCTATTCGTCAGAAGGTTCAAGAGCAGTCTAATGTTACAGTGTCTATGTCAGTCACCTGGCGGCACCTCATCACATAGCCATTTTATCTCCCATTGTCACAAAAAGGGTGAGACAGCACAGTGAGATATTTTCAGAGAGAGAGATCACATTCATGTAACTTTATTACAGTATATTGTTATGATTGTTCTATTTTGCTATCAGTTATTGTTTTAATCTCATACTTGTCTAAGTTATAATTTAAACTTTACCATAGGTATGTACATTGAAGAAAAAAACATAGCGTACATAAGGTTTTACTATCCGCGGTTCCTGGGGATCTTGGAACGTATCCCTGCAGATAAAGAGGGGCTACTAGCATGGTTTGAAATGCTGTGTCTCCTCCTTCACGATGCTGACCACTTCTTTTCCTCTGTCGCCACTGTACCTGGCAACACATCCTTTTAACTAGGCTCAAGGCCCTATGATTATCTGTTTCCCTGCTAGACTAAGCAATTAACCATGTCCACCAAAAGTGTGCCTTACTCACCTTTGCTTCTGCCTGGCACATGGAAAGTGTTCAATTAATGTTTGTTGAATGGAGTAATCAAAGCTTGAGTCACCCTCTCACTGTATCATTTCACAGGCCACTGCATCTCTGGATTATAAGCAACTAATATTCATCAAGTCTGGACATTTTCAAGATTTTTAAAGGTTCTGATCCCATACAAAATGTTTACTCTTGGATTGTCTCCTCTTTCTTTTCATTCATCTGAAAATTTGAATGTCATTGAAATCAAGACCTGTGCTTTCGTCACGGACCTGGAGACATACGTCCAGGCTACCAGTCACTCAGCTGTGGTGCAAGGGTTGTTAGCTTGCTGATGATGCCCGACCAGGACTTCAGCCTCACAGGGGCTTGCTCCGTTAGCTCTGTGTCCCCAGCACCGGGCATATAGGAGGCACTATCTCTTGGTTGATAGAGTGAAGCCTGTTTTTATTATTTTATTAGTGTCAAAAACTAATAGTAGTAAATACTTATTAGTGCCGAAAATCTTGGCAGAACGTATACAAATCTGTTGTTGGCATTCCGGTGATTTGAAGCCCCAAAGGCGTTTTAGTGTCAGAGGCATTTATAGATAGCTTCCGTTTTTAAGGCTCTCCCCAGAAAGATAATGAGATTTTAGCTCCCTGCTGACAAATCCTCTAAAGAAAGGCCATTGTATGGGTTTCTGCCTCTCTTTCATAGTAAGCAGTGAAAAGAGAGAGACAAGAAGACTGTGGTCATGTGGAGGACCTCTCCTGGACACCTGACGACACTGGTCGCAGCCAGGTGTGTCCTTCCTCCCTGGCAGCTCTCATTATTCAGGTTCCCAGCCGGTGAAGGCTAGAGCATGTCACCCTAACTCACTTAGAATTGCTTCAAGTTATACTTCCCTAGTAAATTTTCCATTCACTCCCAAACCTAATCCTTAAAGAGTTTGTGCCTTTCCCCTACTCAGAAACAAATAAAAAATTCCCTGTATGTTTAAAAATGTCCACTTATAAAATATTTAAAATATAGAAAAATCCAATGAAGAAAAATAGTTTCTATAATCCTATCACCCTGAGGTAACTAGCAGTCTTCATATTTTGTGTATATTCTACTTATAGTGTGTATGTATGTGTATGTGTCTATTTAATTTGGATCAACCTATAATTTTGTTAACTTTCTCACTTAATATATTATGAGCATATTCCCATGTCAATATATATTCTAAAATGTGGTTGTTAAATGACTTTATAGTATTCCATCATATGAACATACCATAATTTACCCAACTCGTTATGATTTGGAAATTCCATTGTTTATGTTTTTTCTATCATTAATTATGCCTTCATGACTATTCTTGTAGGTAACTCTTTGGTCATATCCATGATTTTCCCACTTAATATAAATTCCCATATGGGGAATTGCTGTATTAGAAAGTATGAATATTACTTTCAAGGTTTTTGATATATAATGCCAATTTGCTTTCCAGAAATGTATGAATTTTCACTTTCTACAGCTTGGAAACTGAAGATTCTGTGTTATCTTTTACTTTTACATAATTAGTCAAAAGCCTTTAAAAATATTTGAACAAGTATTAAGAAGTAACAAAAATTAAATGTAGTTAGCAATTAGTCCATATGGGTCTATGAATGGACATAAATGTTTAATAATAGATGTATGAACCTGGATGAAACAGTCTTCCTAAATTTAGTAAGAATATCTGTAAGTAGAAGAATAAGAAAAAATTTTGAGTTATTTGGGGTGCTGAATTTAACAAGAAAATTACCAGACAAAATACTGGAGTAGAGTAAGAGATGATTGAATGTCAAGAGAAGAAACAGGGGGATATTTATGTGCATAACTATTCATTAAAATTTAAGCGTACTTTGATTAAAATACTGTATAAAGTTTTTCTTCTGTTCTGGATCTTGCATTTGCAGTTCCTCCACAAAATGATCCTGAGCTTTTTTCCATTTCTTGACTTCATTACATTTTTTCATCCTCACCATTACATTTATAGAGAGATAAACATATTTAGCTTAAGTTGATCCACCTTCAAAATCACATTGCATTTAAAAAGGTGCTAGGGACTTAAAGGGCTGGAAGACCATTGAGCTCCACTTTTCTCTATTTGAGTTAATGTAGTGGAAGATGATACCATTAGAGTGATTATGCAAACTATCTATAGGTCTCATCACAGGTTCTGACTCTGTACTTGTGAAAAACATCTTTACCCAGCTTCCATCCAAATTCTATTTTGAAATAAATTTATCTTGCATTGATTTTGCATTTCAGGTGATTAAAATATCTTCATTGTTTTCACTACTTAATATGTAGCAAAAACATTAAGTCCTACCTACTATTTTCCAAATATTTTATCATAATATATCATCTAGTCTCTGTAGTTTATTTTCCCTTTCCTACCATGCATTTGAGAGTCACCTGAGGTTGGTATCATCAGTTTTTTCCAAGGACCCAAGTCATTTGTCTTGAAGTGATATAAATGGCAATGGATCTGCCAAAAAGAAAGAGGAGGAAAAGAAGAAGGAAATCAAAGATATGCAATATTAGCATAAACTTTGCTCTTTATATACTCTAGTGTTATAAGTCCTTTATATTCACTATTTGAAGAGGCTAAATATACCAGTTTGAAAACACTATGTTCCAACTCATCTATTACATGTCTAACTTACCAGGGGAGTCACAGGAGAAAAAGAAAATATTTAATAATTATAGGAACAGCAGCCAAATCTATCTTATTGTTGACATGTCAATCATGGTGACACGCTCTTTCAAAAGAGCACTATACTGCATGCAGTCTGTCCATTTTCCCATTCATTAAATTTTTAAATGTGCTTTGATTAAATGTCTATATAAACATTCATAGTTCATCTCCCACTCTTCATTCATCCATCTATCTATATGTGCACTCATTCAATAAATATTCATTGAGTACTCATGTGCCAGACATCATTCAAGCCAGTAGGGATGGAAAGATGAGTTCTTGCTCTTAGTGTCTTAACTCCAGTGGGAGAGCCAGAAACATAGGAAATAAGTATAATTACAGTTGAGTGTGTTAAGGGTTAGAGATATATAGTGGTATTTTGAGACTGCAAAGGGAACCTCTTACTCTGCAAGGAATTGGATGAGAACATCATAGACTTCTTTGGGGAGACGACCAGCTAGAGAAGCGCACAGCAGAAACAAGTCAAGACAGAACATGGGAGAGGACCAGGAAGAACACTAGTGGAAGGGAACAGTGTGGAAAATGACACTGGAAGGGGCAGTAAGCAGCATATCGTATGGAGGAACTATAATCAGTTCTGTTTTGCCATATCTCAAAGTCTCAGGCAAGGTGTAGCTGAGCTGGGCTGGAGAGTTAGATGGGATTCAGATCATGGGCACATGTGTTTGTCCTAGGAAGAAACTTGAACTTGATCTTAAAGGACCTGTAATAAATGACAGTGGTGTTGGTGCTGGGGGCTACTGGAGAGTCTTAAGCAGGTAATTTGTTGGTCAGGTTTGAATTCTGAAAGGAATATTTTGGAGAGAGTGTACAGGAAAGATTTGAAAAGGTTAATAATGATGAGACAGGACAGACAGGAGGTATTAGAAGAAGCTGGTGATAGGTGACAATGGTTGAACCAAGTAGTATATTCCCAGATAAAACATATTTAGTAAGGAGGTAAAATCCTCAGAACTTGTTTATGAATTAACTTCATGTGATGAAACAGCTCTCCACAAATGATGAGGAGTTCCCTGGACATGGAGCAGACCTCACACAGAATCCAGTTTGGGAAGGCATACAGTTAGTGCACCATGTTTTGGAAAAACAATCAACAGCAGTCTGGATGCCAAGGATATGTTGAAACTGGCTTTCTCATATCCTGTTGATAGAGTTGCAAAATGGTATCATCTTTATTTATGCATCTGGCTATTTTCAATTAGGGTTTAAATACCTACCCAGCAATTCGGTTTTGGAGAAACTTCCCTAAATAAAAGAAGCTTTATGCACAAAACTATTAAACACAGAAATATATTTGAAATAGTATTAAATTTGAAGATTTTTATTGAACTTAAAAAAGGAATTCTACCATGAAATGATGACTATGTATAGACCATGGAAAAACATTGCTAAGTTTTCCACCTTGGAGATCTTTAAGAAGAATAAATTATCACCACTCTTAGACAAATTAAATATTGGTGTCACATGTCTTTTCCAAGGTCTTTCCATATCATTTAGCATAGGCTATGATCTATACCTTACTATAATAGGAGGTAATAAAGTTTTCACTTACTTCTCATATTTATTTAGGGGCTGCTCTTTCAATTCAATGATATTCAGCTAGAAGGAAGGAATTGAACTCTCTGAGGGATACATATTCAATATTAAACCATTTGACACTCCTAATAGTGGAGAGGCACTGGCCTATCTTGGTTTCAGAGTCTAGAGAATTGCTTTTTAAATTTTATGTTAATATAGAATCACCCAATATTATCTGTATTTACTCAAAGACATTGTGGAAGTCAAATGGGATCATACTAATTTATGTCCTATCATTCTGCCCCAAAGGAGTGTCACCAGTTCAGATCAAATCTAGGAGAATTCTTACAGAAGGTTTATTTTATGTAAAAAATAAAGGTTTGATGAAATCTACTTAGTGCCTCCGGAACCTTGTTATATGAGTGTCACCGCTGACATGGCGCTGATTTTATGCGATGTCCAGTGCAAATCGCACATCTGGAGGGAAAATGATAATGAAACACTTGACCTTTTGGTATTAGTCCTCATTCCACCCAGAAAGAGTTAGTACAGTTCTTTTCATTAGTAAACCTTGTTGCTACAGAGATATACATTGGCCTATTTAATTTGCTTTTATTTGAAGTCTGCACTTGGGTCTCATTGACATATCTGTGAGATCTGGTGTCTGATTTTTCAGGGACCCCCCCCCCATTGTGACCAGTTTACACCATCTTTAGGGCATAAAGAAACACGGAACAGTGGAGTTGGCCAATGTGGATTTTTCTGCTTTCTTTACACTTACATGGTCCACGTATGTAAAATGGAAATTGGCCAAGGAAATAGGATTGCTGTCATCTGGGTGAATGCATCTCAGGCTCCCCAGGGAGTAAAGATGAGAATGTCCTATTGCTTTCTGACTAATGTGATCGAGGAGGTAAAAGAGGGAAGGAAGAGGGGAAGGCAAAGCATATGATAAAATCAAATGTGTGCTAATAAGTTTTCTTTTCTTTTCCTGGAATGGAAATGGGTACCTGAAAGCAAAATTTTCCTGTGTCCTGTGAAAGCCTTTATTGGTTTCTGAGATCCCTTGCCAAATTTATTTCAATCATCTGTAACATACACAGTGGGAATGCTTCAAACACATATATAAGATAATTTAAGCCAGTAAATATTCCATTTTAATTACTCAAAACAAGTATTTCACATTTTCTCTTTGGGCCAACACCATGGGCTGTATTACACACCACTGACAGTACTGAGAAAGACTGAGTTAGCATTTAATTGTGAGGCCTTGTGAAGACTTTCCTGGAGGAGCGTGAAAGGTGTCTTTAGAACAGCTTCCCTTCTACATTTCCTGTTTAATGTGGAATTTCAGAAATACAGTTTATTTAGGGTTTGACAAAGTGATGTGTCAAATAGCCACCATTTCAATTCTGTTTAGTCTAAGTATCTGGTAGCATTCCTACCCATCAATCTACTTGTGCCTTTGGGTCTCCATTGGTGTCTGGAAGAGACACTGTACTACTGCCTTAAAGTAGCTGTTAGAAGCAAGCTTTCTGTGGTAGCTTAAGGATAGAGCCCCCTTCCCCCACTTTTGGTCAGGTTTTGCTGTTTTGTTTTTATTTTATGTTTTAACAAAGATTCAAGAAAGGAATGAAAGGTAATCTGCAGTTAACAAAGTTATTCCATTAAATGTATTAATATAGCTGTTAGGGACCTCGCTCTCTAAAGGCAGCATGAATTAGCTTTAATTCTTAACATGAACAATTTATGACCATTTTAAGAGGTTTTCTTTGAGCTACTTGTGAAGAATTGTTTAGTAGTAGATTTTGTCAGATTTTAGATAACTGACTTCCAGCTGGACTGCAGACAAATCCCCATTTGTCTCAGAATTGTTTCCCCCGGACTCTGGGGAAAGAGCCTCTTCTACCTTCCCACTTACCTGAAGGCTGTTGGGTATGATTAGGCTGGGGAATTGCAGGCTGTGGTCGGGTGTGGGTCAGAGCAGACTGGGGAGCCAGATCAGTGGCAGGGACCCTGGGGGGAATGTGCTTATCCTGTGCCTCGTGTAGGGGGGTTAAGAGGAAAACAGGAGTTTATCCATCAGCTGGTGTGCTGGTAGATAAGTGTAAGGTACTTGGGACTGTCATTTACTCACCATAATCTGCAATCTCTTTCCTTCTAAATTGGCCTTGGGGTATTTATGGCCACCTTTCTGTTACCCATAGAGCCAGATGGTCTTAAGCCTTCCTGAAAAGGCTGTGTAGTAACTCGAGTAAAGAGGCAAATATACCGGGAAGTTCCTGCGACGCCTGAAGAAGATTTGAGGTTTTTCAGGTACACAGTTGGAGGTTGGAGATACATTAATATTCGTGTAACTTCACAGAAATATTGTGTAATTTACCAGAAAGCTGGTAAGCCTGGGACCTTTGTGTTACATCTATGGGGTAGGAGAGGGAATTTAAAAGAAACAAAGGATTAAATAATCAAGCTGAGTTATCTTTTAAATTTTATTATGAAACATTTCAGATACATAGAAAAGTATGGAGAATAATATAATGACAACCTGTGTAACCACAACTCCCCTTAAACAAATAGCTTTTTGCTTTATTTACATCAGATGCATTTAAAGAAAAATAGATAGCAGATCACCCAAAATGCCAGCCCCTCCACCACCCGCCCTTCCCGGTCCCTATTCTCAATCCCATTTCCCTGGTTCCCTCTTCCCCTGAGGGTAAAACTTTACCCTGACTTTGGATTTTGTTATTCCCATGATTATTTTCATATTTTTAGTACATGTGTATGTGTCCAAAAATAATATATAGTCCTGCTTTGCATGTTAACATTCATCTAAATGACACACTTATAATGTATTCTGCAACTTGCCTTTTTTTGGCTCGCCATGTTTTTAAGATTTACCCACCTGACCATGAATCTCTAATCCTTCTCTTATGTTTCATTGCATGAAGAGTCCAGAAGTCTCCTTTGATAGACATGTTAGGTGGTTTCTGTCTCCTTATGTTTATTATATATTCCCTCTGGAGTTTCATCCTCTCTAATTGCCAACACAGGTCAGTTGTTTTTTCTCTTTTGTTCCTGGTGAATCTTGCTAGAGAATCATAAATTTGTTAGTTGCTGTTTTGAGAGCCCAGGTTTTTGATTTGTCTGACTGACTTTTTCTTAATATTCTATTTTATTAATTTCTGGTATTGGCTTCATCTTTCATTCTAGTCAAGTTTACTTTTTTTTTTCTAATCTCTTACATTGATTTCTGTTTATTTTCAATCCTTTTTTCAAAAAAATATAAGCTCTAAATTCCCCTCTAAGATTCACTTTGGATTCATCCCCCACGTTTTGATATATAGTGTTTAGTTTCCATCTGGTCCTAAATAGCTTGTAAATTTTACTGTGGGTCTCTCTTTAACTGATGAATCGATAAGAATGTATTTAAAACTGGAGTTTTTTCAATTATTGATTTCTAATTTTGTTGCTTTGTAGTGAGAAAATGTGTTCGGTAGGAAATTCTTCAAAATTTATTGGGCTTTTGTGACTCAGTTGTGATCGGTTTATGTAAATGTTTGACGTACACTTGAAAATGTATACGCTCGGCGTCATGCTCATACATTGGCATAAGCTTATTAAGTTTCTTTGAACTATTTTCTATCCTATTTGCTTCTGTTTGGTACGTCTGTTTCTGATGAAGATTTGTTGATGTTGCCTATTATGCTTGTGGGTTTATCAATTTCTACTTGGGACCACATTTTTTTGTAGGTTAGTTTTGTTGTTAGGCTCATAAAAGTTTATGATGGTCACATCTTTTTGTTAGTTTGTTTCTTTTACTATTACGTGGGCCGTCTTCATCTTTATTTGTCTCACTTTCTATTTTCTCTGATATTTATATCTTTCACCAGTTTTCTTTCGGGTGGTGTTTGGCTAATATAGTTTTTCCACCATTTTTCTTTATAAAATGTCTTTCATCATGTCTTAGGGGTGTCTCTTAAAAACAATGTATAGCTGAGTTTTCAAAAACTACAGCCTGATCTGGGAAACAGGAGAGCTGTCTTAGCCGTGGAAGTTTGTTAGGTTTACTTAAGCCATTCTGATTTATTTCTTGCCTTGATCTCCTTTGTCTTTTTGGTATTATATTTCTTGGTGAGAAATACAGATGCCTCCATCCAACAGTTCCAAGGAAACAGAGACTTAAGTTTACATAGTACTCTGTCAAGACGCCCAAAGCGGGCGATTCATCCAACACTTAATTTGGTTTTCTCGTGCACCTGAGGAAATTAGGATAGAAATGATTCTGCAGCTACACTAAAAGAACAGTTTAATACATTCTACTTTGCTTTATATTATTTTCCCCTTATGTTTTCATAGAAAATAAATCTTGGGAAAGAGTTATGCCATAATTTATGCAGTACATGATTTCATACTTTCATCAAATTGCCAACTCTTCAAAGGCAGACATACTGCCCGTATATCTGTTTCTCTGGTGCATACAACTGCGGCTCAAAGTCTGACCTGAACTGAATCTTAATTTTATAGAGGGTGGAAGGAAAAAAAAGAATCAACAATGGAAATTTACAAGGTAATTATTTCTTTGTGACATAAGTTATTGTGAAAGAATGTCCATGTTGCTAGAATTTCTACTGCACTTTATACTGATCTGAGCTATGGCTTCAGTGACCATTCTTACAAATGTGTGCAAATATGTTATTACTACTTTGCAAAGAATAAGTAGTGGGGATTTTCAGAATAAGAATGCAAAGTGTCCACGGTATCAATCACTGCTCAGTAAGCTACCTGAAGGAAACGCCAGGTCTTCTAGTTTTGCGGCCCCAGTGTGTTGTAACAGTGCCTAGCACATAGTAGGCTTTCAATAAATGTTGGAATGAAGAGATGGATGGATGGCAGCAGATCAGTATTACATAACCTTACCTGCACTGGAAACTCTGTAAATTCATATCATTTCTTTCCTGATCTCTAATCGCAGGTGCAGTTCTATCATCTCTGCAGAAGATGTCTTCCTTTCTTTGTGTCCCCGCTTTGCCTCTGTGTCAAGATGCTTTGTTTTATATCACATTGCAGACTCGCGCATCTGTCCCCAGTCTGGTTCATAGGAGACTGTTTTCTAATCACTTTCAAAACTTCGTGTTGCAGTTAGTCATGATCTATTGCAGCAGGCTCAGCAAATCTTTCTTGAATCGGATTTTAAAAGAGTATAAATTAAGTGCCAATACTTGTTGAACATCTACTCTGTGTTAGACCCTGTGCAAGGAAGTGTAAAGTTTTCCCTTTGGCTCTCACAATAATCCTCTGAAGAATGTATTATTAATCCCTTTCAATGGATGAGAAAACAGCGCAGGAGGGTAAGCCTCCTGGGCCAGGCCCTCGGTAAGCTAACCACGCTCTCTTCCCACCTAACCATGCTGCCCTGCTTCCTCCCAGAAACCAGCTGAGCTTCTCATGAAGTCCCCACCTGCTTTCCTCCCCCGCCAGCTGCCTCTGAGAGTGCTTCTTGTTGAAAATAGAACGTCGCTTCATTGTCACCATGGTCTCTTTGGGACAATACCATTTGCTCAGGATGTACACCATTGCTTTTATCTGAGACATACTCACCTCTAGAAATGAATTTTCCGCCTGGGGTCCACATGCATAGAAAACAGGGAATATTCCCTGTCCCTCCCGGTCAGTTGTCCAGGGCATTCCCTGAAGCTTTGTCCTCTAGATGCTTATAATCTGGGAAAGGCCTGAAGGAAAACTCGAGACTGATAGCGGACATTAATGAACATAATGATGATGAGAAAGAACTCTTCACATTTTTTGGCTTTGGGGCCAGATAGACCTGCCCTTGAGGCTTTGTTCTAGTTCCTGACTAGCTGACTGTTGGGGCATGTGACTTAATTTCCCCAGGCAGCAGATTTCTCAACAGTAAAGCAAAGGCAAAGAAAGATACCTGCCTTAGGGGTAAACAATAGAACGCCCATCCTGTAATGGCAGCCTTTGCTGTTACTATTACCCCCAGAAAACCGTGCTGCCCAAAAGCAGGGAGTGAGTTAGACTGGTCTATTGGAGGTAAAGGTCTCTAGCTAATACCTGTTTATTCAATACCGCCCAGTGGCATCAGGACTACCCCCAAGGCAGTACAGAGACAGATGGGCAGGTAAGTTCCCAGGCAGGGGTTAAGGCCCCAGACGGAGACTAAAGAGAACACAAACGTCCTTGCCTCCTGTCCCTGGGCAGCAGTTTATAGGGGCATTAGAGTAGGATGTGGCATAGATTGTATAAAGATATTGTACATTAAATATACATACTATTCCACCCTGCCTAGCATTTCAGCTGCATCGTTATGAGCACGGCCTGTCAGTCTCTGTTACCGGTGTTCCTGCTACAAACAAGCCCCAAAGTCCTGTGGTGATCTATTAGAGGTTTTCTATATCCTTCCTCCTCCCCTTTGGATCCTTTTAGGCTCTCATGAGCAAGCTGTTGATCATGAATAACAGCAGCTAAGTGCTTGCTTTCTCGCTGCTTAGCAGTTTCTCTGGAATTCGGCAGACAATAATGTAGCCCTTTTACAGACAGACCACATTTAGCAAGTGGGTGAGAGAGCATGATACAAAGTGAAGGAAACATGGCCTTTTAAGAAGACAAATGAAGACAGATATTTTCAAGGTAACCTTTAAGTCACATGGCAGGGAATGTTTTCCTTTACAAACGTCCTTTATAAATTACTTCTGAGCCTTTAGTCCTGTAGGAAAAAGCACTGGAGCGAGCTAGTTGCATAAATGACAGAACTAGAAATACGTCAGTCACACCTACCAGGTACTGGCTGGTGAGATGATACAAAAATTCCTCTAAAGGCTGGGATAAAAATAAGAGTGAATTCTGAACTTGCCTCTTTACCATTCATTGAAGAAGAAAGATGCCTTCAGTAGAGAGGAACCTTGTCTTTTACAGGCTTAGGGTCAAACAGGGTGCTCGGCGTAGTCCTTCCTGCCTCTTCTCTTGGTGACTATCCACGTTGACATCACAGTCACTGTTGAAGTTCGGAGTAAATTCTAGAGACGTGTTAGCTTTCTCCCTACGTTAGTCTCCTGCTCCCCCCCCGCCCACTTAGTAAAATGGCGTTGTTCATTCTACAGTAACTTAATGTGGGTGTAGAATTACACAGTTAGGTATGCAGAGGATATATCATAACAGTGTTAATAGTTTCAAAGTAAAGATTATATAGCTGCTTTGTTTTTCAATAATATTTATTGGGAAAAGAAAAATTACAGTACATTCTCAAGTGATGAATTTGTTTCACTCTCAAACAATACCTTAAAATTTCTTGTTTAGAACTTGCATTCTCCCATAGATACAAGACATGGTTAAGGCCCCTGGCCCACAGTATATCTAATGGATGCAACCTGCCTACCCAGGGCTCACCACGCCTCAGGTACAAATTATGGCACATCCGGCCTGACAACCCCACTGTGGCGTCCTCACACAGGATATTCACCTTCCTAAAGAAACTTCCTTGAGAATTATTTCTGCAAGTGCTCAAGGCATCTTTGAAACATGCCCATGAGATGCTGGTATTTCTATTATAATGATGCATGCTGTGGGAAAATCAAATAAGTATGCTAGCTTATTTCAGTTACCTGGAGTGTTGGTATGGGGGAAAGGAAATTCGAAAGTGAGATTTAAAAAGGTTAAATAAAAACCCTGTAGTCCTGATTTTGATGAACTTAGAAAGTACATATTTTTGTGGCTCTGCCCTCCAGAAAGGCTGAGGAATGATGACAACGGTAGTAGCAATGAGCATCCTTGGTGCTCCGGCTGTGGTCGCTAACACCGTTTCCTGCGAGAAGGAACCGTATCTCCTTGAAGAAATGAGCGATTACAGGTCTGGGGCAGAAATGTACACTCTGAGCCTGTGACATCTTGTCACGCCAGAAAACACGGAAATCATCTGAGATGAGCAGACACGTGTTGGCAGGAGTCAGGAGCCACTGTGGTTTCCACTGGGCAGCTTGGACACCAATATCTGAGTTAGCTTGAAACACATCGACACATTTGTGAGCAAACTCATTGGTCACCACTAGAAGATAACAGATAATTTAAATATTTCTTAAAATTGGTAAATAAAGAGAAAAAAAATTACGTGTTCTCCTGTCTATTTTTTTTACACAAACTGTATCATAGAGTAACCTAATGGTTGATGAAGTAAAGTATATCTTAGTAAAAATATTTCAACTGGCCGATGAACAAGGACCTCTCCAGGCAGCCTTCTGCGTGCCTCTTTCTGGGTCCCAGGAGCTGCCCCCCGGTCTCTTCCCTTTGGGTCCAGAGCTTTTCTGGGCAGAGTTCTACTATTGCTCGTGGTTTCTCTCCCTCTTACCCACACCTTTGTGAATAGTTCCTTTATTAAACTCTCCTAGAATTATTCAAATTTGGGGGTGCCAGCTGTTTCCTGCTTGGATTTTGACTGAGAGTGCAGTTTGTTCTGTAACTGACCCAAGAAACCAGACTCTCAAAGTAGGACCCAGGGACAGGTTTCTCACATATTTGAAGAGTGCAGGAATAAACATTTTTCCAGAGAGAAATGGAACAGGGGGAATCTACAGCATGGGGGGCCTTGATGATTTTCAAAATTACCAGAGGTAGCAGAAGATGCAGAGCAGAGGAAGACAAGGGCTGCAGGGCAGCAAATTGGGGGTGGTACATTGTTGCCATGATGACAATAGTGATTACAAAAATTGTGGAGCCACTCGGCTCCTTCTGGCCCCAGAGAGCATATGCAGAGATAGAGATGTTAAAAGCTTTGATGAAGCGGTGGTGCACCTGTGTGGAGAACCATACATCCAGCTGGCACCTTAGGGCAGCCTCTTCCTGCAGTCGCACAGTAGGTATCACTGAGGACGAAGCCTGGGGTGCAGTTGTGACAAGGCGCTGCCGGGTCAGACAGGGAAGAGGGACATGTTAGCACCACAGCTGCGTCTGGAGAGGATCCTGCAGATTTCCCTGAAACTCATAGATGGACTCTAATGCTCAGCGATCTCTCACTGCTTTTAAGTCCATAATGAAAATTAGATTCCAACATACCACGGGCAGAGGGTAGAATGGCTGCCAGGCTGGGTACAGTGAAAGAGCCACAAGAACTTTCTCATCAGCAGAAACTTGGGAAACATGCAGAAATGCTAGGCCAAGAGAGGTGGATTCATGTACCCAGGATTTTGGACTCAGCATGTCTCGAGCACCTAGAAATGGTATGATTGTTGTCTAGGTTGGTTAATGAAAGTCTGGACTCAACCATACCCAACAGATAATGATGAAGTTTGTGTTTACATAGTGGGAATGACAGTATGTCGTTATAGTCAGCTCCCAGGTTGAGTGCCCCAGGATGTACACTCTGAGAAGGAGTTTGGTGTCCATAATGTTTATTTGGGCCCAGTACCTGTTGGGAAGGGTAAGATATATGCTTGCTAAAAGGTGAGAGCGGGACTGAAATGCCAGGCCTCTGCAATACTGGTGAAGTTCAGAGGGGCCCAGTGATATGACAAATCAGAACATCTTTTCTTAAGTGAGAGAGAAGCTGTTTACCTTTTATCACTTATGCTGTGTGGGCTTGGGGGTTTCAAGGCAATGTACCCAGCAGTGAGGCGTGCTGTCCCAGCGCGTTTACTGGGTAACTGTGTGCTGACGGGCTTTCGTGGAACCTGAAACCGGAAAGAGTGCTGACAGTCCAGGCTTCAGTCCAGACAGTCTTGTCACAAGGACCCTGTGCCCAGACAAAGCCGATGGTCTGCCTATCTGTCGGGGGCAGACAGAGGTGCTGCACAGCATCTGGCAAGTCCCAGCAGCAGAATTGCACAGCCTGGGGTGTGGGGAGAAGGCTGTGTCCTGTTCTGCCGACAACTGTTCGTCAGAAAAGAAGATCATGACTGGCTGCTGGTCTTTCAGCAGATTGAGTTCTTGACCACAGGATATCCAGATTGCCAAACTCATGCTTTCTGACCCACTGAGCCATAAAATTGGATGTACACAGTGCATTCCATTATAAAATGGAAGTGGTACATATCAGGGGTCAGCGAATTTCATCTATAAAGGGCCAGAGAGTAAGTATTTTAGGCTTTGTGGGCCATGTGGTTTCTGCTGAAGTGCTCAGCTCTGCTGCAGCCTCAGAGTGGTGGGGAGCCATAGGCAACCGCACGGCTCTGGCTGCATTCCGATAAAACTTTATTTATTGACACTAGAATCTGATTTTCCTGTCATTTTGTGTGTCATGATATGCTATTTTGTTTCTTTTTTTCAACCATTTAAAAATGTACAACCATTCTTTGCTTGCAGAGAATGCAAGCTGAGAACAGGTGGCGGGCTGGTTTGCATGGGAAATTAGTCCCAGGGAGGCCTGGGAGGCCCAACGCGCTGCCCCCGCGGGCCCGCTCCTACTGCCTTTCCTGTCTTCCCGCAGTCTTCTCTGCGATGTGTCAGCGGAAGAGGAAAAGGTGTGGGCCCAGGCTGTGGGTGGGTGTGCCAGGCACCCTGCAAGAGGAGGACATGGACAGCCGCGCCCTGGCAGCCCCACGCCCGCGAGCCCCGCTCCCAGCAGCGCACGTGCTTGCCTGCTTTGCGCGGGAGGAGACATGGCCTGAGAGGTACTGCTCTATCCACTCAAGGCCAGTCCACAATAGACTTCTACACTCAGGGGCCTGGGAAGAACCACACTGGCAAATTGATCACATTGTGAAAGCGGGGGGAGGAATGGGGAAGGACTTCTTGGAACGGATGAAGATGCTTGAGTCCCATGTAAATGCCCATCAGAGGCCATTCTTAGTGGAAGAGGCTTTCAGTAATCAGGTCGACACGGTGACTCATTCTGTCAATGTCACTAGTGTCCCTCTCTGACGCCCAGTGCATGCTTACTAGGCAGTAGTGACAGGGACAGTGGCTCTGCGGAGACTCGCAGACTCCAGCCGTCACCAAAGTCGGCACCATTCAGAGTAGTGCAGAGCTTATCAGACTGTGGTTGCCGCACTTGTCCAATGACGGTTAAACATGGACAAGCAAGGGGTGCCACAGTGGACCACTTGAGTCACAGACATATTCTTTTATGCCAGAAATACATAGTAGGAACCCTATGTCCTTATAATGATTAGAGTCAATGATCTCTCCCAGGATGTTAATTCATTTTGAGGCGACTGGTTTCCTCACACAAAGATCCCAAAGGGACCGGTGATCACTTTGGACTTACTGAGCCTCTTAACGTGCGCCCTGGGGAGAGCACAGCCCTTCTGCGGATCCGGCCTCTCAACACGCAGAGCTACATTAGTGTGTTCAGGCTACGGTAGTAAAACACCACGGGCTGAGCGGCTCATCAACTACAGGACTTTACTCTGCCCAGCTCCGGGGCAGGAAGCCCGAGGCCGAGGGAGAGCCCCCTTGCAGGCTGTGGGCTTTTTGACTCCCGTGGTGAAGACGGGCAGAGGAGCTCTCTGGAGTCCCTTTTGTTAGGGCATCCCTCTCATTCATGAGGGCTCCCTCAGGCCCCAGTCACCTCCCAAAGGCCCCACCACCACATGGGGCCTCAGGACACGAACATGAATCTGGGAGGACGTGCCCCTCAAGTCGTCAGCAGAGCCCAGGCTGCATTGGCAGGGAGCACGCATCCTCCAGGCGAGCCCCTGGGAGCAGTGCCGGGCGGGGCCACCCCTGTCTGTGACTCCCCGATCCCTTGCTCTGTGCATCTGCTTGGCGGACAGCACCATGCGATGGAACTGCCTCCAGGTGCAGTGTATACCTGTGCCCCTAGAAGAGCATCACCTCGTCCAGAAGGCCACCTCTAAGCTGGGGCCGTGCTGACTTTAAGAGGCCCGGCTAATGTTCTGTTGGGCTGGCAGGCCCTGGACAGTGATGCATGAGATAAAAGCAGGGAGTTCATGGTCATATGCTCACTGACATGCCTCCTTTGCCAAAAAGTGTCCCTTGATACAAAGCGACATAAAACAGGACAGGGCAGGAGAAGATGATGTCCCAGCTCAAGCAGAGGGCAAATTTGCCCTTCCTCAGCCTTTTTGTTCTTTTTTGCCCTCCATGGATTGTCTGATACCAACCAGTGCTGGGGAGAACCATCTGCTGTACTCAGCTTCCCAGTTTAAACGCTAATCTCTGTAGAAACAGCCTCACAGACACACCCAGAAGCAGTGTTTTACTAGCAACTCGGGCATCCTTCAGTCCAGTCAAGTCAACACATAAAATTAACTATGACAGCAGGCCGTCCCGAGTACTTACAGCTTCTCCCCTCCGGGACTGACTGACACGACGAGAATGTGGCGGGCCAGCGTGACATTCTCTGGAGCGTTCGGACTGTCCAGGTCCACTTGCCGTTTTCCATGATAAAGGACCGGAGAGCCATAGGGCGGACTGAGAATATCATCTGCTGTCCATCCAAGGTGAATCTGAACTTCGATTCTCTTCCCTTCTGGATACATAAAGGGATGCATTCCCTCGTGTATTCAATCCCAGGAGCTGAGACTGGAGTTTCTCGTTGGTTAAGTTCATGGTAGCTCACTGTTACCTGCCACCCTCTATCCACTTTTTCCAAGCGCCAAATTGGTAAAATAAATGAGACTCTAACAGCTGGACTGAACTCCTCCATTCTTCCCGGGTGTGTCATTATTTTCAGGTCACCGCCTTGGCAGAGGCTGGGGATAAAGTCGGAAGCAGAGACTGTCCCCTGAGCCTTTTAGCTTCCTCAAGCCGCTGAACTGGTAGGGAACAAGGTTGTACTGTTAGAGTGAAAGGTCCCTGGTGTCAAGGTGGTCGATTAAGACAGAGACCCAAACTGAAAATAAAATTAAGCCTTTGTTCACTTACTATGACAGAGAAGCAGGAGGCTAACAGAGAGGGTGACAGCTTCCTGGTGTTCCCTTTCTCCATGGAATGGCGCTGGGCAGGCATCAGACATGGGGCCTGCGTCACCGCCGAGGGGCCTGGAGCAAAGGCTCCCAGGGCTGGGGAAAAGGGGGGGCGGAGCTCAGCATGCTGAGTCCTGGGCTCGAGTGGGGAGAGGCCTTCAGGGCCCACCAACGAGAAGGTCTCCACAGAGGCCCCTGGACATTGTCTCAGCCAAGACCTGTCCCAGCAAAGAGGCTTCCAGAAGGCTCTCGGCTAGGAGTCTGGCTATGCTAAGAGCATGGCCGGCCCGCTGGGGCCTGAGCGCTTGCCTGGAACTCCTTCCAGAGACTGCAGCACCTTACTGTGCGCAGGTCTGGTGTGGGGAGGACGCTCCTCCACCTGCAGGCTGCCAGGGGAAGTCTTGGTAGTGCCTCCAGTCAGGCCTGAAAGACTATGTAAAGGATTTTGACCCTGTACTGCCTGGACAACTAATTACTGGGGAAAAAGAGGTTACTGCCACACCGGGGAACAGTAAGACCAGGTCTGGAACTGACGATTTACTTTTAGGGGGTGTGTACTTCTTCTGGCTTTGTAGTCCTTCCCCAATAGCCTTATCAACAGAAAACTGAGACAACTTAACAAGAACAGAGCACCAGAGGCTCATATCCTGCAGAAAGGAAGGTTTGGGTCACCCTACCTGGTTAAGAAGCCCATCTGAATGAGGTGTTGGGGAACGTGGAATGGTGGTGGTAGGAAAGGACAGTTCCTATTACCAGCTCAGACCTCTCACACACACTCACACTCATGCACACACACACACACACTCATGCACACACATGCTCGCGCACACAGCCACACACTTGCACACGCACACCCACAGTGCTCCTGCACACACTCACACTCACACACACACTCACACACTTTCACAGTATCTCCTACACATACTCACATGCAGACACTCACAGTCACACTCTCATACTCACACTCATGCACACATAGGCTCGTGCAGTCACACACACCCTCACACACTCACAATCTCACATTCATGCACACACTCACACAATCTCCTACACACACTTGCATACGCTCATGCATTCACACTCACATTCTCACGCTCACACACACACACACTAGTTGCGGTATGCATATGCTATGCGACTGTTCCCCCGTTTCTCTCTGCTGCCTTACCTGGAAAACCCTGGTGGAGGCTAACGTGAGCTCGATGGCAATGGGACGGAATGGACTGCACCTGCCATGATTCAGGAGCTAACGGGATCCATGGGCACTGTGGCTCGAGGACATACATTTTTCAGAGGGATGAAGGAGAAGAGGGGATGCAGAGGGGCCAAAAGGCCTATTGTGCTGGTTTCTTCCATTTGTTCCTCCAGATCCACTCTCCACGCCTGGACGCAGCTCTGTCTGGACTACATCAAGAATCCCTTTTGCCTTCGGGTCTCTGGGCTTGTCCAGGGAAATCAGGCAGGAGACTGGGCAGGTGGGGGTGCGGTGAAGGGGTGATTCGCTCTTCCTCCCTGCGCACACCTGGGCTGGCTGTGACCTTGACTCAACGCCGCGGCCCTTCCGAGGGCGTGTTGCTCCCCAGGGGGTCTTTCCCACAACGCTGCCCTGAGCGTTCCTGGTGACCGCTGTCTCCCTGCAGCCTTCAGGCCTTGGGGTGGTGACAGCCACGCTACGACCTGCCCCTGGGCCCTGAGCCGCCCATCATGCTTCCCTGTCCCCTGCCCGACCTGGGTTAATAGTCCCCGTGCTGAACCTGCCTTGAGTTCACTGATTAGTGTGCATCTTCTGCTTCATGCTGCAGCTCAGTTTATAAAATGCCCCCCATCCCCATTTAAAAATGTATTCTGAGCATAGTGTTCTCAAGTCTAAAGACTTGGGAGCATTCATTTCATGGTAAGTACTCCACGTCGGTCATTTATGACTACTGGGTGCCATTTCCCAAGATGCTTCCGAGCTCACCCCCTTTAATCAAGCTGCCATGTTTCTCCAGGTGGTATTTCTGAAAGGGGAATGGGAGTACGGGGTCCCCCGTGGCCCCCTGTTCCCTGGAGAACGAGTCCACCCTGCTGGGCACGCCACGTGAGGCCCTCTCTGCAGCGCACTCTGTCCCGCTTTCCCCCGCGCACTCCACCTTCCAGCCACGCTGAGCTCTGTGCCCGTCCCAGAGACTTGACAAAGCTGACTCCTCTCTCTCTTTTGTAAATTATTTCTCCTTTTTTGAGACTCAGCTCAAGGGTCATCTCCTCTTTGCAAACTTCCTTCCAGTGCTGTTCTTTGTTCTCACAGTATTAAATTTTATTTAAAAATATTTTTATTTAAATTTTATTTTAAAAATTGACACACCATTTGAAAACTGTTCTTCTGATTCCTCTAAATACACTAAATCTTTGTTAAGGGATGGAAATATCCATTTTGTCTAACATACAGTAAGTATTTTACAGCTGTCGGTTTAAATATTTTAACATTTAAAAACTGAGCTTTCGGTCTTCAACGTCTATGGTCTACTTTTTGCTTGGGCTTCAGCTGGTCTTTTTCGGAATCTTCCTCCCTTCAAAGTAAAATCTCCCCTCTGCCCTCTGATGGAGGTGTTCACTCCAAGGTTTAATTCTTTGTTCCTTTCCCGATAGAAAATCTCCCTTGTGGGAGGGAGCAAATCTTCCTCTGAATTTCCAAATTGCCATTACCCACTAGAGACCTCTGCTCACTTAATTATCTTTCTAATTCTAGACAAACCCTCAAGAAATCTTTGAGTAAATAAATTAACAGGTCGGCATTTTAAGCCACATATTTATTTTAATATGCAAAAATTAATTAAAACGTAATTTTAACCAATGGCGGGACCTATATAAAGTAAGTGAATAGAATTTTGGGTACTGCTGCATATTTCCTGTGAATTAAGGTAGTCTGATGCTTTTAAAACCTTAAAGCTGAATAAGAAATTGTAAGTGACTTAGACCAAAATAAAGTCAGTAGTCTGTTTACTTTGGTAATCCCTTAAGTTATGACATATGTCATGCAAACATCCACAAATTGGCTTACTTTTTCCTTCAGGTTTTAGTAGCAAACAAAGGTAAGGGTTAAATGCTGCTCTGTGCTCCCGGACTGTGACTCGACCCGAAATAGAAATTTCAAAAATATCTGCAGCAAAATGTAAGACGTGTGTTTGGATGCAAAGAAAATGAGTGAAATTAGAGAACTTTTTCCTATTTATTTTTTACAAAAGACACAAACAGGATCAACAATAGCAGTGGGTACAGTGTACAAGAGCTCTTTCGAAAAATTATTTTTCAACTTTCTCCATGAACAGGCTTCTGAGTACCCCCTGGACATTTCCAGGGACAGGATTAGCAAAAGCAAAGAGATGTTCATGATGTGTGACTGGAGTTTGTGGCTTCACCATAAGATGAATTTGGCTGTTAGGCTGCATACCCATTGGCAGGGCCAGTCTAATGGGGAAATGCTGGTGCCCCTGCTTTCCTAAGGTCTCAGGCTACCTTCGAAAGCCCTGCCTTAGACAGTAATAGCTTCTCCTGTGAAAGTGAAAGTCCTCTTCGGGTCCCTTTGGGTGGTGAAGACAGGTGCTGCTGGTGGTCCTCTGGGGACACGAACGGCCCGCCTGGAGCCCCCGGAGAGGGCAGGCTGCCCTTCACTTTGCGCCGCGTTGGCTTACAGGGCTCGTCCGGATGCCTGCTTTCTGATGGCGGGGGAAAGCTAGGTGCCTGTACCAGCATCTCTTCTCTTCTGTCCTGTGATTAGGAAAAAGTGAAGGAGAGATTATTTGGAATTACTTGCTGGAACTCGGGGGGGAGTATGTCCATTTAACTCAGCACAGCCGTTCAATACTATTTCTGCAGTGAGAGAACAATACACTTTATCTGCCATTCTATTCCGAGCAATATTCAATTGCTTTCTGAACCTCTTGCAACTTCAGTCAGCATTAATCTGGGGTGTCACCAAATACATTACCCTACAGCAAGCAGGAATGGGCGCGTCCTCCATAACATGATTTGTACTAGGACGCCCAAGAACAGACCTAGTCAGCAATCGATTCCTTTTGTCGTAGGGGCACAGGCTGCTGCTTGCAGCGGATGTGATCCAAATGCCGTGGGTGGCGTGCCGGGCCCGCCGTGAGCTGACTTGGACTTCATCTCCTCCTTGCAGCCCACACCCCCATTCTACTAATGTGACCGCCCTCCCCACACCCCTGCGTCTTCTTTTTGCCGGGCCCTCCCGACTGAGCACGGCTGCCCACATTTCTAGGCTCCTGTTGCGTGTTAGCGGCTGGATATTCTCCATCTGTTCCCGTAGTTGCCCTCCTCACCTGCTCCTACCCAGTTCTGTGCCCCCTGGCAGATGTTGGGGGTCTCCTTCATCAGCGTGCTCCCTGGAGCTCCAGCTTATACTTGAGGTTGACCAGTGGAGGCACCATGAGAAGACTGGAGGGCAGGAGGAGAGGCCTGGGCATGTACTCCTCTCCGCTGCGCATGCCTCCGTCCCGGCTGGGCTGTGGTTGGCTCGGCGACAGCTCTTACTGGACATTAGAAATAAACCTGTCCATCCCCCCAGCCTCCTGGCATTAACTACTTCCCACTCGTGTTCATCCAGGGAGGCTTCGGCCCCCTCGGCCCCCTTAGTCCTGCCCACACCTCTGTAAATAGTCCTGCCCGTAAGCCCTTGTTATTTCCGTTTGACAAGAAGTGTGTGCCATCTCTCTCCTGCTGGGCTGCTAATACCGTCAGCCTCTTTATGGCGCCGCCTCCTGGGACAGAGCTCTCCCTGAACCCACGCAACACTTATATATACAACCCGGCATACGTAAAAGTTCATTTCCTTCTGGAGTCTCAGTGTCTTAGGGTGGAGCACAGTGCCTGACACATATTTGGTCCTCCTTAAATATTTTTTGAATAAATTGATGAATATCATGAGTGGTTGGTATTGGTCTTTCAAAATTCCAAAGCCTGCTGTTGCTTTAACCATTAGACTATAATGCCTGCATAGTGATGGCTTTCTAGAGAAATTCACAGGGGTTAGCCCAAGCACTAGAAACATTTTGAGTGGTTTCCTGATATTTTCTGAGATGTCCCAATTCCCATCTCGACCCTTGCTCAGGGTCAAACATCTGAGTGTTTGCTCGTCTTGCCAGTGGGTTTCAGGCCCGGACAAGTTCACTACGGATTCAGTGAGACCGTAAAAATGAGTGGAACGTTCTTAGAGTGAAAGGGTTTATACCCAACTTTATTCCCACAGTGGCAGGTGAAGTGCTAGAATCCCGTCCACTCAGAGCGAGTCTGCACGCAGCAAGCCGGTCTCTGTCTCTGGGCCCTTCTGGCCCCGCAGCCATCTCAGTCTCTGTCCTTGGCGCCGCCACCACTCCAGCCTCTGCTCTGCTCTCCTGCAGCCATGAGGCCATGAACACTGGGTGGAGCGTTTTATAGAATCAACAACAACGTATTGCCTGCATGCATGTAGTGAGCAAGTTGACCAGGGCCAGGTGAGATCCTGGCCATGGGAACCTTCACTTTCTCCACATAACTGCATGAACATGATTGTTCAGACAACTCTGAAACAATTGTTAATTTCATGGTATATGTGAATTTTGAAAGATTCAACAGAAGAAGTTCCATACAATTATACATTTGGTTTCTGAGTTGCCAAACCAACTATTTAATTTTCATTTGGAAAAGCATAATTACTTGGCCAGGTGGGTGGGTTGACGTAGGACCCAAGGACTGGGGAGGGTCCGAGAACAGTCATAATGCAGCTGGAACATACTTCAGTCACGGGAGAAAACAACACTTCCTAGAGCCACACAGGTTCGATCAAGGCATCAGTGGACTTGAAAAGGTTACTCCTTGCCATCAGATAGCTGACACATAGTTTGCAAGGCTCAGATTATACGCTAATCTCTTTTTCTTACTATTTAAATAAAAAATTCTGAGACTTTTCCCTGTGGGCCAGCTCCGCACAGGGTTTATGTTCTGCGTGTTTGTACTCCCTACTAAGTGAATCACTCTAATGTTTAAAATGGCAAGAACAGAAAACCTTATCAGGGAATCATTTCTAATGAAGATTTTAAAGAAGTAAGAAAGAAAAATTAGATGTTTCCCGACTTTGAGGACTTTTTTGGAGTGTCCTGGTAATGACAAAGAAGGCCCTTATTTAGGATTCCATGGAATTACCATGACATAATCATTCTAAAAACATCCATTTGTTCTTCAAAATGTGAGGCAACTGGACATTTCTATTCATTTATTCAATACATATTTATCGATCATCTCTCCAGGCTCTCTGTACCCATCACTTGGGAATTATTATCAGTGAACAACTACAAGATCCCCATCCTTGTGGATCTTGGGAATTTTCACGAAAATATGTTCTGTAACTATGGACAACTGAAAGGAGGAATTTTCAGAATCATAGCCTATTCCAAAATTTATTTCTTATTTGCAAGGAATGTAGAAGAGCAGAGAAGAAATCCATGCAGAATAGCTGACCCAAAACACATCCGAGCTGTGCCATCTGATCTCCGTAAAAGCCCCGTGGCATAGCTTCCGTTCTCGTTTTATGCACAAGGAAACTGAGGCAGGAGAGGGTTCACCAACATCATGTAATTTTGCTCTGGAGCGGAGCTGGGACCTAAACACAGGTCTTTTATCCCCACTGTCTGTGTTCAGACCCTCCATGTGACTCTGTTTGCTGGAAACTGACCTTCAGCCAAAGGCTCACAGGAGTTTTGACATGAATACTTTATAAACACATTAGGTGAAATATCTTGTCCATTTCAGGAACCCCTCAAGGAAAGAAAACGCATGCTTCTAAGACAGCCTGAGTAGAAATATCTTAGTGTATAGCTTACTCTCTCAGGTTCTGCTTCTATTTTGAAAACTCTATAGAAAGATATCATTCCTGCTTCCCAGGGCAACCCCCTTTGGCTGCTGGAAGACAGCCACCACTGCCCTCCCCTTCCTCTACCCCAACAGTTTGAATGATTTCCCCTTTTTTTTTTAGATTAAACAACTCCTTATTCCACAATTGTCTGGAAGTAAAAATTAAAATAAATAGAATGATGAAAACTTCAGGTCATCCCTTTCAAAGTCATTTCCAGCACTGCATTAAAAAAGAAAAAGCAATCCACAGCCACAACAATAAATGAGGTATGCAATTTAATTCTGGATATTACAGGGAGGCTTAATGAAGCAGAGAAGTGGATTTCCGGAGAAGAAGAGATTAAGTCTGGAAAAGAAGTGTACTTGTCTGGGGAGTAAAAAGCAAACAACTTTAAAAGGTCAAGGGACCTAGGAAGGAAGACCCTAAAGGTAACATTTGGAGTCCTAAATTGTGAGGAAATTTAGCCGAGAATGGAATTACTGAAATAAAAGGTTGCCATAAGAAATTATTTGCACTGAAAAAATAATTTTCATACTGAAGAGCCAAAGACTCATTATTAGGGAAGTTGTAGCAGAGCTAGATTAGGTTTGCATGTCAGACCCTCTAGAGAGCTGTTACTTCTTAGAAAATGATAGGTGTGCAAACACATTACGAAGGTAAAAATAACTGTATAATTTTGGTTTTGTTTCATGTAAAGTTTTAATTTAAGTGGAATGACACTTGTCTTTTGCAGCACATACAGGACTAACGAAATGTTAAAACTTTCTGCTTCAAATTTACTTTAATAAAAGAAAGTTACTTGGATAAACCTGAAAGTTACTTGGTGAAAATGGAGCATACCTGTGGGCCTAGATATTTTTCAAATATTAAAAAAAAGCTCAGTGGCACAAGAAATCCCAAGAAGAAGATGAGACGATCTAATGGCCGTCGTGTTCTTACAAATCTAGTCCTTTTTTTTTTTTACACAATCATTAACTGTGTTCTGCATGCTGAGGTACCGTCCCCATGACCAGCCTATTTTGTGAAAGCGAATTATTGTACCCCTTAATGCCCTTCCTGCCCCCCTTGGTAACCACTAGTCCCTCTTGGTGTCTATGAGCTCATTGCTGTTTCCAAACCTGATCTTAAAAAGCATGTTGTGGCCAAAATGTTTAAACAATTGAAATGTAATAAATAATGACTATCCCGGATCGCTTATTCGTTAGTCTAGAGATGAATGGGGGACAAATATATTCTCCTTGGGTCCAGTTTGCTTTGCTACAATGTGTGTTTCTGAAATGAGAATTAGCAAAATATCTCAAAAGGGGATTAGTGAATAGGGAAACGGTGAAAGCAAAATGCTGAGGTCTCCCTGGTGTACAGATTTTCCCAGCATGTTAATGATTTGTACCCCATTAATAGCTGCGAAGCCTAAAGTCATGGGGCTGAAGCCCAGGGAGCCCCCTTCTACAGTCGCACCCCAAGCCTCCCTCTGGCACTGTCTCCATGTGCTCTATCTTGGAAGTGCTTCTGGAGGGTGACTGGGTCTGACTTTGGGCAGGTTGCCGTGTTTCCCACCTTATATCAACCTCAATCCTTCCTATACCCACAGCCATTAAGCTACTATCAGTTTTTCTTAAGGTAATGTTCTATATATTCTGTAGTATTATTTGGATTATTAAAAATTTAGCAAGTCTGTTAAACTGTGTAATATGTTTAAAAGATTGTTATTGATCCCGTTTGTTCCCTGACAACTGGGTTTGAATTTTACGCCTTGTTATATTTTGTGCAGTTTTAGAGGGTGTGAGGTTTTCAGGAAACGCCTGTTCCTTCTTATATTGTGATGTGTTTGTGAATCTACAACCCTATTCAGACGATGTGTTTGCTACCCATACAGTCATTCTTTTCCGAGAAGTGTCAGGTACCCAGTAATGAATTACCAACTGTCAGATACTAAATCTCCAAAAAGACAAATTCAGCCATAAAAATAGTTCCAGAACAAATATTAGCCAAATGATCAGACTGCAAATATACCATTGCTTCAATATGGTTAAGTAACTACTTCAGGTTTATGTAACTCCGTCACCTCAATCAGAAGAAGCAGGTTCATTTGTCTCAAATTAATGATGCCTTTGTACAAGCAGGGACATTTTTTTTTAGAAACACAAGCAGTAAATGATGGCATTGTTTTCAATAGGACACCTTATACTTCTTGGCTAACTTTTACTTTTTGGTGGAAAAATCTATATTTTTTCAAGGAAGAAAAGTAGGAATTTAATAAAAATGTGTATTTAGTAGCAAATTTAGGTAATTTAAGACATTCTGAGTTCTTAGAAAGGAGCATAAAGTTAAACTGTGGGCCTTATGATACCAAAAAAGAATGCATTAATACACTGTAATTAATAATTATTTCACAATGAACTCCTTCATCTGCAAATTTAGGGTAATGATAATAGTTACCTAAAGCATTCTTGGGAGGGTTAAATGAGATGATACCACACATGCAAAGCACTTAACACAGTGGCTGGTCTATAGTAAGCCTTTATTAAATGCTATAATTATTCAAATTGGCAATTAAATAGCCCATTGTTTAAAATAGAGGCACATTAACTGGCTCTGACATTTCATGTTTGAGTCATATACTATACCTATTTGTTACTACAGGTGTCATTGAATTTTCTCATGGAAAATGATGACTGTTGTGAAAGACAGAAGCAACAATTTGCTGAGCACCCTCTCCAGGTAAGGTGATGGGCTGGGAGTTAAGGTGGATGCAAAGCAGTGTCAGATATTAGCCCTATATTGAACGTGTGCAATCTAATCTGACAAAGAAGACATAGGAAAGTAACAGTTCCCTTTTCCTGCAAAGTAATAGTTACCTAGTGATATTTTATTTAAGGCACAGAATATTTTATCGTTTTCCCACATAAATGTTAACCCTCTTTTAGGAATGGGCTCTTTATGTTGTTTAGTTTAAGTGTGTGTTATTGTATGTAAGTAATTTACACCCTGCAGAAGCTCCAGCATTTGGGTGATTTAGGAAGTCTCAGGGAGGAGATGAAGTCAAGTCTAGAAGATGTGCTCTGTCACTGCAACATGTGAAATGCTGAGGCCAAAAGGTACAGGAGGCCTCTAGAAAACAATATTTTCTAGGAGCTCTGATGGTCATTCCCTTGCCTTATTGAAAAATTCTATGAGTTAATTTTACTAATTTTGATCTCTTCTGACTCCAATCCATTTTACACACAGCTGATTAGAGTAGGTAGTTTTATCTTTCAAGCAAAGATGTGGAAGGTGGAACCTCTCTTCCTTCTCAAGGTTCCTTCAGACTGTCATTTTAACAAAGAAAGATGCAGTAAAACACACAGCAGTTTAACTCTTATTTTGCATTGGGCATGCTTTTTTAAAAATATAAAAACAAAAGTCATGGTTCTTAACATAAATAGACATTTTAATGTTTATATCCCTAAATGGAGCCTTAAGTCCCTTTGTATTCTTTGATTCTACCCTGAAAGGAAGATGTTCGTCCAGGGATACCCCTGTGTTTCTAGTCTGACTAAAAAGTAGGCTCCAGTCCTCTTATCATCCAGAATAGCCTAATTTATAAATAATGAAATGGCAGAACAATTTTGATTAAGAGCATGTTGACAAGCCTATTCTAGATACTGAGATCGTATTTATATCAACCAAAGATACATAGCGGTAAGACATTTGTGGTCTTGACCGGTTTGAAGGCTGTAATTTGACAAAGGACTCTCTGACTTCCATGATTTAAAAGGGTATCTTTTCTTTATAATAAAGTAAAGAGAAGTAGATATTTATCTGTGGCTTTTAAAATGCTACATTTCCCCTCCTGTACCTCGGGCCAAGTGGACAGAAGCCTGGTGACCTTCCCCTGGCCCCTGTGGGGTGGGACGCCTCCTCTTCATCGCGTGACTTCCTTCCTTCCATTCCTCTGCAACCATGTACGGCCCATCTCCTTCCTCCTGTTACACTTCTTGCTTTTAATGAGGTCAGCGCATGCTGATGTACAGCTGATTGTCGGGGAATAGTTCAAGTTTAATTTTAACTGCAATAAAATAGTCATGTGCTAAATATTTGCAAAGGTCAAAATTTTTACATGAAAAAGGCACTTCTATGGAGAATGAAAGGATATATTGAGGAAGTTTTCATATCCCCAGCACTTGGTAGGTACTTGATAAATGTGTCGAGGGATTGAAACAGTGAACATAAATTGAAGCTCTTACAATAATGTTGTCAATTAATTCAGCTGCTAGGAACAGTGTAAGGGATAAAAAATTAGTAGAAAAATCAGTAGGACTCGAATACTTCAGAATCCAGAACAGGAGACCTACTTCTTCTAAAGTTGGTATTTTCAGTACGATGTGATGGTAAGAATGATAGTGGCGTAGATAAATACTCTGAGGACAAAACCTTGGGGTTACCCAGCCCAGATTCAGGGGGCCAGAGATGACTCCAAGAATGAATTACCCCTACCTGAGTAACAATGTCGGTCATGTGAGGAGAAGGTGGGGGTGGCAGTGCAGAGACAGGACTCAGCAGCAGAAGCTGGGGGGGGGACGCTGGGAAGGGAAACCTGGGGGTCGAAAGGTCACGAGGTTCCCTGAGGGACGGAGAGCCCGTTTCCTTGGCCCAGGAGGAAATGTGTGGGTAGTGGCAAGAAAGGAGAGACAAACTACTTTAGTTTGTCAGTTTTTTGGAGATACGGATGTGGGCGGTTAACATCGGTACTCTAGGAGTTTATACAAATACCTAGCAACGTGGACTAGGAGCTTTAACCAAGTGCTCTAAATATCTGTGTGACAGGCCAGCATTTCAGTACAGGAAATGGAGGCAATGAAGAAAATCGAGAAGGGAAGAGACGAATTAGACCATAATCGGTCCAGTGCTTTTTAACTTAACTTTAGGGACAAACGTTGGAGCTTGAAGGAGGTGAATGACTGGGAAAGAGGTGCTCAGTCCTCTGGCATTTTCCCTTCCTCTGCACCACAGCAGTGGTCTGACAGCTTAGTCTCGAGTTCTTAAAGGGTTGCTCCAGAGTTCCTCAGGCCTCAGGTCGTCCCTGCTTCTTCCCGTGCATTACTAAGGCCAGGGACATGACCATCTGACTGGGGACTCTCCCGAGCCCCACCTGTGCATGCCTGTCAAGATGTGCGGCATCTCGAGTTTTCCGAATCGAGATCCAGCTTGACTATCAGAACTTGACCAATTTGCTGACAACAGCCCGGCACAAATAGTTTCAACAGCAGTTATTTTACTGAGCTGAACTTTCCTAACATATCAGATCATTACTCTTAAGTACAAATACGTAGTCTTAGTGAAGTAACGGGGCATAGCCTGCATTGGATTTTGATAGTTCTGGCATTTGGTTCAGCAGTAGCTTGACCCTGAGTTAATTAGTCTGACAATTCCTGCTGGCTGTTTAATCAAAATACTGCAATTTTCAACTTCATCAGTAATTTAGTTCATTTGTCTTTATTATGATTCCATGATTATTTCTGGTTGGAAGACTAGTATTTTTGGTAATTATAATATTAGTGATGAATGGCAATAATAATGTGAAGAATATGTGTTAGTATAGCTACAATAACATATTGGGCTCTAATAATAAATTTCTTTGAAGGAAAGAAGATAGCAACTGTTTCTCTAGCATTCATATTATTTTCCCTATGTTTTGATAACTTAAATTACCATCAGTGATAAGAAAACATCCAATCTGGGAGGAGAAAACACAGTTTATTCCCCAAAATAATTTTAATATTTTTGAAAAGTATACCGTAGCTTTATAAGGAGCATAGGAATTTTTTGAAAAGATACTTCTCCAATCTACTTCCTTAACCCATCAGTCCCTTATATTTTACATGTTTCCCCCCCCAATCTTGTTTGCATGCATAACCAATTTGATACAGTTGCAATTACAGTGTAGATTCAATTTTGCATTCTGCTTTTTTCACTTAGCATTATTCTTCCATAATAATTTAAATAGAGTTTTATTTATGGTTATTTCAAATGCAGAGAATATAATTTTCTAAACTGTACTTAAGTGCTCAATTTAGATATTTTAATGGCCAACCCAAATCATCAAATGTATTCTAGACAAGGGTGCGTTAAAGTTAATGCTTACCATTGCAGGAAACAACTTGCATATGCATTAGATAGAAATCAAGTGTTATATGCAAGTGGAAACGAGAACATTAAAGGCTGGTCGTCTTTATGTATTTGGAAATTTTTCCAGTCAGATGTACTTCTGGAGTTGGTTAGCCTGGCTGATAAATTCTCATTCCCTAAACTAATTCAGCCAGTTGTAAAATTGTACCTTTCTGCAGATGACTTAACATGTGTGCCTCATTTATACTTGAACTTGCTATGATTCAGACAGCATTATCCTAAATGATGTTAAGAAATTGTTCATTTTCTGTGTCAGCGAAAAATGAGGAAAGGCCAACTACATTTCGCCTGAAAAAAGTCATGTCAGAACTGACATCTTGGCAGATACAAAAATGCAAGTAAGATATTTTAACAGGGCATACTAAAACTAATGGCCTGAGGACCACTGTACACTTCTACATTGCACTAAAGTGGCATCTACTGAATTTACAAATGTTAAAAGACATGCTTTATTAGTTGAGGTAAGAATCTTGTTTCAATTTAGTTTATCAGTTAAAAAATAAATTTTCTTTCCTTTTGTGCAATTTCTAGCCCTTATGTTCAAATGCTGTTTGAGAAGATGGATTTTAAACTTAATTGTTCTAAATAAAATAGTAAAAGGAAAATCAGCCATTTATCTGTTTCTTTGTACTTATTGAAGAAACAAAAACTGAGCAATGAATTTTTTGCTTGACAAAATAAGTAGCCTGGTGAGGGCTTTCATAGGCCATACCGTGCTTTGATTTAAAGAGCTAGTATGGTACTTTATGACATTTTAAAATTTATTCGGTTATTTGCAGGAGACAGGGAAACTATTTCCATTTAATTCACTTTTTATTAAGCCCTTATCACCATATGGTGTCCAGTTTTAATTTCTATATTTTCCGGGTGATTTTTTTTTAACCCAGAGAGTTTAGGGAAGATGAGTGAAATTGATGAAAGGGATATCATTTGGGAGATTAAATCTGATTGGGTTGTTCTTCCTGGAGGAGAAACTAAGATGTTTATTTATTACCCTTTTCAGGGTGTGTTGGCTGTTATGATGGTCAGCGAGAACAATTTCAGTCAGTCACCTCAATTTTATTCAGGACAGAAGTTCTCAAAGGAGGGTCCCCAGACCAGCAGCAGCTGCCTGAGACTGTGTGAGAAACCCAAATTTCCAGCCCCGGGGCCCCAGCTACTACGCCTGCGCGGGAGGAGCCCGATGCCTTCCAGCGATCCCGACGCACCTGCTCCTTGGAGAACTGGTGTGTTAGAAGTGGCTGAGGGAGAAGAACAGATACTAAAAATAGGGGTACATTTTTTAAAGAAAGAAGAGGATGAGTGCGTTCACTCTGACCTCAAGAAGAACCTGTTTAAGTTTCGCAGTTATACTGTACCCACGTACTAAAGGCAGTTCCAGTATTTCTAATAAGGTCGACACATAGAAACCGAGAATTGCTTGACTGAGTCAGTCGCACCGTGCCGGCAGACCAGGTTGCCCCGGGCTCTGTGTTCAGTCCTGGGTGCAGACCAGCTTGCTCCCGAGGTGGCCCAGCTCCCAAACAGCTTAATTAGCTCCATCCTTACTTTGTGGAAACATGGAAAAATCTGCATATCACTTTGTGTAGTCTCCTTAACTCCCCCCTCAAAGATGCCCAGGGGACCGGCGTAGTTCCCACCCGCCTGTTCTGGGAGAATAAGTAGTATTCGGTCTGGGTCTGTAGAGTGAGCTCGTCAGATCCCACCCCCCTTCTCCATGCTGTGAAGTAACATGTAGAAGAGCCCTGAAAATGGGAAAGACCCTCTCACCGGAGCGTGACATGGTAATGCAAGAGACAGTGTGAACCTCTCTTAACTTGTTTTTAAAGCTTGGGAGGGTGTGTCCCGAGAGGAGGCAGGAGAGGGCCCTCCGCGCGCGGCTGCCCCAGGCCCCCGGGGCCCTCCCGAAGAAGGGTTACTCCAGGTCCCCCGGGTGACGGGTGAAGCGCGGGCTACCGCGCGCGTGGGTCCCAGGTAACCGGGAGATGGGCGCTGCAGTGCCGGCATGCGGGGTTCCCTCCTTTGTCTGGCCTGCAGTGTCACCTCCTGGGGGACAGGAGCCACATTTCTCCTCTGCGGTATCTTGCTGTCCGGCCTGAAGTGCTACCGCGGGGAGCGCAGTGACTGTGTCCTCTGCACGCCAGCAGGGCTGGCCGGGGCCTCCGGCTCTGTGCACGTCGCAGTTCCTGCCTGCTCCCCAGCCTCGGTCCTCCTCCCCCTTCATTTCTCCCCCACAGCGACCATCACTTTCCAACATCCCACATTGCTTACTTATTCAGTTTATTTTTAGCTCTCTGTCCACCATAAGGAGAAAGATGTTTGTGTGTTTGACTCACGGCTGTGTCTTCCCCAGAGACCACATAAAACGTGTGGACAGAGGCACCGGGAGGCAGTCATGGAAAGAGTAGCGAGTGAAGGAAGGAAGAGTTGCTGTCCCAAAACTCATGCCAAAACTGCTCATCGTGAGGTTCACCGAACGCCAATGTGATGTCGCCTGTCAGCTGTCCCTCAGGAGAAGGACGTGTTCATGGAGCAGCTTTCTGTGCCTAAGCACTGAGGGTACCGGTGGGGGGACTCATCCTCATCCCCAGTTAACAGTTTCGTGTCATTCCTGTGCATTCTGGGTCCCACGACATTATCCACCTGGAGGGTCAACGTGTCCATCGCAGTTGTACTTCTGTCCTGCACCCCAGCAGAGGCAGGGCAGGGCTTTTCCAAGTGGGGATCCAGACGAGCAGCATGAGCCTCTCCCCGGAGGTCCTGGAGGTCATCTCAGGCCCCAGGCTGGAAGAGCAAACCGGAAGCTCGGGGCTGTGCCGGAGGACTGAATCCTAAAGCTGTCAGGTGAACGCTTTGAGAAAGAAACTGGAGGCTGCTGAAGTGGTGATTCAGCTGTTCACCAGGTGTGACACAGAGCATTTCCAATGACAAGATACCATGACCAGGGCAAGAATAAAAGTTGCTGAAATTAGTTTCTAATTGCTGTGGTATCAAATTACCACTAATTTAGTGGATTACAACAACACAGACTTATTTTCTTACAGTCCTGGAGGTCAAAGATTGAAATATGTCTCCCTAGGCTACAGTCAAGATGTCAGCAGAGTTGTGTTCCTCCCGGAGTCTCGAGGGAGCCCTGACTTTTGCAGGGTGTTGACATTTCCACATTCCTTAGCTGTGGCCCTCTTCTCCCTTTTCAGAGCCAGCAGTTCCCTGGCTCTGACCCTCTTGCCCCCACTTCCCTTACAGAGACTCTTGTGAGCACATTGGGTGCACCCTCCAACCTGGGTGACCTCCCATCTTGGTGTCCCCATTGTAATCACATTTGTTATACAAGGTACCATATTCACAGGCTGCAGGGAGTGGGACACAGACAGCTTTGGGGACCATCATTCTGCCTACCACGGTGTTCATTAGGTGGAATAAAGTCCCGAGAGCTCATGTCTTAAGAACGATGAGTTCAGAATGTCCAAGGCAAGCAAGTGCTGGAGGAGGGGCCAAAAGCAGCAGGTGTGCAGTAGCTGCACAGAGGGGGCTGTGCGATCTGCCAAAGGCCCGTCAGCGAGGGAGCATGTGACACTGCTGGTGACACCGAAGATGGACGCTTACATCTGTTATGTTTATGGTGACTGAAACTGTGGAGTAACAGTCAGTTCTACGGGCAGGTGGGATGGGTGGTTCCACTTCTGGGTGACCACTGCTGGCATTAATTGAGGGGTGCTGGGAAGTCCCCTCTAATCTAAAATGCCTCTGTTAACAACATGAGTGAGCTCATTACCTGACCATGTTTTCTTTAAAGTGGAGAAATGTCTAGAGAGGACGATTTCTCATTAAGGCCAAAGTCAAATCTTGGCTTCGCCATAATGCAATTAAAATGGACTTGAATGATTGCCTGGAAGCGTAGCCATGAGCAGGAAAGTCTGGGTGCTATTTGCTAACAGTACGAGGCTTAGTTTTCTTTTCTGTAAAATCCAGTTAATTATTCTTACATCATAGAATTACTGTGTGTATTAAGAGACATAATGCATCGAAAACACCACAAGGCTTGGAACACAGTTAATGATTCAGTAAGTGCAAGCTGCACTTTTCAGTGTGCTAAATTCATTAATCTTATATTTAAAAAAATCTAATTTTCTTTGAGGAAGATAAGTGGGAATGCTATTGTTTTCCTTTGCTTTGCTGTTGGTGATAGACTTCTGAGGCTGGTCACATGCAAAACTTTTTATTTAGCGGTACCTAGTTTTTATTTAGGGCAACTGTTTTTTCCCCCAGCCTCCTTTCAGAATCTCAGTGGGTCCTGGGAGGTGAGGAGGAAGGGCTCCATGAATAGGGAGGGCAAAAGATTCAGAAATTGAGGGATGGACACATTTTAGTTATAATCTTCCTCCAGAGTTTTGGTGAGGGTTGAAGGAGAACATCCAGTAGGCTGTGAATGCAAACATGCTTGGCACTGTCTTCACACGGTGCCTCCTGCACTAAGTCCTCAGTAAGTGTTTACTGAATGAATGAATTCTGTCCCTTCCTGGTGAGCCCTCACTGTATTCTCAGGTCCTAGAGTCCTTACAGCTAAACTGAAATCTGGGGTGACCCCACCTTCTGCCTTCAAGTCCCTGAGATGAACTAGCATAGCGTATGCCACTTTCCCAGGAAAGTCTTTCCTAAGTTCTCCAAGACAGAGTTTGCCACTCTCTGTCCACTCTTGGTTCACACAATTCCTTTATATTATATTATATTATCCATATTACCTTTTACCACTTTTAAAAGAACACTCTCTTTGTAAGCTACACTGTTAACTCACTGAAAACAAGAGCTGTTTTGCTTGTTTTTGTATTTCCAAACACCAGCACACAGCCTGGAACAGAGTAGGTGCTTAATTAATATTTGTTCAATTAATGAAGTGATGACGAGGAGTTTCCACAGAGGTTTAGTCGCGGGAGTTCAGGCTGTACCGCGTGGGAAGGATCGTGATTATAGATGATCAGCTTCGTGGAATCCATGGAAGTGGGTGGCTGTGAACCAGGGCTGGAGTCTCAGGAGACAGCGTCACCTACGGACTGGCGGGCGGTGGTGACAAAGGGGCTACCTGTACAGACGGGCTTTAAAAGAAGAGAGGCAGAGGCAAAAACTGCAGAGGACAGAGTGAGAACAAGGAGTCTACCGGGCAGTCATCCCTGAAGGCCTGCCACGGCCCGTCGGCCGGAAGGAGAGGGGAGCCCCCCGACAGAGACCGAGCCCGGCACCCGTCTCAGCACCCGGCTCCTGTGTTCCCGCCTTTGCCTCCTTCCTTCCTGTTTCAAAGGAACAGGTGCTGCTTTTCCAGAGCGGTTCCTCCACACGGGTTCTCTCACCTGTGCCGTCCTCTCATTCCACGGGTTACCTGCCTCCCTGCTTCCACAGCAGCCCTCCGGTCTGTTCCCGCTCCTCCTGCCCCCGCCCTTGAGCTCCGCTCTTGAGTTCCATCCCTCCTCCCCACCAGGTGTCTGCACTCCTGCCCCACTCTGACCCCCGTTTGGTGGTGGGGCTGTGCTGGGGCTCAGACACCATCAGGGATCTTCTGATCACCAAGTACTTCCTCATTTCTCAGCCCTCAGGTCCCAAACTCTGAAGCATTTCACACTGACTTTTTGCCAAAATATGACCATCAGCATCTTCACCCAGAAATACCCTACATTAACCAGTTAGTTGAACACATAGCTGAATGGCTTCTACGGACCAGCACCATCCTAAAGGGAACAAGCAGTGAGCAGAATGGACCAGGCCCCCAGCCCTGGTGGAGGCATGAGGTCCCCTGCATGGCTGGAGGGTCGCTAGGGCCTCGCTGGCCACCAGGGGGTGAAGCCCTGGAAGCTACCAGAGCATTTGGAGCAGGGGGATGGCAAAGCCAGACTAGTGTTCTGAGGAGGTGGCCCTGGTGCAGACTAATACAGGGGGTGAGTGGATGGGCTAGCGGCCAGTCAGAAGGTTGCCACTCGGTGCAGGCGGGAGATGGCGGCAGCCTGGACCCAAGAGGCGGGGTGGGGGGGCAGCGTGTAATTAGATAAAAGAATTGATTTAACACGGCTGGGTACATGAAGGCAGTCCAGGCAAGCGAATGTTCCTTCTGCTGCTGGTAAACGTCTGCAATGGTCAGACTACAACTCTGGCCCACTTCTGCGCCATCTGTGACATGCCCCTTGGATGCCTGGATATCCTGCACGCCCTTGGTTGGTTGGCTCGACTCCTCCAACGAAACATTGGCTCTGTAAATATGGACAACGTGTTACATGGGAGTTGCCTGGGGATTTGTTAAAATGAGGACTTTGACTGATTAGGTGTGGAGTGGGTCTGAAACTATTTATTCCTAATAAGACTCAGTAATGCAAATGTTGTCTCGGTCTAGGGGAACCACAAAGGGTAGAAACGTCTTTATGCAAACCTTTATCCCCACTACTCATTGGAGTGTCTAGTACCTAACAGACTCCTAACAAATGTCTCTTGGATGAATAGCCTAGCCTACTTTTCCGAAGTATTTTCCTTTGGAAATTATCATCCACTAGTATTTTCCTTCATGTTCCTAGATCTCAAAGCATTGTCTTAACATCACCCCACATTTTAGGTTTCCCATGCCACCTTCCTCGCTCGGCATGTTACTGTCACCTGGAGAGCTGGTTCTCTTTTATCAGTTGAAACAACTTTGCAAATCCATCTCATATCCTCTGAAGGTTTTCTCAGTCATCCCCATGGAGAAATTATTTTCCTCACTCTATTCTCAATTTCACATCCCTATAAAGAAGATAGGAAAGAGGAATATCATTTCCTTCTTATACACTGTCTTCTGTTATGTTTGCTTCTGCTTAAATCATGCTCCATCTGCCATGCAAAAACCCAGAACCTCCAGATTACACTGCCTTACGGGGAAAGGAGTCTAAATCCTTTCTCCTCTAAGTACTCAGTCAGTGAAGTATTCAGAGAACAAATGAATCAGTGAATGTGAGTGAATGAGGCAAGGCCGAACTTTGTGGAGAGAGAAGACCCCAGCCTTCCCTCTTGAAGTCTCATGTCAGGGACAGCTCAGGGCAGTTCGAACCCTGGTACCTTCCAGAATCTAGATAGGTGGGTGGGTGACGGGGCAATTTAGATAAAGAAGACCGCACAGATTTTCAGTGATGTGGGAGGATTTTGCTGTTTGGATATTTAAGGTGTGAAGATGGAGAAAGGTAAGTCATAGCGCCACCCCTCTGTCCGAGTGGCCGTTCCTCTGCTTACTCAGGAGATAAATACTCCGAAACATCTTGACATGTTTTTGTGAAAATACTCCATGTGCGTGGAAAAACTAGAGTTCCAGAGGATGATCAAGTCAGTTAGTTTGTTGTCATCCAATAAAAAAGGCCAGTGAACTTAGGAGTCCCTTGAATACACTGACTTTGTTCCTAGTGTCCCAGGTTCCAGAATGATAGAACCACAAGCCAAATGCAAATTTAATCTCATAAAACAGCACAATCCATATCGCACATAATCCATATGCTTTTAAATTAACAACGAGTTCTATCTAACTTGAGTTTTATTTTGCTTTATAAGTAAGAGATTAATGGTCTATACTCTAAAAAAGAAGAATAGTCTACCACTGGCTTATTTCATGACTGCGTTCATGAAAAATAGGCTACAACTTGCCCATTTGAAACTTAGACATGTGTAGCTGTTATCCGAGCAAGGTGAGGTATTGTTTGCTTCAGTACCTCAAGCAGTGTTTTCTTCAACTCTGTTTTACATTATTAATTTGCCTGCCATTGAAAAAAATAAATGAAAGATAAGTTTTCTCAAGGTTAGGTTTCTCACAGTCTCCGAGTCAGCGAGACCTAACGTACAGGGTTCTCCCATTTGCCTGCCGTCCACCTTCCCCATGATATTTTTCCATGACTGTGTCACCAGTGAGCTAGACGGGGGCAGATCTGTTCAGAAATCATATAATCTGTGAACACCTGGTGGGATCCCTTGGCCTTCATCTCCAGAGACAGCACTCAAGGAAAAGCTGAGAGTGGGGGAATAATCAGATCATTCGGTTTCTTCTTTGAAATAGAGAAGAGTATTTACTTCATCCTCTCCATTAAGACCAAAAAACAAAAAAATGTTGAGTCACAGCAATTAAGACTTGCCAGTATCTTGAAAAATACGTCTACGCGGCACTAAACGGAGCAAGCAGAGTGCAGCGTGCGCAGTGCAGGGCAGGCGGGGCCGGAGGCGGGGGGCCGGGCCCCGCAGAGGTGCCTCCGAGGGGGCAGCTGAGGCTTCCGGGGAGCCGGCCTTTGCTGTGCTCTCTCCCCATTGCATCGCATCCTCCCCCCCAGTCGCTCTTAATTTGGGGGACACACTACTTAATAAATTGTTACGAGAAGGATCTTCACTGCCTCCGGGCACACACGTCCTTGTGGGTCGGTTGGCCGCGGGTCGCATCTCTGGAACCGCCCCTCCTGCCTCTTCCCCCACCACCGCCTGCTCCCCCAGCTCTTCACTGCCCACCACCTCCCACACTCCGGCTCTGCTCTCCCCCAGCGCCTCCGTCATGCGCGGAATCTTGCAGCCGTGGAAGCAGCAGAGCCCGTGGGTCACATGACATCAGACCTCACGCGCTCCTTCTCAAGGTCATACCTGCCCCCCACTCCAAGTCACGCCGAGAAACTGTTCTTCTGAAGGTTTTGGGCATTTTCAAACATATCAGCCAAACTCCTGCTATCTCCAGCTAGAGGAAAATTGCCATCTAAATTCTGATGCCGTTTTAGGAGTGTGTTTGTCATGGAGAAAAATGTCTTCTTAAAAATCTCTTGCTCGGTCTCTTCCTTACCCTTAGTGCCCCAGACATCCCTGCCTGCCCTTCGTAGATGTTTCACAGGCCTCTTAGCCACTTCTCCCAAACTTTGTGATTTGACTTTCAAAGTCTAGTTTTCAATGAGGGAAATAAATAAACAAAAAGCTTGTTTATTATTCTGTCATTATTGCTTTATCATCATGGCATGAAATACTGAATAATGAGGATGCAAACACCCATTTTATGGGCCTATTGCAATCTTCCCTGTATAATTAATATCTATCATTAGATGAAAGTCATATCATTTGCAATTTGATGCAGCTTTCTTTAGAATTTCTTGATGACTCCAAGGTAGTTTATATGCTAGTGTACCTGTTGCTCGTAATCAGGTTTTATTAGATGAATAGGCATCGAGCCCTTGGCATGCTCTCTTTCACTACCCATCTTCTCAAAGGGCCCCTCGCGGTGGTGCAGAGCAGCCTTTATTACAGCTGCCTTGCATAATAAGCGTCCTCTCCCTTCCTGTACCTCGGCACCTCCCACCAGAAGGAAATACTGCATCTGTCTCTCTGTAAGGGCATTCGGGCTGGATGGCCTTGTTATAAAGCACAGAAGTTGGAAGCATATAAATCTAACCCACATCCATAAAAAGGCTTGTCTCGCCTAGGCTCCGGGCCCTCTGCCTGAGCAATGTCTGTCCCGTTCCTGGAAACGTGAGCTGTTGCTCGCATTCAGAGCACAGCTTCTGGGCTGGGTTCTCATCCCCTCCCTTCATAGGGAAACTGGGTCACACGTTCACAGGGGCTCAGTGTACATGGGAACCTGCTCTCTGCACCTGCCTTTGTGTTAGGCCCTGAGGTGGCCACGGTCGTGGCTGATCTCGTATATCCTGACACCACCATCCTTGAATCCCGCGCCCTCCCAGGCACTTGTCCTTCAGCGCACAGGGAGGCGACTGCAAACCCGTCACCACTGGACTGGCAGCCCCAGCGTCACGGCCGGCCCCAGTATGAAGGGGGGGCGGGCTCACCCCAACCCCGGACCCAGAGCACTGCGGTGGGCGGGCTCACCCCGACCCCTGACCCCGAGCACCGGGGTGGGCGAGCTCACCCTGAGACTCAGAAGGCCTGGGTGCTAAAAGCCTCCCCGCCCCCCACGCAGTCTATTGCATGTTTCCTTATTTATAACTCAGCACCCTCTGCCTTTCCCTCTGAAGCTGAGAGGTCTCACTAGTGAGCAGTTAAGGGGAAGGAGACCCTCTGCCTGGGGACACTTCTGCAAATGTCAATCAGGAATTCGTACGAGGTGTTTGTGCAGGAGCCAGAAAGTCCAGCGACCGGTCCCAGCTGAGCAGGCAGTTTGTCTGTTCTCCCTCTTCCTAAAAATTACATTTTGTATCTTGCATACTTCAGGAGAGATCCCCCTCATTTTCACTAGAAGAGGGCTTCTTTAAAATTGTTCCTAAGGGGACAGTCGGTTAAGTGACTGAGTACAGAAGTCGGACTGCCGGCGTCCCAGTGTCTTCTGCACATTCTAGAGGACTTGTGCACATTCCTCACCCCCACCCGGGACTCTCCTCACCTACAGATGGCAATGATCGCTGTGCCCATCTCAGGAAACTGTCCTCGTGAGTGACTCCAGGCCATAGACGGCAGCAGCTTTTGACACAGAGTTGGGGTTAAATTCTGGATATGTCTTCAGCAAGCCATATGACATTAGGCAAATATTTAAATGAAAAATTTCACTAAAATGGGGATAACTATTCCTAGTGGATTAGGTTTTGGTAAGGAATATGTGAGTTCAGATCTATAACACATCTGGCATATCACAGGTGCCCAGTAGATACTGGTTTTCTCTTGTATTCAATTGTTAGAAATAACGTGGTAGAACTGAAAAGCATGAACTTTGGAAGAAATTGATTTGAAACTTGGCCCTATAATCTAACAGCAGTGGTGCCTCCACTTGGACAAATTAAAACATATTTTTGAGCCTCAGTTTCTTCATCTATCATCTATAACATTACCTGATTGCCGTGAAAATTAAGGGGAAAATACCTTGTTTATGTGGCACTCGTGGCTCATAGCGTAAGGTCTCCACTCCTCCTTCCTTTGGGCTACGAGAAGTCAAGTATTTTAAAAATAAAGCAAAACAAACAACAACACTTCGAACTCTAATAATAGAGAAAGTTAGGTTAAAAGGACTGCTCATCTAAAGGAATAGCAAGCAGACCACAGAGCCCCAGATCTTCAGTCTACTGTCCATAGAGAAGGTGATCATGAAATGCAGGGATGAATCTGAGGATGCCAAGAGGAATTGGAAGTCCCATTTGGAGATGCTTTCGATAGAAGAATCCAGGGACAGCTGTTGGCTTCACTCAGAGATTTCAAAGCTAGAAAACAATTAGCGTGTTGGGCATGTGACAGTTTCAGAGAAGCCTGACTTAGGGGGTCAGAGTGATATCTTTCCACACTTACAAATGGTCAGAGGAAGGCCCCGCCCTCCTTGGCATGACTTGGTGCTGGAAGTTGTCCACTTTCCAAGGAAGCTGAGACTATCACGAAACCTTGCATTTGAGGCCCTATTCTTTAAAAAAAATGCTACAAGAAATTTTAGCTGGAGAATGTTAGCCAACAAATCCAACTGAGAAAAGCAGCCAGCATGAATTCCCACCAGAGAATGGGGTGTGGGTGCCTGTGGGCCAAAAGAAATTCAGTAAGTCTAGGGCAAGGGAATTGAGATTAATTTTGTTAAACCCTTTTGGTGTCTCACTCCAACTTTATGAACAAAATTTAAACAACAAAGACCCTCTAGATTGTGTCCTGGGTTCTCATCCTGAGGCTGTGAACACCTTTAATGAACATTATACGAGATCTTGTGAAGTCACAGCCCGAGCACCCCAGTGATATTTCCTACCCTGCACTGTATCCCTTATGAAAATAATGGGACCTTCCATCGTCCTATTGAGAGAGAGAGGAAGGCTCCAGCGCCATGGTCTTCACCGGATAAAGGCACACAGCCTTAAATATGGGTTTAGAACTAAGATGCACCCATGTGCTGAGCTACGATCTGAACCCATGGTGGCATTTGGGGACGATACCAAAATGCTGGGAACTGATAGACCTATGCTAAATACAAGTGTTATCGTTTATATGATAAAGGTAATTGGCTCATTTTTGAAAATGTAGAGGGTAAGGAAATGAGCAGTCAAGTCTCATCATCCCATCTGTTAACATTCTAGTCTATTTTCCTCCAATATCAGTTTTGGAGGCTGGGAGAGGCTACTTCTTTTTTATAGCTATGATCATACTAACTATACATCTTTGAATTCTGTTTTGTATTATGTATATTTACTCTATCATAAATTCTCCACCAGCGTAATTATGATGACTTTTTATTTCGATACACCCTTAATTTCCTTCCTACACGTTCTTCCCTACCTTTCCATCTCTGTGATCCCCAGACGTTTGCTTGGTACAGAATGCCAAGTATGGGGGGTGAAATGGGCTCTGAAATGAAAAGGGCTACTTCAGACCAAACCGTGTGAATTGTCACAAAACAAGCATCAATGTTAAGAACGACTCTACTATTATTACCACATTCTGTAGCCACTAAAATTAAAATAAAATTACTTTGCTAAATTTTTTCTCCCTAACATACATGCTCATTATAAGCAATAGTCAAACTAAATGAAAATATATCATCTAGAGAAAGAAAGCTCCTTCCTCAATTTCATTCCCTAGGGATAACCTCCTTTAGTGATCTGTACAGCCTTCTAGACTTTAAAAAATACATATACGTAGGTGTGCATATATTTTTTCGAGTTAGTGTTTTCATTTTCTTCAGATAAACATCTAGAGGTGGAATGCTATTTTTAAACAATACAAGATCATTCTAGATGTAGTGTTTTGCAACTTTAACTTTCTACATCACAGACGTCTTTCCACCCCATTTATGTAGTTCTACCTCACACTTTTTTGACCAGTGCACATAGTACTCCATTGTAGGGACGAGGCATGATTTACTTTACCGTTCTCTGATGAATGGATATTTGGGTTATCTATTTCTTTTTGTTATATTAAATAGTACTTCAATTAACATCCTTGTGGATATAGGTTAGCCCACTTGCATTTACAGAAGAAATTTTTCAGAAGTAGAATGACTTGGTCAAACCACGACTTGATTATGGATCGTTTTGTTTCATTGGAAGGTGGCCGACCACCGTCCTAAAAGGCCTCAGAGGGGACCTCCAACTAGCAATGCATGGGAGTGTCCCACACCCTTGTCTTCTCAGAAGGTGGGGATTGCTGAGTCTGAGGCCAACCGTCGCAAGGTGACAACTTTCTGTTATTTGACATGTCTCTGCATGTTCACTCTTTCCCTGTTATATACCATTTTCAATTTTAAAGTGAAAAAGCTATTTTGGGAAAGGCCGGAGGGAGGGAGAGACAGGGGACAAACAGAGGAGAAAGTTGAAGAAAGGGTGTGGTCGCCTCCTGCCTGTTTCCCCTTTGCAGCAACTGCCTGGCGGGTAAGCACATTAGGAGCTCGAGGGCAGCTAAAGACCACTGAAATGTCTCACCTTTTTGGATGCTTTCTTTCCCCAAAATTTCTTATAATGGTAAGATACACATAATGCAAAATTTACCATCTTAACCATATAATTCAGAGGTATTAAGTGTATTCATATTGTTATGCAATCACCACCACCATCCAGCTCCAGGGCTCTTAATCTTGCACAACTAAACTCTATACATGAAACAGCAGCTCCCCTTTGCCCTCCCCTTCCCCCGACAATCACCATTTTTTCTGTGTCTGTGAATGTGGCAACTATGGATACTATAACCAAATGGAATCATAAGCATTTGTCTTTCTGTGGCTGCTCTGTTTCGCTTACCATAATGTCCCCACGGTTCACCCATACTTTCACATATGTCAGAATTTGTTTCCTTTTTCAGGTCGAATAATGGTTTTGGCCATGTTTTTGCTTGTCCATCCCTCCATTGATGGATAGTTAGATTGCTTCTGTGTTTTAACTATTCTGAATAAAAGATTTTAAATGACTACAGGTGCGTCAGGACCATTTTGAGGTCCATTTCCAGGTCTTTCAGGTGCATACACAGAAGAGGAATTGCGGGAGCAGATGGAAAATCTGTTATTTTATGGGAAACGCCGCGTGATTCCTCAGCCGCGCACCACTTCGCTCGCCCGCCTGTAGCGCACACGGCTGCCCCGCACCCTCACTGACGCCGCACGCGGAAGCGGCCATCCTAACAGGTGCGAGGGGGTTCTGGAAGCTTTTTGAACCTAGCACCGCTTTTTCGGAGAGGCCAGTGGAGGTGTGGGCTCAGAGACGCCCACAGGAGTAACACTTCAGGTATCTGGGTCTCAGCCTTTGCAGTGACTGGGGTGTGGTGGAGGAAGGGGTAGGAGACTCTCCCACCGCACCAGCTCCCAGCTGCCTGTCACAGCGATGTGGGCGAAGGGATGCGAATGAGCGCTGATAGCCAGGCACTAGCCCTTGCCAGCCGCCCCCGGGAAGCGCCCTCCCAACCCCTTCTCTGCGTTTGCCGCTGCGACATCGGCACCTAGGCGGATGACTTCATTTACTGGTTTCCTTTCCTTTCAGTGGCAGGGTCCCCAAGGGCAGGAGCGGGGCTGTCCGACTCAGCGGCGTCCTCCTGGCACCGCCACCAGGACGACCCGCTCATGTCCGCACGAGAACACACTGCCCTTCCCTTCTGTGCAGAGGCCACAGGGCAGAAACCGCCAGCGCAAGTGACGTTTGCAGAAAAGACTTAAAAGTTTTAGAGCAGTTTTAGGTGAACAGCAAACGAGTGGGAAGTACAGAGAGCTCACAAACCTGTGCCGGCTGTACCCCCACGGCACCGGCCCCCCTCCCACAGCATCTCTCACCAAGTGGCCCTCCTGCCCCAGCCAGGAAGCCCACCCGGGGTCCACACTTTACTCTTGGTGTCGTAGCCTCCACGCCTGGACGGGGGTATAGTGACATGTCTGTGCCACTATATAGACACGTGTGTTTATGTATTATAATATACACACATATACACACACATCTACATATACAGAGAATTTTCCCTGCCCTAAAAACAATGATGCCTTTAAAAAACTCTTAAAAACATTCTTTTGTTTTTAGCATTCAAAATTGCTTACGTTTGAGGAAAAGAAAAGAACCTTTTTTTTGCGTTTTATTATTGTTTTTATGGATGTATAGTTGGTACACAACGTTACACTGGTTTCAGGTGCATAACACAGTGTTTGACAATAGTATACGTCACAGAGCTCCCGTGACAGGCGCGGCCGCCATCAGATGCCAGAGGAGGCGCTACCATTTTATTGGCTTTATTCCTTCCTCTGTCCTTTCATCCCTGTAACTTATTTATTTTATAATTGGAAGTCTGCACCTCTTTATCCCCGTCACTTATTTCACCCACCCATCTACCCACCTCCCCATGGCAACTTATTCTCTGTATTCATGAGTCTGTTTCTCTTTTGCTGCTCTCATTTTTTTTATTTGTTCCTAGATCTCCCATAAATGAAATCGTATGGTGTTTGTCTTCCGACTTAGTTCACTTAGTGTAATGCCCTCTAGGCCTATTCATTTTGTTGCAATGGCAAGATTTCATTCTAGAAAAGAACACTTTTGATGTCTATAAGCAGAGGGCTTAAATGGGCACAGAGTGCCAGGAACTGTGAGGCACAGCGTGCCCCAGACCTGGCCCCAGGCAAGCATCCACGAGAAAGCAGAGTGACCCTGTAGAGCGGTGCAGGCGGCGACGCAGCCGACCAGGAAGCCTGGGCCAGAGCCAGGGCAGCTCTGGTAACCGGGTTTGATCATGGGGCTTGGGGAACCCAGTGAATATTTTCTATTTCAATGTGTACAAAGACCGGCTGCAGGAAGACGGCCAAGCTCTGAAGTGGCATCTAGAGGCCAAGATTTTCTTGTAAGTACTGGCTGAAGTGGCTGGTCTAAGCCTCTTAATGAAGGGATTTAATCCCCCAGCAGGTGAAAAGAACCGAGGGTTTTTTCCTGTGGATCACTTTGCCAAATTCTAAGGCTAAGCACAGTCCCGAGGTCATTAGCCTTCTGCCAACACAACAATGAATCAAAATTAATGCGAGGGAATTAAAACAGAGGTTAGATTAAGTTAAGAAATAATTTAAAACAATTTAAGAGACTCAGGAACCTATGTGATGGGTACCTAAGGAGCTCTTTTTCATTAAGTCTTGTTTCAAATCATATATATATGTAATTTATTGTGAAATGCACATGTGGAGTTGTTCATGTTTAATCGTAGAGATCGTTATTTTAATAAGGTTTTAATGCCATGGAAAGAAGGATACTCGGAACAGAACTTGGTGCTTAGCAATGACGAGTTTATTACCCACCCTGCTGCGGGGAGGCCCTGACCTGAGGCCCCCTAAGAGGCGCCACCACCACCTGGTGGCCCTTGGTGGCGTTGCAGGTCCATCAGGCTCCTGGAAGCCTTGAACTTCTGGAGAGCACTTCCTGCCAATGCAAATTCTAAAAATGAAAATGATGGTTGCGGTGGCGACACTGCTAAAGATGTGATATTTCCTGAGCATCTATTTAGGGCAACAACTCCCGCAGGAGCTCTGTGTAGCTCGAACTCCCCGCAGCCCTCTCCCATACTCACCACAGGTGGGGAAGCAGGTGCAGCAAGGTAAAGTGACCTACCCAGGGCAACAGTGCAGGCCCTGTGCGTTAGGATCAGATTTGCCTGGCCCAGGGCGTGTGCTCTCTCCCGTACTTCCTGCCTGGAGTTTTGTGTAACAAAGGGTAGGGAGATGCTTTATGATATCTTAGGGGGTGACCCCAGTTAATGTGTTCATTTGGGGAGCCTTTAAGAATAAGCATTTTGGCATACCAGACCAAGATATTGTTTGTCTTCTGTTCTGGAAAGCTGGGCCAGATTTTCTGCCAATATGGTCTGTGTACCCAAGACAGATAAGAGAAAATTAAGTCTATTAGAACATGAGAGTCTACAAATGAAGATTTATTTACCGATATTTACTGAGGGACTGTTCTACTCCGAGCATGGTGATATACAAATGAATCAGACATGATTCAAGGCCAGGTAGAGACATGTGATGTCACACGTTCACACCTCCATCTCGGTACGGCATTCTGAATAATCTGGAAACAAAGGGAAATATCAAATGACTAAAAAGGGACACCTCCCTTCCTCGGCTTTGCTCCTGCCTTACCCTTGCCCCAACTTTTCCTTCATGTTCAACATTCAGGTTCTGATTTTAGCTTGTGAAGTGGAGAAAAGCTGGCCATTGTACTAGGGGCCACCAAAAGGCTTTCTAAGACCTGAGTATTGAAGGTTTCATTAACTCTGGGGGCCTCAAAATTGGCACCATGAAAAACTACAAAGGAAAAAGGAAGAAGCCCCTCTGTTAATCAGGCGAAACCTGGACCCTGGGCACCTGCATCCCTGTTAAAACATGAGCAAACGGTTTCCCACCCCCTCTGTTTCCTCAGGGGCCAGGGGCCCCAAGATGTGTATTGCCCCCAACTCTCCTTTGCTTGAAACACCTGCTGTGAACGTGTACCACTCTTGCCTGTCTCCGCAAGGACACGAGAGCTTCTCATGATGGGCTCTTTGGAACATGATTCCTGCTGTGGTCTCCATAGCTTCCCAGATCTAGATTCAAATTTTGACTCAAATAAAACTCTTTTATTTCAAGGCGATTTATTGAATTTTTCTTTGACAAGCTCTTTTCTTCTTCTCATTCTTTCCTATGACCCTACATACCCCATTGCTTCAACCACCAGTCGCTTTAATAATTCCCAAATCGATATACTGGCTTTCTTTCCGAGTTCCGACCCTGTTTCCAATGGTCTCTTATACTGCCTCCACAGCACGCTCAAAATCCTTCCGTCCTCAGTTTCAGTGAAAGTCGCTCTCAGTCCCCAGTTCTCTAAGGCAGAGAAATGGGCATCGCGTTAGATTCCTCTTGCTCTTTTACCGTCACGTACAGCTGGTCATCGGGCCTAGAAAGCATACTTGTCGAACATCTCTTAAGTCCCTCCCTTTTCAAAATTCCTATTGCTTAGCCTAAGCATATGTCATCTTTTACCTGAAATGTTGCAACTACACTCTTTCCTCCAACCTCCCCCCATCCGTGTTCAGCCTTTTCACCTCCACCAGAGGACCTTTCTGAAATGCAAATTTGATGTCATTATTCCCAGTTAAAATCCTTTAGTTGGTTCACCTCTCCCAGGACATAAGACCTGGTTAAGAGCAGGAATTTGGGAGACAGAGCGTCTTGGTGGGAACCCGAGCTCCATCCTTGACAGGTTTTACTTACAAAGGGCTAGTATTGCTGTAAAATGGGAGGTGATGGTAGCCTTTATTGCATGGGATTTTGCAGCAATTACACAAGTTAACACTCATAATGTACTGAAAACAGTACCTGGCACACAGCAATCTCTAAGGAAATGTTTGTTTAAATAAGATTCAAATGTATTACTGTGAAGCATAACAAATATATTACATATAAGATCTGCAGTGACTTCTCCAGTCCATGTCCGCTTTTCCAGTTGCATTTATTTACTCCCATGCACTTCTATTCTAGCCCTATTGAACCAAAACCTCAGAGCTCTTATCTACCCGTGGACATTTGCACAGTCTGTATCTTCTGCTTAAGTCTCCTATATACCAGGATCTTGGGGACGCCCCTTATGTGGTGCAGTTCATTCGGGGTCACCTTCGCGAAGACGGCAGAGCAGCTGTGCTTCCGTAGCCATGTCTACACCCACCCCAGCATTTGCCATACTGCTGTGACTATTAGTTTATAGGTACATCTTATCTGTTAGTGTCAGGCCAGGAAGCATAGGGAACTTTGTTCTTTCCTTTTGTTGTATCTTCAGCACCTGCCGCAACCAGGCCCAGGCATGGGTTATATACCTGTGTGCTATCATTCTGTTATTATAATATTACACTTGGGAGGGATTTAAAACACCTAGCCCACTTTCCTTCTACTGAATGTATGGAACTAGGGACAGGGAGGGAAAGGTTTGCCTAAGCTCTTCTCCTCAGAGAGTCACAAACGTGGGAGTAGAACCTATTCCCTCTCTCCTCTGTGGATGCTTTCTCCTCCACATTGTATCACGGCGCTCCTATTGCTCCACCGCCTACAGGTGTGCAAACATTTGTGAACCAGTTGACCTCATATCCGCTAATCTACACACGCTTCAGTTTACTGGGCTTGCAGGCATCTCAGATGCTGAGAGGAGCTGACACTCCACCTGGTGGCGATGTACCTGAACTGCAAGCATCTCTTCCCCTGGCCGTGGGGGCCATTCTCTGTGCTTTTCCTGTTTATATTGGCTCCTCTCGATTTTGTTTGTGGGTCTCGCCTCTCTGGCCTGTTCAGTAAACACCAGCGTTTCTTTGTGTTCTGTCCCTTTTATTTGGCACCTGCTCTGGTGGTGGTGGGGTTGGGGGGTGACTCGTGCACTCCTGAGCTTTGGATACTGTCTGCACACTCATGACCCTCAAGCCCTCGTCTCCAAGGAGAGCCTCCCCCCCCCGAGCCCGGGCCGGGCCACCACCCACACGGGCACAGCTCCGGCACTGCCCTTCCCTGGGGGCACGGCACCTGGCGCCTGGCGTCGGGGGGCACGCGCGGCAGCAGGCAGTAGCCCCTCTTCAAGAAGCCCGAGCCCAGCTCATTCCCGCCCCTCTGACAGCCCAACTCCTTCCTGTTCTTCTGACAGCTGCTTATTCTCCTGGTCTTGCACACCAAGGGCGAGAGGCCCTCCATCCCTCTGCCGCACCGGCTCTTCTCCTCCTGACCGCCCCCGCCTGTTCATCACCGAGCCCCATGGTCCCACCACCTAACAACTCCGCGACCAGCTCCTCAGCTGCAGCTCAGCCCTCCCGCCTTAGCTCAGGCCTTCACGACCCCTCAGCTCCTAACTGCTTCCCTGACCCCAGGGTTGCCATCTTTAGTCTAATCACCACACCACACGAACTTTCTAGGATATGGTTTTGAGCATGTCAGTTTCTGTTGAAAACCCTACAGTTGTACCCCATCGCTTCAGGGCTGGGTTTAAATTCCTTCAAGTGCCCTACAAAGTCCTCCGAGGGCTACAGGGTCCCCCCTGGGCCTTTATTTCCCTCCCTGTTTCCCTCCTTGCTCCCCAGGCTGGGCTCGGTGGGCCCCTGTGCTTCCGAGGACACTGCTGCCTCCTCTGTGGCACCTCCGTCTTGCTGGGCTGGCATCTCACTGCTCGTTTCCCCACCTCCCGCATTAGTTTCTCTTCTTCAAGGCCCAGGACTGCTTCTTGTCCACAGGGGCCTTCACAGCACTCAGTGTCCATCTGGGCATATGGTAGGAGGTCCATATATTTTTTCAGAGTGAACAAGAAAATGACAGGAAGAAAAGGTTGCCTTGTGCATAGTCCCTCTGTGACCTCCCATCCTCTAGGGACAGCGAAGGCCAGCATTTTATCGGAAGGCACGGGGCATAGCTGCAGGGTCTGTCCCAGAGAAGGGTCAGCATTTGACGCGGGGTGGACCGGCCTGTGCTGCATCTAGTGGCCTAGAAATGCAGGTTGGCTCTAAGGATGGGGAAGTCCTCTACACTGAAACGTCTTTTCCACGTGTATGCCTGAAATTCTTCTGTAGAAAATCCAATCTTTTAGCTAAAGATTAGCTTTCAGATCAGCTGGAACAGTCCCTGCCCCCATGCCCAAAGCTTGAAAACAATTAATTATTCTTACAAGAGGCAGTTATAAAAGACATTGAGCATGAAGTTAGAGGGTGCTTGGCAGAGGAAAGAGGAATCATTTTAAGGCTGGAAGAAGTGTTCAGAACCAAGGGGCTACAGCAAGAGAGAGAAAGTTAGAGTATTTCAGAGCTTTGTGTGGGTTGCCCTTTGTGAGTCATCACTGAAGATCCATTGGCTCTACTGAGTGTCCCCGGTTCCTAGAGAAACAAGTCTCCTGACCCCAAAGAGAAACCAATAGAATGAACTAGAAAGAGTGTTTAAGCTGGTATGATTCTTAATGTAAACAGTAGTCTAGAAATAGAGAATGAATTTAATACTGTAAAGAACTGTCACTGCTAAAATGATGTAATAGTATATGTTAAAAAGCAAATCTAAAATTCTGTAATTAAAATCAATTTTAAAGATATTTGAAATGTAAATTAAAAGGCCAAAGATTTTTTTTTCAGATTATTGTTCAAAATAATCTCCACGTTACTTTCAAAGGCATGGTTTTGATCACAATATTTAAGTCAGTTGTGTATATAAACAATGGTATTCCTATATCGCAGCTTGATTGCTCCCACATCCTAAAATAATTCTGAATACTCAAGAAACCATTTTTTTGTATTGGCAAAGCCAAGCATAGCTTCATTCTCTATGTATAGGACATTAGCCTACTCTAGACCCCATGAAAGACGGACTTCCTTAGAGTAAAAGTAAACTTTCGATACCACCTTCTATTAGTTCTAGTCTGACACAGAGGAAGACCTAACTCACTTCCGTAACAGTAAGACAGGAGTATGTGTTCGGATGGATGTCATCAGCAAATGCCTTTGGCTAAATTAGGCACAACTGATCGGAAGGACCTACATCCGAGTGGCCTTTGAGTGGCCAGGGGAGGGGAGGAAGGGGTGACTGTCATGTTCTTTGAAGGTGGTCCCCTCTCTCTGTCCCTCTCCTCTTCCTCTTTCCTCCCTCCCCCTTCCCTTTCTCACCCCTCCACCCCTCCACCGGCTCCTCTCCTTCCCCTCTAGGGGCAGATAAATTACGGATGAAAACATCGTGGTAACTGGAGAGGAATGAAGTTACACGAGATGTTAGAAGAAATTTAGGTGGAGATGCAACTAACTGAATTAATTAAATGGAACTGATGCCAAAGCAAAGTGTGATCATAGGGAATGTGAAAGAAAGAGAAGACATTTGAGAAAATGATAACAAAGTTTGAAAAAAAATGATGTATTTTTGGAGGAGTCGGAAATGAAAAAGAAGCAAAATGAGCTTTCTTTATGCTTGCCACGCACTTTAAGAATCGGGGGATTTGGAGTTTGGAGGAGACAGGTTAGTCCAGTTTTGCCGGTTCACGGTAAGTGATTCATTCCACAAAGCCAGTCCACAGTTACGTCCGGAGCCTTAACCTGCTATCAAGCAGGCGGATTTACAAAGCAGAGCTTGCAGTGTGGAAAAGTCAGCTATTAAAGCAGATGAAAATATGGACCAGGACTTGTTCCATGAGGTGTAGTTTTCTTTGAAACAGTGACAACAATAGCGCGAAAACACAGCAGCTGGACTGTCAAAGGCGTACCGGCCCATCTTAGTTCTTTATTTTAACATATCTTTTCCAGGTGACATCAACATGCTGTCGTGTCACTAAAAAAATTGTTGTTTGACAATAAGACAACGTTTTGAAGTCGGTGATAAGCAGACGTCACTGGGGAGAAGAAAATGCGTCATAAGCTTGAGTCACGGGCCAACATTACCCAGAGAAAGGCTCATGTCCACAAGACATACACCGAGAAAGCGTCACGCTTTGTAAAAAGCACCAGCCGATCAGGTCTGGAGCTTCAGATGAGTCATTCCTGGGAGCGGGCAGTGCCTCAGCGCTCCGCTCGGGGGCCAGGGCTGTCCTCAGAGCGCGCCCTCCTCGTTAGAACAGGCAGACGCAGGATCCCGGGGAAAATGGCCCAGCTTTCGGTCAGTGGGTGCTGGGGAAGACGAGAATAGGACTGTACTGACCTTTCAAGTCAAAGCTAGGTCAAGGCTGTTACTAGGCCACCCGGGAGGTGGCCCTGGCCTGTCGGTGAGGCTGGCCACGGGCCCTGGGGCAGGTGCCTCCTCTCCGGCTGTGGGGAACGCCCGCCAGGCTCTACCTTCCTTCCGAGATTAGCCTCGTCCTAGTCCTGTCGCCAAAACCGCGGGTCCCCCTGCCCGGACTTGGGGTTTCTGTGTTCCTGTAAACCTTTCGTTATGTCATCTCTCACGTCTCCTGGGTTGTACCTTCAGTTCTTTGGGGAATGTCTGCATTAGTTCCTCTGTCTAAGCCTATAGCCACAGCAGCCTGAGAACCCAATCAGCTCGTACCTGGAACGCTGAAACCGCTTCCCGTAGGCGCTCTGCTGTGACAATAAAGGATGCCCATAGATTTAAATTAAAGTGTTTTCATTACCATCCATGATAAGTCGGTAAATGCTAACAGTTTTTTGTGCAATAAATTATCCATAAAATTATTACATGTATTAAATTGATCAAACATATAAATGCATTGTAAAATTTGATAATTATTAAATATAAATGCAAAGTCTATTGGAAATGCATCGGCTATGGTGATGGTGGAAGCTGCCTTTTTCCCCGGTCAGTTCATGAGTCTGCAGGTGTGTGTTATTACTTCTCACGGAAACACAACGGAGTTCAGCTCCAGGTTTCTCTCCTCCGGCTCCCTGCTCCTCTCCTCTGCTCCCTCCACTACCCACCGCTCCACCCTCTGCTCCTTCCTTTCTTACGCTAGATGTAGGTACTGTGAAAACTTGCTGATAAAAGGAATGGAAGGAATTTTGATATAGGAATATCACTCATTTATTTGACGTTCTTCTAAGTTGCATGCCAAAAGAATGTAATAATGTAACAAATATTTTTGCCTATTAAGCAGCTGATGACACCATAACAACTACTGAACTTTGTAAAAGGCAAGCATTGGAAACCATCTGATTTGCAAAAGAATTTGTGATCCAGTTTTTAAAATCATTTAATTTCTCAATATCTGGGAAGTGTATTATTAAAAATTTACTATAATTTATCAGCTATTTTTCTATGAATCTTTAGCTCCCTTGTTTGTGGAGCCAAAGTGATGGGAAAAGGGGGTAAAAAATTGCCGTATAAAATTGGGCTTCTGTGCTTTAGGAATGTACCCATCATTTATGAACACAGATCTATATATTACCACCAAATTTAGATGATCTGGGAAGTCATCTTAAAGTCTTTGAAAGTTATGGCACTTTCAGAATAGTACAAAAAGTTAAGCTAGTGGGTCTACAGGATGGCAGATAGAGCCTGAGGGCCATCTGATTGGCACCTTGACACCAAACACTGTTTTGCTCTGAGTGGTGAAAAAAGGAGGGGCTGGATTTGCAGCATATCCGTGTCCCCAGCGTACCCTGCTGTGTTTTGTGTCGTTCACAAATACTTAGTCCTGTAAGACACATAGGTAAGACCGCCATGTGTTGCCGTGTAGGGGGGATAAGACGACACTTTCTGACTCACCCCCAGCCTTTGCTTTGCTTTCCCACGACCTTCAGAAGAGCTGCGTGCTTTCACATGGATTCCTGGGCCCAAGAGGTGAGACCACTGAGAGGAAGCTGCCGTGGCTCTGCCCTGCTCACGCCATTCGACCCTATAATGAATGTGATTCTCAAAGGAGGCCTCACCTGCAACGGTGTTTGAAATTCTCCGGTTCTTTCGCATCCTGGAAGCTTTAGCACCATAGCTCCATTCACACTGAGAGATAAGACTTTTGTCCCTAAAGTAAGGCTTTTTCAGCACAGGGTCACTGTGAACGGCAGGCCAAGAGAGGAGAGGCAGGGCCCTCCTTCCCCAGAAGCTCAGGCAGACCAGCCTTGGGAAGAGACACAAATGGAAGCTGAGGGTGGGGAATTGATATCCTTACAACTCCCCGCAGCTGGGCACACCTCAGAAAGTCTGTCTTTCCCAAGGACCCTCTCACCGTCGGTGGATATCCGAAGCATGTGACATGACCGCCTGCTTCTCTATTTCCTCCTGGAGTGTGGATGGAACCCTAGGGCCAGCGCCCGGAGGGCGGACCCCGCGGCCTTCAGGAAGCTGGGCTGGGCAGGAGATGTCCAAGGTGTGGAGGTTATTTTCCTTGCCAGCCTCGAGTTCTGAGATTGGAGTGCATAAAAACAGGCACTCCTGTCTTCACGCTCAGCAGGACGGCGTTCGGGAGCCTGTTCAGATTCTTTCTTGGAACTCGTTTCTCAAACAATCACAGGGGGTCATTCACCAAAGTCAATGAAACTGAAATGTTCTGTTGTCAGCAGGAGAATGTGACTAGATGGGCCATCATTAGAGCTGTTTGAAACGTTTCCCCTGATCCTCAGAATATAGGATTGCATGTCAGATGACATTAAGAGTAAGTCTTTAGTCACGGAATTTTAGTAGGAGGGAAAGAAAAGTAGTTTGGGTTATTTTCTTTATTATTGTTGTTAAAATGTGAATCATGCCCTTCAGTTGATGAATTCTCATTGAAGCTTCAATGGAAGGGGAAGATGAAATAACATAAATGATAGCTATAATTAATTTTATACTAAGCTTCCTTGATGAAATTAATATTGTCAGATAGAAATGTAATTTAAGCAAAATATGCTTATATGCTCATGTAAGCTGAGTTACACATTTGGACTTTAAGAAAAAAATCACTCTTGCATTTCATAGAACCGCTTACAAAATGATTTAGCTTAATTATTTGTACAGTTTTCTAGACATTATAGCTCTTCAAAAACATAAGAGTGCATGAGATAAAAGGGTGAAAGGCAAAAGGGTCATTTTAAATATACTTTTATTATTTTGAAAAAAAAATCCTGAAGTAATGCAGGACCCTTCTAATTCCCAAAGAAACTTGTTTTAACATATATGTTAATATAGTCTAGCAGTAGTTTTGTATTTATATAAAATGGAAAAGTTCTGGCAATTTAACACAGTTTTAATCTGAATTGAAATAAATTATATTGGCTTAAGCAAATTTCCAAAAATATTGAACTAAAAGGTCAGCAAATGTTGGTGAAAAACACACACATCAATATCTAGTGCATGCCTGAATTCTTTGTCTTTATATGACATTTCAAGCAATTTTTATAACTAGCCAGGAAAAAGTAATAAACAAGAAACACTAAGACAGCTTACTGATTTCAGATAAAATCTTCCACGCTCTCAAGTACCTATAAGTATCATAAACTGACACCGATCTCTATTCTGAAGAAACAAAAATTTGCAACTTATTTTTTAATATGGAACCAAACATTGTATAACATACAATGAAAACTTGAAATATCAGTCCATCGTTAATATTTCTTCCCTTAGGAATCTACTCCCAGTAGACAGTCAGTCAAGACTTACAAGTTAGGTAATTAAGGAGTCGAGACCCATCACAGGAATACACAAACTCCAGCTGGTGTGCCAGGAGACAGGGAGGCTTCCTGGGAAAGCCGGCTCCCTTCCACCCCAGCGTATGGGAGTCTGTGATAATTATTTACCTTTCTTCCTCCAGGATAAATGGAATCTATGGAGTGGGGTTGAGATGGGATAGATCATGAGAATGGAAAGGCACCCTAGGAGGAGTCGTCTCTGTGATGGAACGCTGGGCTCCAGGTCCTGCTCTTGACCTCTGAACTGTATTTTGTCCCCAGATATACAGAGCAGATGCAGCGGTTGGTCCAGATACAGCAACGCGTGGTGCTTATCTTCCTCCCGGGGCCATAGAGGTCGGTTGAAGACCTCAGGCAGCAAGACCCAGTAGGAGGGAGGAACGAGCCGGTACTCGGGGTCTGTCCCTGGTGCCCACCACCATGTGGCCACTTTCCATGTGTGGCCCGATTGTGCTCTTTCAGTCACCCTGAGAAGTGGGCATTATTTCCACTTTATACATAAGAAAAATAAAGCTCAGACAGATACACCATTTGAATGTAGCACAATTAAGATTTTTAATCCCGATTTTATGTTACCTCAGTGACTTTTTTTTTGCATCTGTGGTTGTAATGACCTCATTTCCTTTTTAGTTTCTGACCTTTGCCGTGCAGCCTTGGGGGATCACTAACACCTCTGATTCACCGTGTCCCAAACAACATTCAGTACTTTCTTTTCCCATCTGCTCCTCTCCTGCGCCTAGCCTCCCAAGACAGAAATCATAACTCCATCTCCCCTTTCCTTTTGTCCACTATGTGTGAACACTCTTTTAAATCTATCAGCATCTTGCTAAACATATCTCAAGTCAAGTCCCTTTGCATCTTGGATGAAAACCTCTGGGTGACAATTTACTGTTATCTTTTCAGCAAGCTAGTTTAAGTAATTCTATGTTGACATCTGCCCCATTAACTCAGCTATCTACAGCAGTTAATTCGATGTCCTGCTACACACAGGGATGTCTTTATTGTCAGCTCTCAAGGTAGCACTCCAAGTCTTGAGGTATGTGGAGAAAGACAACCTAACTTTGCTACAGCTACTCTTTGGGTGACCTGATGCAAGCACTCACTTCTAGAGCATTGTTCTCAAAGTGGAATTTGGCTGAAGCGTGCATCTGCGAGTCTCCCAGTGGGCAGATTCCTGGGCACGGGCACCAATGCCATTATTCTCACCTAGTTAAGTGCAGGAAACAGACACCTCTCTAGGCATTTTAAGCAGGAAGCAATTTAATAGAGGGATTTAAGTGCTTACAAAATTTGTGCAAGAGGTATAGGAATAAGCTGCAGGACCCCAGATGGCATAGGACTGGTCCACTAGGGGAGCTACTGCCTTCAAGACTGGTACGGGAGATACAAGTCCCACAACTTGAGTTCAGGAGGTTACTGCTGCCGCCACAGTCCCTGCTGCGATGGACTCTTGACCCCTAGGAAGCTGGTGAGTGGGCTCCCACTGAGCAGAGTCTTTCTCTTATATCAAACCTAAAGCAGTTCATTAGCCTGCTAGGGGGTGATCACCAGCTGATGAAGTTGGAATTTGCTGAATCTGTCCTGTAACTTCCCATGATGTGCCCGTCTGGCTTCCCATGGCAGTAAGTGGCCCCAGCACCACCGAAGCATGTCTGTGTCTGGGTGGGGGAGGAGCAGAGGCTCCATGACTGCTCACTCATATGCCCTACCTGATGCTGTCTGTAGACCTTCTCTTCATGCCTTCCATCTCATTTCTTTGTAAGGGTCCTGTTTTTCCTCTGTCAAGAGCTATTTGGTGGTGGTGATTAAATCTATTGTTTAGTCTATTGGCTGCAAAATTACGTTATGGAGCTGTAGGAGAAAGAGCCTTCACTTGGAGGAAAACATCTCCCTGGAATCACCAGGAGACACGCAGCTGAATGGCATGTGATGTGACATGACTTTGCCTTGTCCTCTGTTGGGTAGAGATTAAAACCTGTGATAATGTGATTATGGCTTTAGGTGGATGCTCAGACATGTCAGGCATGTGCACACATCCTAGAATTCCTCCCCAGGACAGAGGGATATGGCAGATACGTGGGATTGCTTTAGTCCTTTCTAGGGAACCCACCTTGCTTACAGCTGCTGGGAGCAGCCCTCCCTAACACACCAGTCTCCTCATCCATTCCCCGTTGTGGCTAATAAAGCAGGGGTGGGCTCTCAGCCGAGACCAGCTCATCCTTTGGCTGGCCAATCTGACCAGTGACCAGTCAGATTCCCTCCTGAGGACTGGAATTAAAGAAAAGAGAGGTACGGTTGACAGTTGGTTCTGAACTTTGAAGATTTAAGTTCACATAGACTCAGGGGCTCTGGGGACCAATATTAGAGAGAAAAATAAAGATGCTAGAAATTATGCTGAGATAATGGTGTTAAGAGGTGGTAAAGGTGCAGAGAGAAGATGGGAGAAAGAGGTGGAACAAAGATACTAGCGAGAAGAGAAGTCTTCCTAGAGCGAGCAGGGCTCCCCTTAGTGCCTCACATCCAGTCCCCATCCCCTTTCCCAGGAGATATGTATTTGACTGGGACACCAATGTCATCCCTGCCCTCTAGAAGCTTACAATGTAAAAGAAACAGCACCCAGATGAACTATCATATACAGAAGATTGAGGCATTAAATGCAGAAGGTAAGTACAGCTAAAGCATAATAATATATTGGCAAAAATGGTCTATTTTACTTGCCCTTAGAAAGTGACATTTCCTCACATTCTCTGAATAAGTTCCTCTTACTTTCTTGATCCAGCATGAGAGAATTTATGTTCCATGTAATGGAAAGAGCCTTGACCACATATGTCAACTAATGAAGGCATTTTCCAAAGCTTGCCAGAGCAGACTCATCGGGATTCTAGGTCTCCGGGGAGTGGGACCAGGATCCACAGTGACCCTATTAATTTGGGGGAGAGATTGGAAACATGGACAATGAAGGTACTGTTAATACACAGGGGAAATAAATACAAACTTTCCAAAAACATCAGAAAAGCCAAAGTTGGGCTATCTGAAATACAGCAGAAAAGGCAGAAATGGTGGAATAAAGCTTGGATCTGGGCCAGCCGTGTAGCTAGGTGGTTCGAAAGTAAAATTAGTTCAGTGAGAAACACAAGCAGTGCATACTGACACTGGAGAAGATGTTCCCTTTTACTCAACACTGTCAAATTTAAACCCATAAAGTGTAGTCAGTGCCTGTTTGCTTATGGCTGTCTTCTAAAAAATATGATTTCTGTTTTCCAGAATCTCTTAGGCTAAAAGAGACACCATTCAGATCCGCTTCTACATAAGGAAGACTTGACGTGTTTAATACTGGAGTTTAAGCACTAATAAAGCCTGTAGTACTAGGGAAAAGGAGTCCTGTTAAGTTTTGTTAACTCCCCCTCCCCCGTTGACCTCGGCGGCACCAGCGCAGCCGGGCAGGCGGCCCACCGGGGGACGCGAGGACCAGCGCTCAGCCGCGCGCTCAGTTTCTCCGTTTGGCAAGGGCGGCGACAACCAGCCCCGCGAGGTTCCCAGCGGCTCGCTTGGGGCGCGGGAGCCCCTGGGCGCGTGTGGCCGCCGGGAGCGCTGGTCGCTCCCCGGAGAGCCCCGGCCTCCTGTCGGCTGAGACACGGTGGGGGTGGGAGGCCCGGGGCGCAGGCCGGTCCCCGAGGCTCCCCGGGTTTCCGCTCTGGGAGGGGGGCGCGGGCGGCGAGGGCAGCTCTGACATCGCTCCCAGCGGTGACGATGCACGGCCGGCCCGAGGACCAGGAGCCAATGTGACCGCTGTTTGGCACCAAGGGCTCCTACACGGAGCCCAGCACTGATACGCCTTCCCCGAGGGCACCTAGGGGCTCCAGGCTGCCCGCGGCCCCCCGGTTTAGGTCAGTGCCGAGAAGGCCTTCCCACACCCCCAGGGCGAGTCAACCAGGGAGAACGGGAGGCTCCCGCGGCGCACCTGTCTCTCCCTGGACAGAGCAGGACCCCAAACCCGGGACGACGCTTGCGGCGAGCCAGGCAGAGCACGGGCGGCTGGGGAGCGGACTCAGCCCAAGTCCTCTGGCCCGGCCGCCTGCGGTCCCGCGGGCCGGGCTCGGGCTCCTCGGAGTGCCCAGCACTGACTCGCAGCCCCAGGGCGCTTCGCACGGAGCCCAGCAGGTCCGCTAAGGAAGGTAGCGACTAGCGCGCAGAAGCCGACAGGGCTGAACAGCTAAACTTCCAGTTAATTTTTACCATCGTGGTTGGGAAGGTGGAAGTCTAGAGGGTGTAATGTCTGAAAGGGGTCAGTCTGGGGGCTCGCGCAGCAGAACCGCCACTCCCCTGCGGGTCCCCCAACGGAGCGGCAGAGCGCGCGCCGGGGCTGCACGTGGGGAGGATCCTGGTGCTTGCAGGGAGGGCCCGGTCTTCCCCCTTCGGGCCCGGCTGCCAGCCCTTTGGGGAAGGACCCTCCTTCCCTCCACGGTGGCAGTTTTCTCAGCTCTAGTTAGACCAGACAACCACTCCCATGTTGCTCTTCTAATTTGCATTTGGTATTTTAATTTTATGTTTTTTCCAACAGTCTTCCTGTTGGGTTTCTCTGTATTCAGCCTTATGGTCTGAGCTTATTTGTCTCAGTTGTAGTTTGTAGGATTTTTGCATGATGGGATTTTTATAGAAAATATTTAATTACATTTAAATATCCACCTGTTACAGCTTATGATTTTGTCTGCCTGCTCAGCCAATCTGATTTCAGTTCAGACCTACTGTAGCCCCACTAGGGGGCCACACGTGCTGTAGTCAGAACAGCCTGGTGGCTCTTCTCCCAGCAGAGTTCTAGAAAGTTCGGATTGACACATCTTTACAAAAGACAAAGCATTAGCCACCACCGCACTGAGCTACAGACCCCTTTGTTCTGATGCAGGAGCTGATTGTATTGTCAGAAAAAGAGAGGGCGTTAAAAGAAAAAGTTTGCTATTTTAAATGATGCTGCATACTTGGGAGCATTTTCTTTCAGGATCAGAGAGGAAATTTTAGAAAAAGACAGTGTGTCTCAGCGATGTGTGGCCTTGGAGATGCTTGAGAAGAGTTGCTCAGGGCTTTTAGGACTGGCTCCTGTGAATCTCTCCGCCTTTGCTCTTTCCCATTTCAATCCATCTGATCCGCTCCTGACAGAGGCGTCTTCCAAAGAGCCGTAGTCAGCATGTTATTGCCTATCTCAAGAATCGTCGATTCCACATTATCTACACTAACTTCCAATCTTTCAGAGTAATAAGGACTCCTTTTAATATATAAAAAAAGGAACAGCCACATGATATTTTTAGATTCAATTCACTACACTTTTAAGTGAATTTGTATTTAAGTATTTTTGACAGCATCTATGTACTTAGAAAAACCATGGGAGAAGGTACTTATTCAGCCAACTTACAAACTTCGCTCACCTCTGGATTCCTGGACCTTTTGTCATAACCCCTTGTAACAACTCCATGAACCTTGGGCCGGAAGGATTAGCGAAGAGGGCTGTACTCTGAGCATTGCCAGGCTGTGTCATCAGGCAGCATGCCTGAGTCCATCAACTTTCCTGGTATGTGGCTTTCTGCATGTGTCCTCCCTCCTGCCTGCAATCCCCTGGACTGTTCTCAAGCCATTTCCCCCACTTCTGAATTTTCACTCACTCCCTTTTCATCAATACTTCCCTTCCAGGCCCTAACTATGTCAAAGTATCAAGTATCAAGCTTTATGGTTATATCACTTACAGGAGTGAAAAATAAATAAAATGGAGCTCACTTGGTCTGTGGCCCCTCTCTGTCCTCTGCCTGCTGTTTGTTTGAGGCCTTGCCTGCGTGGGGCTGCTCGGCCTTACTTTAATCTGTGCTTTTCCAAACTGCTTTCTTTTCAGTATTCCAAAAATGATACCTTGGGAAAACCGAAGTGCTTACTATCTATTAACTATTAAAACACAGCCTTTTCGGTGATCAAAGTGTATTTTTTTTATAGTGCCATTCATTTTAGTAAAAGAACAACAAAAAAAAGATTATCACCATTGTCCTTTAAGTTCACCTTGTCATCATTCCTGAGCCATAGCAGGTACCCTATATTATGATTCATAAATTGTGGAATGGCAATTGATCGACAACTATTCTTCCAGTTCCTACTTGTTCCCTCATTTAGTGGTTGTTCATTCAACCAATGAACACCCAGTGACAGATAGAACAGGCATTTAGGGGATAATGGTACACATGGTAAACACGGTCATGACCCTCAAGGATCCACCTTCTGTGGGTGAGACTGATGAACAATGGACGGTAATCACACTGGGACATGAGGGCTTTGCTCCGGGAAGGGGAGGGGCTGTGGGGGCACTTGGGGAAGTTTCCTGACTGAGACCGCCGTGGAAGGGAGCTCAAGGAAGGCTACCTGGAAGAAGTGGTATTTAAGCACAAGCATGACAGAGTAGGAAACAGCCATTTGGATTTCATTTGGAATGGGAGTTTCCAAAGAGTGATGGTGGCTTGGAGTCCTAAGGCTGCCTTGAAAGCTTTAGAGATGCTGGTGTTAAAATGACTCAAGAGTGAATGGGATGAGGACTGTTGTCCTGATATCGGTACTTGAGAAACATAAGTAAACCTGAGAACTGCAATTTAAGAGTTTAGCTGTCAAGAATACTAGGAAAAAATTCACTTTCTTATCAACACACCAGAAAAAGATTACCTTTTCTTTCCCTAGTCATGTAATTTGTGAATTAAAAGCAGTTTGTTCTAAGCAGTTCACTAAATATTTGTTGAATATATGTTTGTTGAATGAGCTTGGCTTTCTCCTTAGTATTTCTCATATCTGTAAATCTCACCTCTCTCCACGTCATCCTTTAAAATTTTTCTTTGGAACCCTTCAGTCTCTACCAAAAGTAGAGAAAGGGGCCCAGAGAGTCATGACCCTGTGGCCCCACCCGCCTCTGTGCCATCCCCCTGACTCTCTCCAAGCTCACCTGCCGGCCTCCCCACACTGCATGCTCAGTATTGTCTTGTTACCAGCTGGGAGGCTGTTTCTCCAACAACTGTGTCTCAGAGGTGACAAAGAATGAAGCCAACAGAGCAACCAGCAAAGCTTTTAATGAGGAATGAAAAGAAAAAAAACCAGGTAATGTCTAAGGGGTTTATAAGCACATCGAAGAGGAAGTGCACATGGCCGCCTAGGACTCGTTGCCAGGGTCGAGCATGTTATATCGGTTCTCTGTACTGGTTCTTTCAGAATGCGGCTTCTTGTTGACTGGCATCCTGCTCGGCCGGCCGACCGCAATGCCTAGTGTCAGCGTCCCACTTGGCTGGTCTTCACCAGGGCCATGTGTCCTGTTCTGCCTACCCCACTGGCTACTCCTGTCTCAGTCTCAGGATGTTACGTCTGCTCCCCTGCCTGTGCTGCCATCTTCCCCTCCACGCTAGCCCTCAGAGCTCTTTTACTGTCCATCTCTTCAAGACTGGTTAGCTGTCCGTGTAGACAGCGCCCTGGGGCCATTCCTTCTGGCGGCACTTCACTGCATTGCAACAAGCCTCTGTTGGACTGTAAGCCTTTTAAGGTGGGATTGTGACCCACTTCCCACCAACCTCCCAGTCATAGCTAGTGCCTGGCAGGTACTAGATGCTCAACTCAATACATTTGTTTAATGACTGAATTTTAATTGGGTAAGAAGATACATTGTCATGGGGCTTTATTTACATACATGATCACATTGGCTTCTCAGTACAACGCTAGTCCCTAAATGTTGTCTTTAGCTCACAGTGGAGTCTGGGTGCAAATAGGTCAAGGGGCTTAGCCAGATTTCCATGGCTGCTTTCCCTGCAATTTCATTCAGAGCTAAGTGGTTACCAGGGCAATTCAGGACGTGGTTCCTTTGGGTCTCTGGATGGCTTGACTGTGGCATCGTTTAGAAGTCAAGCGACACTCTCTTTTCCCCCAATTATTCTAAAAATGTCAAGCATAGTGTGACTGTAATTCTCTTGGGAATACTCATCAGCTATATCTATACCAAAGGGGGAGGGACAGAAAAGTCTCCTAAAATGAAAGTATCCTTCATGGGCCTGTTCAGACCGAATACTCCCAAAAAGTATTGAATGAAACAGTGGCTAGGTTTTGCCAGAAGCTGAATGTTACCTTATCTGTGAGCTGCAAGCCATGAACAATACAGAAAGATAAAGCAACTGCCTATCTACTAAAATAAATACTTGCTCTAAATCATGAACTTGAAAAGATAACATATAATTAGCCAATTTTGTATTAAGCCTTTGATATATATATCTAAGGCAAAAAAACCTGAGCGTGTACCAGCTAAATATGTTTTGTGTCAGAGAGAGAGCTATAGATGGTGGTAATTTACATAAAGAAAACTGATTTAATAATTTCCTTCAGAATTTTCCGCCTTTCCTCCATATTCCCTTTGCTACCCCTACACACCAACCCCTCTTCCTAAGTACTAGGGACACTTGATATTCTCAAGTACTTTGGGAACATCTCCCATTCCTAAAGACGATGCTGTAATTCATTAGTTTATTCTAGGTGGGAACAATCCAATCTCATCTTTTGAGGTATTTTACACATGATTCCATAAAAAGTCCAATGCTTAACCCAAAGGAATAAATCCCATGAAAGTAGAAAGTCAATTTTCAAGCGCTTTGGTTTGATAGGCAAAGATGTTTTGGAGTCAGAAGATTTTCTGTTGTCCTTTAATTTATACCATTTAAGTGACAGTCTGTCCTGAGTGTATGTATGTGAGGCGAGTCCTCTCTAAGGATATGAACACCCTCTGCTAACATCAGGGCTCGTCCTAGATGGGTCATAATCTGGAGAGCTTCCTGACAGCTGGACCGCTTGAGGACTACACAGAATTGCATTCAGATGGATTCCAGTGCGGCTCAGGTGGTCTTGGATTAAACGGGTCAAGAGGGAATCATTTAGGTGGTCACTGAATAGGATAAGCCTTCCGGCTCTCCAGTCAGCCTCGATGGTGGGGGTCGGGGGACTGGTACAGTGGCCTTTCATCCCAGGGCCATTGAGTCCCTCTGAGCCAGGACTTACTTGTAGGGAAGTGAATGATTCAAGCATCGAGTCTGAAACCCATCCTTTGAAACTGCAGGGGAGATCGCCGAGGGGAAGGGATAAGGCCGCTTGGTCTGATGGTAAACGTCCGGAAAACAAAATAATGGTGTTTACTAGCAGAAGAGTCCTTAGCTGTGAAATGCTTTTAGCAGAGTAACAAGCCTTGTTGTCCGAGATTCCTTATGGTTGAACCAAACTAGAGTCCATGACTTTTGGGGCATGGGGCCTACAAATACCATGTAAATGATGTTACTAACAGGCGACACAGAAAGTCTTTGCCATCAAAGTGGCTCCTTACAGAAGTAAGTGATGTGATCACACATGTGGCTTAGAGGCCTCACTTGGGGGATCTGGACCTGAGGGCAAGAAATACCATCCGGGGAACTGAGTCTATGGCTGGACGTGTTTCTGCGTCATCTCAGTCTTCCTTGTACTCATGAGGTTATTAGTAAATTTTGATCCTGTGTGTTAGATGTTTCTTCTCTGTGTGATCGATCATCTGATTTTTGTCATCTCATCCTTGTCACTTTTGCTGGGATATTACCAGTTGGTGATTTTCGGATTAGTTTAGCTCCATGAACTGATTAACTTACTATATCACTTCGGTGTACAGCGTAAACTCTCAGTTTCTCTTTTTGTGAAATGGGATTGATAAATACCAGATTCATCTGACTGCCCAAGGGAAAATCTATCAAAATTGGTCAAATAATTATTCCAACAGTGCTCTCCTGGGGTGGATCCTTGAAAGAAGGAATAATAAAGAATGAATTGGAAGTTGTACCCTTATTCCTAGATTTGGGTCCATTTCATCTTTAATCTCTGATGTTAGAGCTTCATTTTGGGAAAATAAAAACCGTCTCTTGTGGAATGATTTATTTCTGAGAATTAAATGTCCTTCGACATGCCTTATGCTAGTCATTTTCCTAGGAAATAGGGCAATAGTACGAAAGAACTCTAATGGCACAAAAGCAATAGAGGTAATTTAGTTCAATGCTCATCCTTTCTCAACGTTGGAGTTGAAATTCAGGATAGTTCTGGCACTTTCCCAAGCTTACGTGGCTATTAAAGTCATAGCTGGATCTCGAGCCCTTTCTGCTTACAGAGTTTGCCCTCCTTCTCTTGTGGGAACTGCCTGCCACCCTCTCTCCTTCAGGCGGTTTCCATGGGCTCCAGAGGTGGCTATGTGGCCACAGTCCAGTCAGTCAGAGTAACTTTATCCTCGCGTGGGTTCAGGAATGAACTTGCTACCCAAGGTGAGCCAACGAGAGTTGTATTAGGACTTTCGCTGCTTTCAGGGGGGAGGAGGAGCTGTGTTTATAATGGGCTATTTAACGTGAGCACTCCAGCCTGGAGGTTCCTGGTACCAGCTCATGGGGAGAACGGAACTGACAATGAATAAAGAAGGAGAGATACAGGGAGGGAGAGTGGTACTGACCTGGGTAAGCCAGCTGCATTCTCTGATTTCTCCATTACACGAGGCAGGGAATTCTCTTTTAGCTTAAGTGCATTTGATTTTTGAATGTCTTTTCCATGTCATATGAAGACTTCTAACTTACACATCATGTCTTATCACTTCAAATCCTATTATAAAAATGTCTAATGTTTTTATTGGTCTGGAAATTCTCAGTGTTGTAAGAAGACAGCATGCAACAGCATTATGTTTAGCCATGGATTCAAATATAACTTTGGAAGAATAAAATAGCTTCAGTTTCTCCAACTGATCCTGAGAAGTGAAGATTCACCTCTACCCCATCCTTCCACGGCTTTATATTGTAACTATATGACTGATTTCCTCCGCTCACATATCCATCTCACGCTAGATTGTGAACTTCCTGAGGACAAGGGCTGTTTATTTTCATCTTTTTGTCTCTCATAACCACTACACGGAGTGCGTGCTATGGGTGCCCAGCACAGACCCACATATCTTACGCATTTAATCCTCACAATAAACCAAGGAAGTGGGTGCCATCTTACAGATGGAGAAATGCCCTCGTGTCATGACTCACCAGCGTTGGAGGAGAGGTTCAAACCTACAGCCTGTCTCTTCGCCACTGTTCCCGATGCATAGCTGTGCTCCATAAATGCTGGTTAAGTGAAAGAACAAAGAGCTCTGGCACTGGGATGGGGAACTTTTGTGGTGCCCATTTTACATTTGGGGAAACTGAATCAGTCTTGAGTGGAGCGAGAGCCTGCATCCCTCGACTCCTATGGGGCACCCTTCCCATTATCCATTGCTTGCGTATGAATCAAAATATAGGCAAGTACTTTAAGTTGAAGTTCTAGGCAAAATTTTGGGTTCATCAGTATAACTTATACTTTCACAAAAGACTACCTTCCACATTGAAACATTTTAAAGAATGATCATCTTTTTTAACAAATAAAAAATAAAAATAATGAGGAAACCAACTAAAGATACAAAACATTTCTAAGCATTTTCCCAAACAGTAAAGAAAAAGAATTAATACGGTCAAGAGGCGGTCAGTCCTCTGTAAATCCTGCAGAGAGCGTTACTTAAGCTGTTATCTATCATGTTAATAACGTGAAAACAAGCTAAACTGAACATAAACTATTTCTTTTGTTTGTAATTTAGAAAGCCTAGAATAAGGGGCTCTAAGACAAAGATAGACCATGCTCTCCATGAAAGATTCCTGGAAACTGAAAAATAAGGTCTTTTAACATTTTGTGATATAACTGTTTTTCTTGGCTTAAGCGTAGGTTTTAAAAAATGGAGCTCATTGCTTTGCTTCTGGTTCTTTCATGCGCGGACACCCGTGCCGATGATGCGTTCAGTGCGGGAGAATTTTCCAATTGGAAAAGTGCTCCCGAGAAGTTAAGCGCCATGAATCACCCAAAGCTCATCTAAGTCTCATGAAGGCAGAGGCTGTGAAAGGCAGCCGCAGAGAGAAGACATATTGCGGTTGTACCGCCTGATTCAACTAAATAGGAAAATATTTTGTAAAGACATGGGAATTTCAGGCATCTGATGGAATGGTAGGGATAAATGTCACATTCTGCCAGAAAGGCAAAAACGGGCGGTGACCTGCGGCTCACCCTCCCTCCGCCCCTCCTCCCCTCCTGAGCGGTGGGGCAGACCCGGAACCCCAGTCTCACTCCGGCCTGAAATCTCTCAGCTACGCGTTGGAGAGCACTGCAGGGGCGGTGGGCATCGCCCTGGTTTCTCGGGGGCCTTTGGACGTCCGAAACGGTTTGGTTCGGGGAAGAAGTCAGTGTACTTTTCCAGGGTGAAGGAAGCAGGTTGCTCATGACAATCTTAATCACAGCCACCACCAGTATCTTCTGTTCAGCACGACTGACCATCTTCATCCCCGTCTGCCCAGGTAAGACCAGGGGCATAGAGCGTAAAACTTTCCCATTTGCTCTTTAAACTAGCACTAAATTCTGAACAGGTGCACATTTTGCTATTCTCAAGCTCTCTGCTTCCCATCTTTGCAAGCCACTAATTTTCCTTAAAAATATTCCCTTTTGGGGCGTTGAAACCTTTCCTTTCTCATGCCTCTGAGTCCTACTCCATGGGGCGGAAACTTTCAGCCCCTGCACATATCCAAACGGTGTGTGTGCACCAATGGCCCCTGAGGTCCGCCGCTCTTGCTGGGGAATCTCACAGCGAGGGGCTGTGCTTGTCTGTATCCGCTGTGCTCCCAGCCCAGAGGAGGAAAACGTGGACGACGTGGTGTGCTGCGCAGGTTACCTGTGGACAGCTTCGCGCTCATTTCTTTTCTACGTTTTCCTTTGGCTCTGCAGGTGAGCAAAGAGCACCCGGGGGACACTTTCCCAAGTGCCCCGTGCATCCCCGGGCATTTGAAAGGGCCTGCTCTGAAGGGTGTGGGGGGCTATTCTAAGCACCAGGCTGCTGGGCCGGCTGAACTCTGGGACTTTCGAGCCTGATGTCCATATAGCCTTGTCTCTTTAGGGCCCACGTTGGGCCCTAACGCTGAACACTGGCTCCTATGGGAAGCTCAAGGTTAAGGTCTTGCCAGCCTCTGGTCACATTTTTGTCATTCAACCGACACAGAACCTTGCTTTATGTGTGCTTTTGTTGAACACCAAGTTTAACACATAGTGTTGGTTCATTAGCATTGAACTCAGGGCCACCAGCATGAAAACTCATTCCTGAGCGGAGTTTCTCTAACACGTGTGTTTTCCCTGGGAGGCACGGTCACAGCCTTCTTGCACTTGGCAACACGGGACAGCACTATGCTTGGGGTCGTTTTGTTGGGAAATCACCCAGAAAAGCACAAAAATGCCAAAGACATGGCACAAATAGCCCACAGAAGGACACCTGCATTTAACGTGGGAGCTGAAGCAGAAGACAGAGCCCCTTGTTTGACCTCAGTGGGGAACGCATGTTTTGGGGTCATTCAAAATTTTTACCACTATGCCCATGCCCGCAAATGACCATGGGAATGCTGTGGGTGCTGGTTTTGGGGATACAAATCATTTTAATAAGTAGGTAAACTTGCAAATATAAACCCACAAATCATAAGGATCAGCTGTGTCTTTGGAGGGCAGAATTAGGATTGACTGGTGGAAATGGTGGGGGATTAGCTTTCCTATCACACCACGAAAAGTGTCTCATTGTAATTATAATTGTCCAGCAGGAGACAGACTTGCCAGTAAGTGGCTCTTGTCACGCAGGGTCTAGTAGATGGGACGCCAATTGGACTGACTTGGGAAGAGAATACAGGCCCTGAGAGGAATGACCACTGAAGAGAGCGCAGACAACAGACAGACACAGTTACCATCACTATAGCTGCTCCCTAAAATCAACCTCCATTGCCTCATACCAGAGTGGAATTTTGGTCAGGCCAGCATCCAGCATTTAAAAGAGAATAAAAGCAGTGCCCTTTTCAATGGCAATGTGTGTACCCATGTCCTCTGTCCCTGTCAGCTGTCAGAAGCTGCAGCGGCCCTTGGATATGGGCCAGCGATGGGGAGATGCTGAGAGATGAGGAAGGGCAAGCACCTGGAGGGATGAGCTCTTCGGTCCATCATCAGAATACGGGGGGCAGAAGGGTCCCCAGGACACGGTCCCTTTAAGATGCACCCAACCCCAGCAGGGAGGGGGATGCAACCCCTGACGGATGAATTCCCCCGGGAGGTCTATTAACCTGTGTTCCTTTGCTTACAGATAACAGCAAGACGACATGCCTCCCCCAAATAAAACTGATTGCTTAATAATCTCGAAGGCCATGCATAAAAATTGGATGTTGAGGGTTAAAATGTATTTTCAGAGGCTGGGTTAGGGAAAAGTCCAGGAACATTCAACTGAACGCAGAGAATTTACTTTTTAAGCAAAACCAAATAAAGCAGAAATGCATTCCTTTGCTTCCGCCCCGTGTGGCTTGTGTTCTTGCATTGACTTGTGGAGGTGCTCCAGCGGGGCTCACTCCCATTCATTTGTGAGGGATTTTACGGATTCTGGGCTAGTGGGGCCTTGGCCCATATCCACTCTGGGGCTGGGCTGGGTTCTGATCTCTCCCCCTCCTTTTCCCCTCAATTCCCTGGGCCAGCAGCTGGCAGCCATACAGATCTGTGAGGTTGAGGTTTTTTTCGTTTTTTAATTTTAAAACTGCACATATGGGGAGTCCTGTGGGTCCTACAAAGCGCATGAGCTGCCCTCTTCACAGGTACCCGGGACTCACTGCCTCCAGCCCCCGACCCTACTCCTGGCTTCGATGCCCCTGGGCCGTTCAGTCAACACTTTGCTGGTAAGTTCTGCTCATTTCTGGAAGCTGAACTTTCTTTTTCTTGCTTTCAAACCTAGCCATGTATTAAGGGAAAAAAATATTTTATCCAGGATTTTTACATATTTACAGTAGGTTTTGGGAAGGCTCCCTGCTCTTGCTCCATCTGCCATACGGAAAGAAGTCAGCAAACAGTATTCTCTGACCCAAATTGTTAACTTTGAAACATGTCCAACTTACAAAATAGTGGAACAAATGGCTCAGGGACTATCTATCTTCACCTAGATTCGCCAATTGTTAGCACATTGTCTCATTTCTTCTCTATCTGTATTTAGATTTTGCTGAACTACCTGAAAATAAGTTGTAGGTATCACACCTCAACTCATAGATAGTTCAGCCTTCATCTACTGAGGACATTCTCTTTCATAACCACAATACTATTATCACAAAATTGACAATAATTATATATATGCTAATATTTAGCCCATCTTCTAATGTCCCCAATTATCACCCAGATATCTTTTATAGCTTTTTCAGAGAAAATTAAGATTCAGAGTTTATATGTTGCTTTATTTGCTGTGCTACGAATCTAGCTAAGTCTCTAGGGCAACCCCTCCATTTTTAAGTATTTTCCATGACCCTGCTAACTTTGAACAGTCCAGGCCCATCATCTTCTAACATGTTCCACATTCTAAAATATTCTGATTATTCCTTCACATGAGATTTTTTTATTGTCACAAAGTATATGTAACATAAAATGTACCATTTTAGTCTTTTGTGAGTTTACCACTGTGAGTTCAGTGCATTAAGTACATTTACATTGTTGTGCATTAATTGAACATGACTCACCTAATATGCAATAGGTAATTTGAATAGCTCTATAGCTATCAGAGAAATTGAATATTTAATTTATAAATGCTTGAAAAAGAAATCTATAGGCACAGATGTTTTCAACAGAGAACTTCATCAAATATTTAAAGAAGAACTAACACCAATTCTACACAATCTTTTGAAAACAGAGCTAGTGTTCATTTTAGGAAGCTACCAGTCATTTCAATTCATTTAAGAAGCTAGTATTTACCAATCACCAAACCAAAGACAGCACAAAAAAAGGAAAGACAATTATAGACCAATATCCCTCATGAACATATATATAAAGAGCCTTAAAATATTAGCAAATGAATTCTACAATTAAGACAAATTATACACCATGACTGAATGGGGTTTTCTCAGGGATGTTAGATTGGTTTAATATTCAAAGCTCAATCTATGTAATGCACCATATTAGTGGGTTAAGGAATAAAAATCACTTGGTCATATATATGGCTATAGAAATAGCTCTTAACAAATTCAACACACATTTAAGATAAAAACTCTCAGAAAAATAGGAATAGTGGGAACTTCAATTTGTCAAAGAGCATCTACAAAAAACCTACAGGTAACGCTATACTTCATGGCGAAAGAGTGAATGCTTTTTCCATAAGATTGGGGACAATGCAAGGATGTTTGCTTTTACTACCCTTACTCAACATAATACTGGAAATTCTAGCCAATACAATAACTCAATAAAAGGAAATAAAAGGCATATGGGTTAAAAAAAGGTCCCCACCCCATTTGCATGTGACATAACTGTCTCAGTAGAAAATCCCAATAAATCTTAAAAAATAGCCATAAAGAATAAATGAGATTGCCGAATATAAGATAAACATGCAAAAATTAGTTGCATTTGCATATATTAGCAGTGGATGTATGGACACCTACATTAAAAATACAATACCATTTCCAATCTCTCTCTCAAAAAAACCCCCATGAAATACAGGGATGTAACTCTTAAAACATGTACAGGATTTATTTCCTGAAAACTGAAAAATGCTGATAAAAGTTATCAGAGAAGATATAAATAAGTGGAGAGACAGACTGTGTTCACAGATTGGAAGAGTCAACCTAGTAAAGATGTCAATTGTTTATAGTAATAAACAAAACATGTTTAATGCAATTCGTATTAAAATCGCAGCAAGATTTTTTTGTAGATATAGACAAGATTATTCTAATATTTATATGGAAAGACAAAAGAACTAGAATAGATAAAACAATCTTGAAAAAGAAGAATGAAGTGGGAGAAATCATTTTATATAATTTCAAGACTTATTACAGGGCTAAAGTAATATAATCTATATTGGTGGAGGGATACATGGAACAGAATAGAGACTCCAGAAATATACCTGCATAAATATGTCCACCCGAGTTTTGACAAAAGCAGTTTCATAGCACTGATGCAATTGCTCATCCGTGGGTGAAAAAATTATGAATTGACCTAAATCTTGTAATTATACAAAAATTAACTTACAGTGCATAACTGACTTACATGTAATACATAAAACTAAAACTTTTAGAAAAATCATAGGAGAAAATCTTTAGCATTTTTAGGAAGAGTTGTTAGACTTGACACCAAGAGAAGAATCCAAAAAAGGAAAAATTGGTCAAGGGGACTTCTCCAAAATGAAAACCTTTGCTCTGCAAAAGACCCTGTCAAGAAAATGAAAAGGCAAAATACAGATAGGGAGAAAATATTTGCAAACCACATTTTTGACAAAAAAACTAGTATCTGCAGCGTGTAAAGACTCTCAAAGCTCAATATTTAAGTAAAAAATGCAACTGGGTAAAGGGTACCTGGAATCTCCATTTCTTTCAATTGCATGCAAATGTACCATTATCTCAATGTAGAAAGTTTAATTAAAAATTTATTTTCACACATCTTAACCTCAGAGATTCTGATTAAGTAAGCCTGTCTAGGGACCTAGGGATCTGCTTCTCCAATAACACTGTACATGATTCTGACATAGGGAGATGATGGAGCCGCTTTGTGGGACGCTAGTCCCTGTCATTTCAATGAAATAGGTAAGAAATGTCCTTCTGAAAGTTCCAGTTCAAACTTAACACCACAGTGTCATTTTCTTTACATCTTTTATTTTTATTTTTATTTTTTTCCCTTACAGTGCAAATCTGCTTTCCTAATAACAATGGATTTCTTTATTTGTTTTATACTCCAGTAGACATAAAACAATTACAAATGTATAGTTCCATTATCATTCTAACAATAAGTCCACTAAGTAAAGCACAAGTTTATCTGTGAAGTTATTTTATTATTTAATCAATTTGAGATACATACAGTTTAAAATTAATTTTAGTTTTTGAATGCGCACAATGTTTAAAACATTAAAAATCAAAATAAAAAGTAAAATGAAATACTCAGTGAAGTCTCCCTCCCATTTCTTTCCCTGCCACCTCCTGTCCCCCACCTTCATTACAGGTCAGCACATTTCTGGGTTTCTTTCTGGCCAAAAAAATGTATATACTCTTATTTTCTCTTTTTTATTACACAAAAGGCAACATACTGTATACATTCTTTTGTATCTTGCTTTTTTAACTTAAAAATATGTCCTGAAAAAAATCACTCTGCATCAGCTTGTAGAAAACATATATTCTCAATAAATGTTTGATGATTGAAATCTGATTGAATATCATTACTACTCAGAGACTTGAAAAGAAAAGAAAAAACAGAAGGGTGAAATCCAAACATCTTGCATTGGCTATCTAAGGTGTATTTGTTTATTCCCTGCTCTAGTCCCTAAAATGTTAAGACAGCTAACACCATGGGATGAATTTTTTTTATTAAGTTATTATTGACATACACTCTTATGAAGGTTTCACATGAAAAAGCAGTATGGTTACTACCTTCACCCATATTATCAAGTGCCCCAATACCCCATTGCAGTCACTGTCCAGTGTAGTAAGATGCCACAGAGTCACTATTTGCCTTTTCTGAGTTACACTGTTTTCCCTGTAACCCCCCACACCACATATACTAAACATAATACCCCTCAATCCCCTTCTTCCTCTTTCCCGCACCCCTCCCCTTTGGTAACCACTAGTCCCTTCTTGGAGTCTGTAAGTCTGCTGCTGTTCTGTTCCTTCAGTTTTGCTGCATTGTTATACTCCACAAATGAGGGAAGTCATTTGGCACTTGTCTTTCTCCGCCTGGCTTATTTCAGTGAGCATAAAAATATCCTCCAGCTCCATCCATGTTGTTGCAAATGGTAGGATTTGTTTCTTTCTTATGGCTGAATAGTATTCCATTGTGTATATGTACCACATCTTCTTAATCCATTCATCTACTGATGGACACTTAGGTTGCTTCCGTATCTTGGCTATTGTAAATAGTGCTGCGACAAACATAGGAGTGCAAATGTCTTTTTCAATCTGAGAACTTGTATTCTTTGGGTAAATTCCTAGGAGTGGAGTTCCTGGGTCAAATGGTATTTCTATTTTTAGATTTTTGAGGAACCTCCATATTGCTTTCCACAATGGTTGAACTAGTTTACATTCCCACCAGCAGTGTAGGAGGGTTCCCCTTTCTCTGCGTCCTCACCAGCATTTGTTGTTCTTAGTCTTTTTGATGCTGGCCATCTGAACTGGTGTGAGGTGATATCTCATTGTGGTTTTTATTTGCATTTCCCTGATAATTAGTGATGTGGAGCATCTTTTCATGTGTCTGTTAGCCATCTGAATTTCTTCTTTGGAGAACTGTTTCTTCATATCCTCCACCCATTTTTTAATAGGGTTATTTGCTTTTTGGGTGTTGAGGCAAGTGAACTCTTTATATAATTTGGATGTTAACCCCTTGCCAAATATGTCATTTACAAATATATTCTCCCATACTGTAGGATGCCTTTTTGTTTTGTTGATGGTGTCCTTTGCCATACAGAAACTTTTTAGTTTGGTATAGTCCCATGAGTTCATGTTTGCTTTTGTTTCCCTTGCTCAAGGAGATGCGTTCAGGAAGAAGTTCCTTGTGTTTATATTCGGGAGATTTTTGCCTATGTTTTTTTCTAAGAGTTTTATGGTTTCATGAGTTACATTCAGGTTTTTAATCCATTTTGAGTTCATTTTTGTGTATGGGGTTAGACAATAATCCAGATTTATTCTCTTGCATGTAGCTGTCCAGTTTTGCCAACACCAGCTGTTGAAGAGGCTCTCATTTCCCCATTGTATGTCCATGCCTCCTTTATCATATATTAATTGACCATATATGGTTGGGTTTACATCAGGCCTCCCTAGTTTGTTCCATTGGTCTATGGGTCTGTTCTTGTGCCAATACCAAATTGTCTTGATTACTGTGGCTTTGTAGTAGAGCTTGAAGTCAGAGAGTGTAATTCCCCCTGGTTTATTCTTCCTTCTCAGGATTGCTTTGGCTATTTGGGGTCTTTTGTGGTTCCATATGAATTTTAGAACTATTTGCTCTAGTTCATTGAAGAATGCTGTGGTATTTTGATAGGAATTGTATTGAATCTGTAGATTGCTTTAGGCAGGATGGCCATTTTGACAATATTAATTCTTCCTATCCATGAGCACAGGATGTGTTTCCATTTATTGGTATCTTTAATTTCTCTCATGAGTGTCTTGTAGTTTTCAGAGTAAAGGTCTTTCACTTCCTTGGTTAGGTTTATTCCTAGGTATTTTATTATTTTTGGTGCAATTGTGAATGGAATTGTTTTCCTGATTTCTCTTTCTGCTAGTTCATCCTAAGTCTATAGGAATGCAACAGATTTTTGTGTATTAATTTTGTATGCTGCAATTTTGCTGAATTCAGATATTAGATCTAGTAGTTTTGGAGTGGATTCTTTAGGGTTTTTAATGCACAATATCATGTCATCTGCAAACAGTGACAGTTTAACTTCTTCCTTACCAATATGGATGTCCTTTATTTCTTTGTGTTGTCTGATTGCTGTGGCGAGGACCTCAGGTACTAAGTTGAATAAAAGCGGGGAGAATAGGTATCCGTGTCTTGTTCCCAATCTTAAAGGAAAGGCTTTCAGCTTCTCTCTGTTAGGTATGATGTTGGCTGTGAGTTTGTCATATATGGCCTTTATTATGTTGAGGTACTTGCCATCTATACCCATTTTGTTGAGAGTTTTTATCATGAATGGATGTTGGATTTTGTCAAATGCTTTTTCGGCATCTATGGAGATGATCATGTGGTTTTTGTTCTTCTTTTTGTTGATGTGGTGGATGATGTTGATGGATTTTCGAATGTTGTACCATCCTTGAATCCCTGCAATAAATCCTGCTTGATCATGGTGGATGATCTTTTTGATATATTTTTGAATTTGGTTTGCTAATATTTTTTTGAGTAGTTTTTCACCTATGTTCATCAGGGATATTGGTCTGTAATATTCTTTTTTTGTGGTGTCTTTGCCTGGTTTTGGTATAAGAGTGATGCTGGCCTCATAGAATGAGTTTGGAAGTATTCCCTCTTCTTCTACTTTTTGGAAAACTGTAAGGAGCATGGTATTAGATATTCACTAAATGTTTGATAAAATTCAGTGGTGAAGCCATCTGGTCCAGGGGTTTTGTTCTTAGGTAGTTTTTTGAGTATCAATTCAATTTCATTGCTGGTAATTGGTCTGTTCAGATTTTCTGTTTCTTTTTGGGTCAGCTTTGGAAGGTTGTATTTTTCTAGAAAGTTGTCCATTTCTTCTAGGTTATCCATTTTGTTAGCATATAATTTTTCATAGTATTCTCCAATAATTCTTTGTATTTCTGTGCTGTCCATAGTGATTTTTCCTTTCTTGTTTCTGATTCTGTTTTTGTGTGTAGACTCTCTTTTTTTCTTGATAAGTCTGGCTAGGGGTTTATCTATTTTGTTTATTTCCTCAAAGAACCAGCTCCTGCTTTCATTGATTCTATTGTTTTATTCTTCTTGATTTTATTTATTTCTGCTCTAATCTTTATTATGTCCCTCCTTCTACTGACTTTGGGCCTCCTTTGCTCTTCTTTTTCTAATTTCATTAATTGTGAGCTTAGACTGTTCATCTGGTATTGTTCTTCTTTCCTGAGGTAGGCCTTTATTGCAATATATTTCCCTCTCAGCATGGCCTTTACTGCATCCCACAGATTTTGCGGTGTTGAATTATTGTGATTTGTCTCCATATATTGCTTGATCTCTGTTTTTATTTGGTCATTGATCCATTGGTTAATTAGGATCATGTTGTTAAGCCTCTATGTGTTTGTGGGATTTCGTTTTCTTTGAGTAATTTATTTCTAATTTCGTACCTTTGTTGTCTGAGAAGCTGGTTGGTACAATTTCAATCTTTTTGAATTTACTGAGGTTCTTTTTATGGCCTATTATATGATCTATTCTTGAAAATGTTCCATGTGCACTTGAAAAGAATGTGTATTCTGCTTCTTTTGGGTGTAGAGTTCTGTAGATGTCTGGTAGGTCCATCTGTTCTAGTGTGTTGTTCAGTGCCTCTCTCTCCTTACTTATTTTATGTCTGGTTCATCTGTCCTTTGGAGTGAGTGGAGTGTTGAAGTCTTCTAGAATGAATGCATTACACTCTATTTCCCCTTTTAATTCTGTTAGTATTTGTTTCACATATGTAGGTGATCCTGTATTGGGTGCATAAATATTTATAATAGTTATATCCTCTTGTTGGACTGATCCTTTTATCATTATGTAATGTCCTTCTTTGTCTCTTGCTACTTTCTTTGTTTTGAAGTCTATTTTGTCTGATACAAGTACTGCAACTCCTGCTTTTTTCTCCCTATTAGTTGTATGAAATATCTTTTCAAATCCCTTTACTTTCAGTCTGTGTATGTCTTTGGTTTTGAAGTGAGTCTCTTGTAGGCATCATACAGATGGGTCTTGTATTTTTATCCATTCTGTGACTTTATGTCTTTTGATTGGTGCATTCAGACCATTTACATTTAGGGTGATTATGGATAGGTATGTATTTATTGGCATTGCAGGCTTTAGATTTGTGGTTACCAAAGGTTCTAGGTTAACTTCCTTACTATCTAAGCATCTAACTTAACTCACTTAGTATGCTATTACAGACACAATCTAAAGATTCTTTTTTTTTCCTCCTCCTTCTACCTCCTCCTCCATTCTTTATATATTAGGTATCATATTCTGTACTCTTTATCTATCCCTTGATTGGCTGTGGGTAGTTGATTTAATTTTGCATTTGCTTAGTAATTAATTGTACTACCTTCTTTACTGTGGTCTTATTACCCCTGGTGACAGCTGCTTAGCCTTCGGAACACTTCCATCTATAGCAGTCCCTCCAAAATACACTGTAGAGACAGTTTGTAAATTCTCTCAGCTCTTGCTTATATGGAAATTGTTTAATCCCTCCTTCAAATTAAAATGATAACCTTGCCGGATAAAGTATTCTTGGTTCAAGGCCCTTCTGCTTCATTGCATTAAATACATCATGCCACTCCCTTCTGGCCTGTAAGGTTTCTGTTGAGAAATCTGATGATAGCCTAATGGGTTTTCCTTTGTATGTGATTTTTTTTCTCTCTCTAGCTGCTTTAAAAGGCTGTCTTTATCCTTGATCTTTATTATTTTAATTATTTTATGTCTTGATGTTGTCTTCCTTGGGTCCCTTGTGTTGGGAGGTCTGTGCACCTCCATGGCCTGATAAACTATCTCCTTCCCCAGATTGGGAAAGTTTTCAGCAATTACCTCCTCAGTGATACTTTCTATCCCTTTTTCTCTCTCTTCTTCTTCTGGAACCCCTATTATGCAAATTTTGTTCCATTTGGATTGGTCACACAGTTCTCAATATTCTTTCATTCTTAGAGATCCTTTCTTCTCTCTGTGCCTCAGCTTCTTTGTATTCCTTTTCTCTAATTTCTATTCCATTTACTGTCTCTTCTACTACATGTAATCTGCTTTTAAATCCCTCCATTGTATGTTGCATTTCAGATATGGAATTTCTTAATGATTGAATCTCCATCCTAAATTCATTTCTGAGTTCTTGAATATGTTTCTGTACCTCCATGAGCATGTTTATGATTTTTATTTTGAACACTCTTTCAGGAAGATTGGTGAGTTCAGTTTCATTTGGCCCCTTTTCTGGTGTTTGTACAATTTTGGTCTGAATCAGGTTCCCTTGGTGTTTCATATTTGTATGTGGCGCCCTCTAGTGCCCAGAAGCTCTACTCTCTGGGGCTGCTCAGTCCCTGGAGCAATGTCTGGGGTCGCAGGTGTTTGTGCCTGGGGGGAGGAAAGAGCTGTTTCCTGCTTCCCAGCTGCTATGCCTGTCTCCACTGCCAGCACCAGTGGGCTGAACACACAGGTGTAAGCCTCTATGCTTTGTGATTGTAGTTGCTGTAGGTGGGGCTTCCCTCTTGCTGCCATGAAGGCAGGGCAGGGGCTGCCATTTTGTGAGCCAGGGATGAGCTGCTGAGGAGGAAGGTGCAGTAGGCTGCATATCACAGTAGGGGAACTTGGAGCTGTGTATCCAGCCAGGGGGATGGAGCACCTGAAACTCCTGAAAGTTCCCAACCTGGTGGGCAGAGTGCGCCTGGACTTTTGTCTACCTGTCCTTTCTCCTGAGTAGTAAGCTCTGTGCAATCTTTGCCCCTTTAGCAGCCCTCTTGCTAAGGGCTTCTTTGTTAGGATGTCTCTCAGACTGCTCGCCTTTCTTTTCCCAAGAGCAGCCAGATATGGATCCCTGTTTTCCACAAGAGGCTGGAATCTCAGTCTCTCCAGGTTTCCGCCCGTCTTAGCTTTCCAACCCCACTGATCACCAGAGCATCATGCAATGTAGGTTTGTGCTCCCAGATCAGATCTCCAGAGTTAGGTATTCAGCAGTCCCAGGCCTCCACTCCATCCTTGCTCCGTTTCTCTTCCTCCCCGTGAAGAGCTGGGGTGGGGGAAGGGCTTGGGTCCCGCCGGGCTACAGCTTTGGTACGTTACCCTGTTCCGGGAGGTCTGTTCTTTTCTCTAGGTGTATGCATTCTGGCATAGCCCTCTTTCCTGTTGCTCTTTCAGGATTAGTTGTATTAATTATATTTTTGTATTATATGTGGTTTTAGAAGGAGGTGTCTGTCTTACATCTCATGCTGCCATCTTTAATCCTCTCTCACCATGGGATGAATTTTAAGGGAAGGGTACCATCCCTAAGCTGTGGGGTAACCTTTGCTGGTGAATGTTTTCATTTTAAGGCAAAGGAATTTAAATAGCTTGTATTTCATTATTTTTTAAAGATCCTAGATTTTTCCTTCGAAATAATCAGATAAATTCTTCAAAATAATTGGTAGCCCCCTGTGGATAGGGTCTGGTTGTGTTTAACTTGCATGTTTGGAAGAACCCATTCCTGAGCAGTGACATCTTTTCTCTGGTCAAACTCCAAGCCACTCTTAAACCCTTTTCATGGCTGGTTTGCCTATTCTGGGGACTCTGCAGGCAGAATTGCTTCATAGGAACCTCTTCAAGTCGCAGACCTCCTGGGAAAACTTGATATGTTGGAGGGAGGGAGGTTACAAATGTAGTGGGAAAACTTGTAGAGAATCAGTTTTGGATATTCTTGCTTTGCTTCAGTTTTCAAAGCAAAATAAACAGATTCTACCAGTTGGATGAAAAGTGAATATCAACTAATAGGAATATACTAATTGGCCACAGTTGTTTTCCTTGTACAGAGCAAATAAGTCTATCAAAGTTCTATAATTGCATCTTTAATTACATTTAGGGAGATAAGCATAAAGCATTTAAAGACAGTGAAAGTCAGGGATGGTACTCCATCTCGAACATCCCCTGGGCAATCATAGGACCTGGCTATTTATATAACACCAGGATTCTGTGGTTTGCAGAGACTTTCTCTGAGTAGATGTCCATCAACAAATACATGCAGTAGTTTAACAATTATAAACAGGCACAATCTTGCTAGTAGCTATTTTATATTGATGGTCAATGCAAACTTCTACTGGTTCCATATATTTTTATCTAGCATTTTACACTCTGCTCCTTTCCTACACTAGTATATTTTGGCTTCAAAAACATTTTGAAGCTAAAATTGATAATACCACATTTAATTTGTGCAAATTTGTCCAATTGCAGTAAGGAAAATATTTATTTGATAGGTATTTAAGTCAACCTATAAAGCAGTGGGGTTTGTGTGTGTGTGTTTAACCAGGAGCAGAAGGGTTAATAATAATAATAACATGTATTAAACTCTTCATTAAGTAGGTTATATTCATTTCATTTGCTCTCAAGTTTATCCTCATATGAGCAAACAGGCTTAGAGAGGTGAAATAACTTGTCCAAGAAGTTGGACACTTATTAACACAGCTCATAAGAGGCTGTATTGAGATTCCAAGTGTCTGATGACAACAGCCCCAAGGCCCCAGTGGGTCAAGTGGACATGATTAGAATGGCCATTCTCTACTCTGCATGCTCATTACTATCATACAGTCCAAAGGATAATTGTTTCTCAGAAATGTTTGCATGTAAATATAGCTGGTTGCAAGGAGCAAGCCGTGCAAAACCCAGGCTCAGTCAGCACATGTAATTCAATTTCCCTGACCAAGCCTGGGAGAAGACAGTGAAATGACCTAATTTATAGGAAAACCAATGGACAAAAAGCAGAGGTGATTCTCCTCCATCTTTTTTTGACTAAACAACTTCCCTAAGGTGAAAGACAAATGTGTCCCAAGCAGGATGAAGTCATGTTTTCTGTTACAGCTCTGTCCACCCAGTACACTTCCAGTTACATCACAACAGCCACCACAAGCTTTTGTGGTAGTTAAGTCATCTCCTCTCTCATATGTTCTGAAATTATTTGTTGAAGATAATAGATGGATAAAAGCTGGAAACCAGCACCTAGAACAAGATCTGAGTCACACTCACAGAAAAGATGTCTTCAGGCTGGAGCATGTGCTTGGGGATGGAAAGATGGATTCAATTGTTGATAGCAGGAAACCAAGCCAGTTCCCATTCATTACAAGCCTGTCCCTTGAAAGGTTATAGGATTTGGCCGGGTTAAGAAGAACAAAAAGCATTGCACATACAGGAAGAGCCTGTAAAAGAGTATTAGAGGATGAAAAGTCTTACGCTTAGAGAAGGACTGGAGTGCGGAGCGTATGGGGGAATGAAGTGATAGACAGCTGCAGTGATAACCAGAGAGGCTTGCAGAAAACTTCGAGTGTCATCCTCTAGCTGGTGGGCTGCGCTGAGTGTTTTCATCCTGGGATTGGCGTTTGCTGGACATGCAGTGACCATGAAAGTATGGTGCTAAAGCTTCAGCTTCCTTATGTGCACAGACCTTTCCAAGATCGTGGGAAGATCCTAAGCAAGGTGCCCAAGGCCATAGGTTTTTGCAAAATTTGAGAAACAAATACTTTATTTCACAGACGGTCCTCTAAATTGGGTAATCTTTGGTCTCCCCGAAACCTGGATCTTCCCCTGGCATGACCTGTAACTTAAAATGTTCCCCCGGACAGAGAGATAGAGGACGGGCTGAGGGGAAGAGGCAGGGTAGGAGGCTCTTGCGAAGGTCTAAGGGATGCTGAGAGCTGAACGCAGGCAAACGGCAGGCCCGGTGGAGAGAATAAGAGGTAAAATCAATAGGGTTTGTGACAGATGAATGTGGGGATGGGGTAAATAGAGGAATTCTTGGAAGACTCAGGGGTTTAATGGGTGCCTAGGAGAAATAGTGTTGCTATACCTGCAAAATGGAATATGCATTTGGGAGCCAGAAAGACGCTAAACTGTCTCTGGTGGGGGAGAGGGTCACGAAGAGGGTGTTCGGTAATGTCAGATACTGGAAAGAGATGGCGTGAAATGAGAGCTAAGGACTGTCTGCTGAGTGTGGTAGTTGGGAAGCCGCCAGTTACCTTAAGGGAAAGCGGAGAGCAGAGGCCCTGGGTGATGCGCTGGGAGCTCAGACGGCAGCGGGAAGCAGGAAGCAGGGTAGCGTCCTGCTCGTGCCTCTCGCCACGGTCATGAGTTCGAGGGAAGCGCTGCAGTTTGTTTCGGGGAGTGGGTGAGAGACGGACCATCCCGGGGAAGACCTCCACTCAAGAGAAGCCGAGGAGACGGGCAGGCCGTGAGGAAGCGCACCAGGCACGGCCGAGCCAGCAACCTCTGCAGCAGAGCCGGGAATCTGGGACGCAGAAGCCTGGCTCCTGGGACCCACGGGGCGGAGCAAGTAGAAGTTAGGCTGCGGACATGCTTAAGAATTCCAGTGTTGCCACAAAATGCCCCAGATCCCTAGGATAAAGGTCAGGATGTCTGCAGAGGCCAGGTCACATCTGAGCCTGCAGTTTGGGGGCAAGAAAGCTCAGCGATACGGCAGCAAGACGAGGGGATCGGGAACCGGGAAGCGCATCCCCGAGGAAGGATGTGCGGCGGGGGAAGGGGCTGGGGCTGCTGCCTCCTCCGGGCCCCGGGTCCCGGTCAGCCCCTGCTGAACCCAGAGGCGAGATGGGGGCTCCTTGCCCTTTGCTTTTCCGACAGTAACACCATTTATTGTGTGAGTGTTCTGAAGTTTCGGAGAGGAGAAACTGGAGAGTTTGCTGCAGAGGTTCCTAAGGGGAATCAAGGAAGACAGAGTGTAGGTCTGGGGACTATTCACTAACGTATTCCTAGCAGCAAAGATCACTGGTTTTTAAGTATGTCCTTTTCTCTCTCTCTCCTATTTGATATTATTAACATAAAGTGTTTTTAAATGTCAATAATTTAAATGTAATTTAATTTCTTTAATGAAATTGTTGAATAATTTGAGAATATAAGAATAGCTGTTGAGCAGCCGGAGGGGAGGGTGGGGGAGGCAGGGGGAGGGAAACAAGGTGCCAGCTGTCTCTCCAGGGGGTCTCTGGGATCGCCTGCGGGATCCCGCCAAGGCTTCAAGGCTTCTGTGTCGCGTTGCTCAGCTGAATGCAAGGCAACCGACTCCCAATGCATTCCAGAAGTGAAGTGTGGTGCAGCAGGCAGCAATGCAGAGGCACTAGATATAGCTCCCCTGTCCATGAAAGGATTTAAGGGAAGTTGGAATCTAGAAAACAGATTGGACTATCACAGCCCCATAGCCTGGTAGCTAAAGACCTCTACAGCTTATTTTGCAAAAATAGTCATATCCAAGTTTTTTTTGGAACGCCAGCCTGAGTTTCTCTATCATGTAATTTGCTCACTTAAACTTTTGGAAGCTGGGACCAACTAGAGGACTTTATATTTATCCCTAGTTAATGTTATCTTGTGATTTTGAACCAGGCCAAATTTCCAAAGCTATTCAGTGTTTGGGATACTAAGTCTGCCATCCAGTGTATTACCTGTTTCTCCTAGTTTTGTGCCATTTGCAAATATATTAATAATTGCATTAGAAAGTAGTGTCTTCCTGCAAAACAGGTCTGTCTACTGTCCAGTATAATAAAGATAATGTCTCTCTCTGTGGCAAAAGTTAAGCAGGTTTACTGTCCATTATAAAAGAATCAGGTTCCTTAAACTCAGATTCCTTTCCTGTAATGCGACCCACTATGTATGCAGACATCACCTGGCCATTGAGGCATCCCTGGTGGGAATTGGGGCTAGGATAGCTGATACAAATGCTAATTTTCTGGCTATTGCTATTGCTAAGTAATAAAATCCTTTGTTCTAGACTAAGGTTTTCATGTCTTTTTCTATGAAACGGTAGCACACTAACTTGTTAGCTTACATGTAGGGTGATATCTCAGACCCTCTGTAGTTCTTGACTGCCTTGATTTCATCTTCTATCCAAAGAAATACGTGCCATTCTGAAGGAGAGCTAGTTGGTCTCTGATGGTCCAAATATCTTTGATGATGTATTTTCAAGTAGTATACCCTTGGGGGAAGGCTTTGCTCACTCTGTCTTAGATAACAAATAAAATGTATACATGAGAATCTTTTGACTCCTCTTAGGTAGCCTAGAAATGTATTCTGGTTAAGAATATCTTGAAGAAGAGGTATTAACTTCAGTTTGCAAGCAGGAGGGCCCTTTGCTGTGTTGCCTTGAATGGTGCCCTCAGGGATGCGGACCCATTTTGATGGGTAAAGTAAACAGAAAAAAATCACTCAGTCTGGGTTTACTGTTATTTTAGAGCTTGACATCCATCTATCAACAGCAGAAACCATCTAGTGTAAAGAGGTACTGGATTTCAGGAGAAAAGCCATTCTGGGAAAAATAACACTTGTTTGAGGTAATCTTAGAAGTTTATTGGAGAAACCATGCTTTCAGTCTGTTCAGAAAAAGCATTTATTAGAATGTGCAAAGGATAATAATTTTACATAAATAAAATGTTTCTGAATACTGGGCATATTCAATTTAGAGTGGAACGATTTGGATTTTCAAGTTTTCAGTAGATTCAGGAATGTTTACGTAAGTTTTATGCAAGAGACTTACACTTGGAAAGTTGAACCCAAAGGTTTTATTCAAACTATTTAAAATTTCATGCACATATCTAATCTCTCTGTAAATTTTCTGCTTAGCAGCTCAGGCACAGGGCTTGCTCAGGACACTGTGTGAAAAAATAGCCAAATATGCAGGCTCCCCGGTGGGGTCTGGTCGGCAGCGCAGTGGAGCACAGATTTCCAATATGGGTGCACGGATTTTCTTCTTTTTAATTTTGCAATTGAATTAATGGTAATGGATGCAGAGAACTAGGCAGCTGGTTTTGCATAACGACAATATTGGCTGCAGCAGGGCCAGACCTGGCTCATCCACTGTAGGCTTCCCACAGGCCAGAGGTTCTCAAATGCTCATGAGTGGCTCCGTCCCCAGGAGGCCTTGCTGTTAAGTCTCGAATGCGGCCCCTAGAGCATCTCATTCATCTGGTCTGAGGTGGGCCTGAGAATGTGCATTTCTAACAATTTCCCAAGTACCACCGACACTCTGGTCTAAGGAGCACATTGCGGACTGTGACCCTAGAGCTTTTCTGAGGGACTAAACAGCGCCTCTAGCCTGAGAGCGGAGCTCATTAGAAAGGTAAACATTTAGGCTATTTTTTCATACTTGCCTCAGGGAACATAGGAATTCTGTTTCCCTGAGGCCCTGTCTCCCACTTCATGCTGATTTTTGTTTTCCATTGTATTGCTGTCTAAGTGAAATCCTGACAAATTCAGAACTCAATCACAGCCCCTCATTTCTTTTTCCTCCTTTTTGTGCGTCCTCTTTCTTCCTTCACATTGAAGAGCCACACACTGACTTTCAGGTGATTTTTCCAGCCGAAATAATGCATATTGCACGGCACTCTTCCAAACTGCCAGCGAACCACCATTTAAGTTCCTTCTGGGTGGCAAGCGCCAGCACTGCCCTCCTCTTAGGGTTCACCTACTGGGTCTCTGAATGCTGTTCACACACCCTTCAAGACCAAGAATCCACGCGGATTCGTACTTCCCACTAGTGAATGTTTGCTCTTTATATTACAATGGTCTTTTTTTGTCTGTTGTACATTTTGCTTATCATATATCCCTTAGTTAGTTTATTTATCCCAACGTAACCGTATTTGTTGCATTTGAAAATTGTTACATGCAGTTCAGTATATTATTAATATAAACAGATCAGTGAGCATTATTGGATGCCTGGCATGACAAACAGGGTTTATTTTTTGTGAGTTGATAGGCATATAGTGACTCTGATACATGGATTAGGAGAAAACTTCAATTTGTCTGAGCCTCAGTTTAGTAATTATAAAATAGGGGTGGTAATGTCTGTTTGAGAGATGACATTTTTAAGCTAGAAAAGAGCTTCATGAAAGAAAGTTATTGCAATGAAAAAGAGGAGGACATAGCTGGAAGGCAGGGCGAGGAGGAGGACGGCGGGAGAGGCAGCTGGAGGTCCAGCCCCACCTTCACCAACTCCACTTTCTAACTCTTGTTTGCTTAATCGTGCTGGATTTTAATGTCCTAATGTTTCAAATAGGAATACAATGTCTACTTCACCGAGTTCTGATATTTAAATGAGTAAAATCTATGGCTCACGATGGGCATTCAGTAAAGGTGCTGTTATCAATGAATTGCTGGTATTTAGGACAGTGGATCCGGACACGCCACTGTTAAAAATATTTGAAGCTGGACAAGAGGAATAAATGTGTTCAACAATGGTGCTTCCAGATCTCCCATCCTAAATACCAGCAATTCATTTATAACATCGTCCTTTATTGAGTAAGTGATTAGGGGCAAAGAATACAAATTATACAAGGGAGAATCACACCGAATCCAAGGAAGAACTTTCTCAGGGCAAACCTCGACAAGCAATGGGATGGGTTTCCATGTGAGGCAGGGAGCTCCCCACCCCACAGAGTATTCAGAGAGGGGCTATATGGTTTTGGTCAGATTGCATAAAATGATCCCACTTTAGATGAGAGGTTGGAGTCTATGATATTGGCAATACCTCAAATTCAATTACACTGTGAGTTCACCCCAGTGACTTTTGGAAAGTCTGCTCCTATGTTACATTATCCCCAGTGATGACTCTGGTATTCCAAAGGATTTAGATTTCCACACAGACTCGCATGATGTGAGAGATTACTTTAAGGCAAACTCATCAATCCCAGTGCTTAAAAACCAACAAAGTGACACAACAACAGACGTCCATTTCTTGTCTTTGTTTTAAACAGAATAATAGGTGCTTTGCTTATTTAAGGGCTCAAGTGCTGAGCATGCCCATTTAAGCAGTCTAAGGTTGACACTACTAACAAGAGGACATTCTGCAAAAGCTCACCAGGACATGCCAGCTGCGCTGGCAGCCCCAGGAAGAAGCACATTACTGCGGCTGGATGTTTCTGGTGCAGTGATCAGCGGTGAAATGATTAACAGTGTTGGCATTTAAGTGATCATAATTAGGTCTCAAAGTTAACAGCCCATTGAGATAAATAGTGGAAGCTCACACCTCTCTCAGTGCTATTGTTTATCAGACTGTCAAGTTGCAGATTCAGGAAGACACCATTAATGTGGCTTTGGACACTAATTGCCCAGAGCTCAGTTACATCCACCTGGGAGGGTCCTAAGGGGATTTGTTCAACCAAAATGTCAGGGGATCTATAGAGCTGGGACTCTGCAGTGCCTATCAGCATAAAACGTTGCACTGATGTTTAGATGCATACAAGGTAAGTGCCATGGGAATGCACTGTAACATTTGGCACGCATGTTCTGGTTTAATAGCACATTTGCCTCAGTTTCCCTCTCAAATGGCAATGAAACTGCTCATTTGGAAAAAATGGTTTCTGGGAGGAATAAAAGATGAAGTGATTTAACAACAGCAAAAAACTCTTTGCTCATATGAATTAGATTTCACAACCCATGTTATTGTCCTAAAGGAGTTATGTGTACATTCCCTGCCAATAGAAGAACACTGAGAGCATAATTAAATTAATTTTAATAGAAATTGACTTATTTGTTCACAATTAAGTTTACTCGCATGACTGCATGCTGCCTGATTTTCAGTAAGAGTGGAGATTGTACAGTTTCCCTTGGCAAATTATTGATTTTCTTTTTCAATTTTGAAAAAGAAAATCAATAATTAAAGGCAGCAGAAATGGGGAAAAAGAACCCTTCAGTCTTCAAACTGAATATGCTGCAGCATTAGAGTAGTCTAATGTTGTCTAATGGTTGTCTTTTTATGAGGTAAGTTTCTTAAAAGAATGATATCATTGGTATTCACTATCACCATCACCATGAAATGATTATTGAGCATCATTAAAAAATTACACCATCAAACAAACTTAAGGAAAGCTGAACTTAGAACTTTCCATTTCTTACCTTGACACCTTGAGTGGAGTTTTTCTTCGCCTTTCTTTCTTTTCTTCATCTCTCTACCCAACAGGTTAGAGATGACTCACATTTTGTCTTTAACTCTTGAGTGTTTGTTACCTTGGGGTTTAACAGTGACTGAAGAGAGACGAGGGCCCCCGTGGCACGGAAAGCCACAGAAAAGGAAAGGAGAGTGGAAAAGCAGCCCGGAGCAAGAGTGTAGGGGAAGGGATGAAAAGCAGGTAAACTGGGGAATGGGAGGTGTCATCCCTTACCTCAGGTGCCGAGACCATTGTTTCCTTACATCCCAGTTAGAAACAGGTATTTAGCTTCCACTTCTTTGAAGGAGTCTGCCTCAGGAAGCTTTTCATGAAAAGAATTGTACCAGAAGGAAAGGGCTCTAGTCTTTCTGAAAGAATAGGAGGTGTTTCCATTTCTTACCTTTGAGTTTTCCAACCGCTATGCCCTGATACCTGCTGTACCAAAGTCGATCAGTAGAGGCTATTTACACAGACATCTGAGCCAGGGTGGGTGGTGGAGCCGACCCCGACAGTCAGTGGAGTCCATCTTCTGGTGATCAGGGAAGTGTGGTGTAAACTGGAGTAGACTGTGAACTCCCCGAGGCCAGGTATTGTGCATAATTAATTTTAACATCCTTAATTTAAGCTCAATGCCTGGTGCATAGACTTTTTCTAAGGGTATAGAATTTACAGATTTTATGAAAGACACTTAATAACACATTAATCTTCATCTTTTGTCAGGAGATATTAAAAGCTGCTGGAAATGATACTAATAATTTTCGTGCCATACGTAGTTTTTGGTGCTTCCATCGTACTTTTGGGTTCTTTTGAACCCCATTGAGCAGCTTGCTCTTTAAGTGCGTGTCAGTATCAAGGACAGGTGGACGCACCCATAACACAGGCCAAGATGTGACGGTCAGACGATGTGTCAGCTTGGGTAGGTCTGCCAACAGTTATGCAACTCAAACACTAATCTGGTCTTGCTGTAAGGGCATTTTGTAGATGCGGCTAAAATCTATAATCACTTACTTCAAGGAAGGTTGTTTTATATAATCTGGGTGGGCCTGATCCAATCAGTAAAAGGGTTTTGGGAGCAGAACAGGCTTCCCTGAGAAAAAGGTTTCCCCTGCGGATCGCTGCACCAGCCCTTGCCTGAGTTTCCCTCCCTTTCTGGCAGCCTGCCCTCTGCACTTCCACCTTGTCTAGTCAGACTCCGCAGGTGTGTAAGCCAATGGCCTTCAATAAAACTCTCTTAAAAAGAAAACAGCTTTATTGAGATATAATCCACACACCAAATAATTTACACATTTTAAAATGTACAATTCAATGATTTTCATTACATTAATTTTTGAAACCATGGTAAAATACATATAACAAAATTTGCTATTTTAATAATTTTAAATATGGATTCAGTGGAATGAATTACACTCACAATACTGTGCAAACGTTACCACTATTTCTAAAACTTTTTCATCACTCCAGACACTTTAATTATTGAATAATAACTCCCCATTATCCTTCCTTCCCAGCCCCTTATAACCTCTATTCTACTCTCTGTCCCTCTGAATTTATCTATTCTAGATATTTCAAATAAGTGGAATCATACAATACTTGTCCTTTTGTGTCTGGCTTATTTCATTTGGCGTAAGTTTTCAAAGTTCACCCACATTGTAATGTATATCAATACTTCATTCCTTTTTGTGGCTAAGATCCCATGTGTGTATATAGCATATTCTGTTTATCTAGTCATCCACCAATGGGCACTTGGTGGTTTCTATCTTTTGGCCACTGTGACTAGGGCTGTGATTGAACATTGGCGTGCAAATATGTGTTTGAGTCCTTAATTTCAATTCCATTAGGTATATACCCAGGAAGAAATTGCTGGGTCATAAGGTAATTCTTTGCAATATATCTTTTTATATATATATATCCTTACTGGTTTTCCTTCTCTGGTTGAACCCTAGCTGATAAAAAGGCATGGGATGGGGGAAAGAAGAGAAAGAACATGACAAAATTACAGAATTGAAAGTGATCTGTGATGTATGCTTGCTATATTTGTTGTAGGTAAGCAATTTTCTTTTTAGATATAATGTTATTGATATAGTCAAAGCTCTTATAATCTCAGTCTTCTTTCCTCTGTTCCCCACCCCTCTTTTCCTGGGTTAAGGAACATTCTGCAGCTGGTCTGTATCCTTCTGATCCGTGCTTATACATTTGCAATACATATAAATGAACATTAGCAGCTGACTGCTATATTTTGAGTTCTAGAAATTTACATAAATGGTATAATACTTTATCTTTTCTGTCACTTTTTCACTACTGTAATGTATTAGACATTTATACAAATGTATACATGTAAATACGGTTCATTTATTACACTTCTGAAAAGCATTTTATTGTAAAAATGCACCATTGCTTTTCATGAGTTCCTGTTGATTCTAAGTTTTCACTGTTTCAAACAGTGCTGCCATGGATACTTTTGCATGCTTCCTCATACAAGTGTGCAAAAATGTAGGGCATCATTAAAAATGGAATCTTTCTTTTACCTTTATCTAATCTGATGTTTATGACATGCATAGAGTTTTTAATTTCAAAGACTACTTTTTCTGTAGAAGTTTTATTGGCTATTTTTTAAAATTCACCTGTTCCTTTTGGATTGTTTCCTATCATTTCATTGTGATATTTCTTCCTCTCTCTATAAAGGCAGTGGTATGTAAAAGAGAGAAGATAGTTAAGAAAGAAAGTGGTATTGACAGGACTCAGTAACTGATTGAACACGGGAAGTAAAGAAGAAAGAAGAACACAGGGTGAAACTATTCACAAAAACTAACATTTATTGAGCATTTAGCATGTGTCAGGAGCTGTGCTAAACCTTTGTATGTGTGAAGTCACTAATCTAATGTGCAGTAAAAGCCCTGGCCCTTGATAGCTCCTGGGGATAACTTTTAGGCCTGATAAGAGTGTCTTTGTTTCCTGGAGGCTTTGGGCAGATAGTCTGTGCTGACAATGGGATTTACGGTGAGGGCTTGGGTCACACGGTATTGGCTTGACCTCTGGAGTAAGCCAGCCATGTGGGTGGCCAGCCATGTCTGTGGGACCGACCCCCATTAAAGACTCTGGACACTGAGGTGGGAGTGAGCTTCCTTGGTGGGCAATACACCTTGTGCGTCTTATATACGGTTGCTGAGAAGTAGTGCTGCCTGCATGACTCTTCTGGGAGAACACAGCCAGAACCCCCAAGCCTGGTCTTCCCTGAGCTCCGTCTTCCCTGAGCTCCATCCTATGTGCCTTTTCCTTTCATTGACCTCAGTCTGTGTCTTTCACTGTAATAAACTGTAACTGTGAGTCAAACAGCGTTTATGAGTTTTGTGAGTCCAGAAGCCAACTGGTTTAATATCTGCAGGTGGTCTCGAGAAGTCTTGAAATGCATCTTCACACAAGCCTCCTCAGGTGGATATTATTATTATTTTCCTTTGTATGGGTGAGGACACCCATACAAAGACCATAAGAGGTGAAGAAATGTGAATGTAAATAAAGACCTCCACAGTGTCTGTAGCTGCAATCCTAAACACCATAAACATTCGGCTTGGGGCACTGGGTCCGATCCACCAAGAATGTGAAGTAATAGGTTTGTGGGGTAGAGGCTGAATTTTGTGGCAGTTGGACAAAGGAGACTAGAGGTTGGAAATCAGGTGTATCAGTCCGCTAGGGCTGCCATACACATAGCACAGCTGGGGGCTTAAACACAGAAATGTATTTTCACAGCTCTGGAGACTGGAAGCCCAAGAGCAAGGTGTCGGCAGGTTGGTCTCTTCAGAGGCCCTTCTCCCCTCAGCGTGCGGAAGTCTGTCTTCTTGGTGTGACCTCCGTAGTCCTATCTGTCTGTGAGGTCTGTGACCTCTCCTGTAAAGGGAACTATATCATCTCATAATGGATTAGGGCCCATCCTACTGACCCCAATTAACTTAAGTACCTCTTTAAAGGCCCTATCTCTAAATATAGTCACACTCTGTGGCACTGGGGGGGGTTCCAATATATGAATTGGATGGTGCGGGGGGGCACAATTCAGCTCATAACAAAGAGGATAATATTAAAACCTATTATGTGTGATTTTGGGAAGAAAAATATATAACACATTTAGTACAATACCTGGGACGTGGTAGCTACTAAATAGATCAGCTAAATGAGAAGAAAACTGGAGACCTATAATGGAGGAAAATCCAAGGTTCACTTTCTGAGTCAATCTTCAGGAACACATTCCCTGGCCAAGCCTTTGGCCTGCAGGCGAGTTTCCTCTTTGCCTTCTGTTGTTCTCCTCCGCTCGTGAGCGCCTCCCCCTTGATGGAGGATTCCTCAATGTCAGTCACACCTGCACAGCACCGGCATAGAAGCAGGACGAATTGTGCACAAATTTTTACAGCAAAGGTGTGCATAAATAGTTTTAAGAATTTAAGGATTTAAATACAAAAAATTGGATTTAAGGATACTAAAAATTGCTTGATTCATGGGTAGTTTGAAACTGCTTTTATTCAATGGATGCTGTTTAAGTGTTTCCCTTCGATTAAAGGAAATCCTGATAAGTTTGCATGGCACACGACCCACACAGTATTATGCTGTCTCGATATTCAGCTTTCTTTTTCTTCTCACTGCCTTGGAGCCAATGTTGAATTTTAATTTTTTAATTTTGTATCTAAATTTTAGCTATAGCCCTTTCACAGTCGTGACTGTATAAATTCCTTCCATTCCTACCCTGCAAAAGGAAACATCAAAACTCAAAACAAGCTTTATGTAAATTTGCCTTCTCAACGTTATGCACCTGAGTTAAATGAGGCTCATAAGAATCGTTGCAATTCAGTTAATGTTTTCCTCCCGACACAGAATTTTAATTTGGAATCGTATTTCTGAAAAGGTGGTAGGCAATTTAGGAGACTGCTCAAAAGGATGCCTTCTCTATACAGGGTAGTAGGAGGGTTCTTCTGGGGTATTAAGTAAGCCAAGAGGTTACCAAGGTCAGGGAGTGACACATGTCCTTGACCCTGAGAAGGCCTGTCTGGGAATCTGAGAAGTACTTAGAGCCCCACTTGTTGTTTTCAATGCTGTTAATGGGCAACAGAATGCTAATTAGTCAGATTAACTAAGTGGCTGAGTCATGCTGTAACCATTCTCAAAAAAGAAGTGCCCATTTTGAGATGCTAAATGAAGCCAACCATGCATTTTTGAAAGATAAGAGAGTACCACGAGCTTCTTGATATAGCAAGTGAATTGTTTCAGCTGCATTGTGTGTGCATGTGTATCTGTATCTATGCATCTACGTATGTTAATATACATATATACGGAGGGGCCAGGTTTCACACCTAGGGCCTACTCTCGCAAGCACTTAAATAAATCCTACTCTAGTAAGCACTTAATAAATAAGCAATAACTTCGGTGTCCAGATATCTAATCAGATCAACTTATTCTTTAAGGAAAAGTCTACTGACAGTTCTTATTTGAAATAAAAATTCTAATACGTAGAAATTAAACAATTTTCCTGAAAATTGTGGATTTTGGATTTGAGTAGAGGGGCCAGAATGAGGGAGGTGGATTCTGCAGCAGGGCTGGGTCTAAGACATGGCAAGTTCAGGGTCTGGCGCTTTCCCAGCAAGGATGTCTCAGCAAGGATCTCTCCGGCTTCTGCAGGAGAGGCCAACTGTTTGCTGACTCGGCAGCCTCTTTCCTCTTGTTCCCTCGGCATTTCAGCAGCTACCCAATAAAAGGCGTCAGCCAGCCTTCCTTCGGAGCTGTTGGTGGGCAGCCCTGAAGAGGTGTCTGTCCCCTGCAGCTGAGGCTGATTCAGGGTCTTCTCTCCCGGGGCAGTGGGACCGTAGCCTGGATAACCAGTGCAGAGCTTCCAACGCGGACAGACAGGAGAACAATACAGAGAGCGCTTGTGAAGGGGCGGCTAAGACAGGAAGCCCGAATCGTCAGGCGCCCTCAGGCCTCCCTGGAGTGACCAGCAGTCCTGAGAAATGAATGTCCTGGGCTCAGAGCTGGCCTAGGCTAAGGGTTGGTTAAGGAATACTTTTCTTTTTCCCTTCATATCTTTCACATCCCCTTGGGAAAGAAAATACTTTCATTTTATCAAAAGCAAGTAAGAGAAGAAAAAAGTCACGGAGCTGGGACCCGCCAGTTTTGGTGGGAGTCTGGTGGTGGGGTGCGCGTGCCGAGGCACCTTAATGAACGCGCACGGGAGCTGGAAACTGTCCCCGCGCTGGCCTCCTGACAGAACTTGGCGTGGCCCTGGCCTCTTCCTCTGCTCTGTCAGGTGGCAGAGAATGCCTGGAGAGATGTGTGCGTGCCTGCAACCAGGGGTGAAGACGTAACACCCAGATTTGGCCCCTATACCACCTACTTTCTTGTGCTGTGTTGAGCCATCTGGATTCTACTGTAATGCCAACTGGGGTTCGCAGTCAGCATTATTCTGATAGGCTCTGGGGTTAGAAAGGTCATTCTAGCAACCAACAGGGAGACCAGTGGGGAGAGAGCCAGAGTCTGTGCTGTTGCTCAGAGGGTGATGGGGGCCATCCCAGAAGCACAGACACCAGCTGGCAGCTTGCTGGAAATGCAAGTCCATAGGTCCTGCCCTGTTGGGTGTCCAGATCTCTGGGATGGGGTCCAGGGACTTGGCACCTGCCCCAGTGTATTGTTATGTGCATCCAAGGTTGGGGACCCTGCTGTGAATTTGCCCGTGGGGAGCTGCTGCTTCACCCTTTGGTCTCCGGCATGTGTCCCTGCTTGCCTGCTCCAAGGATGTGTGCTCTTTGGGATTGACTTTCTATCCTAATGCAAAGAGGGAATCCTTTACAATGATTAGGTTCCACTTGGAAAACCACAACTCCCATGGAATAAGTCAGGCCACTTGGCAATAGATTGCAGACATCAGAGGCACTTCCCTCCTTTTGGTCTCCAGAAAAGATGAAACACTCCCTTAATGCAAGCCTAACCCCCTCCAGTTTTGCCATTGCGTCTCCCTCCGCCTGCCTCTCCTGGGACTACATGGATCAAGTATTCCCTCTCTCTTCCCTCAGTCTCTCCTGCTGTGCTGGGAACAGAGCCTGCTGTGCTGGGAACAGAGCCTGCTGTCAGCAAGGTGGGGCAGCAGGGAGCAGGGGTATACGGTCAAAGCCAAACCAGTCTAAGCCATTCCACTGTCTTGTTCTCACCTCCCAGCCCAGAACTATTCCTGACTCTCTTTCCTGTGAATGGATTTACATTCCTTATTAGGAAAGCATTTCCTTGATTGGCACCCCCAATACTTCCAAAGCACCATGCTGTTCCTCTAACTGGTGCAGACATACGTCTTTTAGAGGACACATCTTTTAATATGATAATTTGTTGGCTACATCTCTTTCTCCTTCAATAGCCCCTGTTCCCTGGGCCTGACCTAGTCTGGGAACAGGCATCCTAATGTATGTATGGTGAAGGGGTGGCTGGATTCCCTTGTCTAAAATCACAAGTCAAGCTCCCTGCCCTGTGGGGACAGCCACTATCGTGACGTGCCCAGAGTTAAGGGGCGTCTCAGGATGGAGAATGTCTCATGCCGAAAACGCTAAGCTGGCTGCCCTAGTCCTTAACCTGATATTCCAGCCCCACAAAGCTTTTCCAAGCTCAACTTGTATTATTTTCACCTATGTTTCAAAAAAGCAAAGCAAAGCAAACACGTCCTTGAAGCTCTCTGGTGGTGGACCACTTGCTCACAGGCCGCAAGCCGAGCATCGTGAGAAGGTGGGCGCCGTTCTGGGGGTGTTGGGCTCAGCCTGCAGATGGGTGTCATGTAAGTGGCACTGACCCGGCTGGTACAGAAGCAGGCATGTTTGGATGTGGGGAGGTTAGTGGGATGGGTCAGAAGCAAGAAAGGAGCCTGTGGAGTACAGTTCTCAAAGCGCGGTCCTTGTACCAGCAGCGCCCGTATCGCCGGGAAAGTCATTAGAGATGCAGACTGTCAGGTCCCACACCACACCTTCTGACTCAGACACTCTGGGGGTGCATCCAGAAACCGATGTTTTAACAAGCCATCCAGGGGATTGTGACGTGTGCACAAGTTTGAGGGCCACCTTCTGGTGGAGTGAACCCTTTACCGGAATGAGAAAGCCTGAATTGTAGTGGAAGCATCAAGGAGATTATCGGTGAGGCTGTGGGGCCTCTGCGTCTCAGTCTATTAATCGAGGATCTCCGAAGTGTCCTCTTTATGGAAACTTTCACTGTAAATTCCTAATGGCACATTAATGAAACGTTCTGAAATGTGAAGGCCAGAATGTAATTCTGTAGTACCATACCTGGTCGGGACTGAGATTCATCTGGGTCTGGTTCCAGGGACCACTGAGAGAAGAAGGGCTGTCCTCTCCTGCTGGGGGCAGGAAAGCACCTTTCCCCAAATATCTCTAACCTCCCTGTGTTAGCTTATGCAACTGTACTCCTATAATCTCAGCCTGGGCTCAAACCTTAACTGAATGAACCGTTTGTCTGCCCACTGCATGCCCATTGCTGGGTCTGCCCTATGCTTAGAGGGATGCTGTGAGCTGAGCTGAGCCGGCTTGATCATCCACATTAAGCTTTTTGGGGAGAATGTTGGTAGCTTTCAGTTGTTGACAGTTGGTGAAGGTGCTCGAGCTCTTAGGCCAGGGCAACCATGACACCAGGTTCTACTGACAGCAAGGCTCAGATCAAGCTCTGCCACACATACATTTTTTTATCCAGGAGACACCAAAGGAGCCATTTTGCCTGTTCTGCAAGCTTGATGATGTCCTGGCTGCAGGTCCCTTTGAGAGCCCCACCAGCCCCCCGCACAGTGTTCACTAGCGGCAAAGAGGCAGTCACTTAGCCGCGGGATTGAGCTGATACTCGGCCAGATTCAGGCGGAGAGAATCCTCCGAGTCAGCAGCTGGACCCGGGACAATTTGCAGAGTGAGCCTCAGGCAGCGCTCCTAATTGCACAGGCCGCTGGGCTCGCACACCTCGTTCATGCGTGAGCGCCAAGGCCCGCGTGGCACTCCGGTCAATACACTGTGATCACCACTCATTTCACCAATGAAAAGTCATTTCTCACATCCGTTACTCTAACAAAGAAAGGCTCTGGAGCTGATGGGCCATGAAGACAGTGAATGTCGCTAGACCCTCATGCGGAGGGGGCGTTTCCGGGAGAGTCTGTCAGACTCTGAGCACCGTGGGACGAGCCTTCTCCCCCAGAGCTCCGGCCTCCCACCCTCCAGCCAGATGGAGACCCCCTAAGGATCCCTGTGGATGGGAAAGTATTTCAAAGTAAATCATAGGTAGCATACATGGGAAATGCAAGGAAAGATAGTATTATGAATTTCCTAAGGTATGAAATGCTGTATTTTTAGGTAAGAAATGTCTGGTTGAAGGTTGGTAATTCCATATGATTCAACCTAAACACCGTCTCTGAGGGCCTCTGAACGCACTGGGCTCTCTTTCCTTTTCTCTCCATTTTTGTTCACCTGCCTCCCCTCTGAGATAGCTCTGTGCCAATCCTTCTCCCGCTAACTGCTACTCATCCTGCCAAGCCAGTCTGAGATTCCATCATATGTGGGGAACCTAGACTCCTCTCAGTCAGCAGGTGCCTGCTCGGGGCGTCCTGAGCACCGTCTTCTTCTGCCTTCAGAGCACGGTGCTGTAAACCATGCAGCAGCCTGTGTCCCACTGCACCCTGAATGCTGGGGCTGGGCCTGCCCTGAGGCCAGGACTGAGCAGAAGGTGGCAGACAGCGCCTCTGAGTCCACGCTGTGTATCCTTGAGAAGTTTTCCTGGGAGGGTGGATGGCCTTAGCCTACGAAAGAATGACGTCCCCGGGGGACAATACACTGCACACTACAATTAGGTGCTAATTGTTGAGATATGGCTTGTAAGTGCCATAGCATTTAGGGGTAGGACAATGAAGGTGAGGCTGATCGCCGATTAAGGATATTTTAGGGGTGGGGATATGAGCCCCAGTCCTGTCTCCCAGCCATAAGGCACCACGGGGGAGAATGCCGCCCATCTGATCCGCCCACTGGATCACTTGGGGCCGGTCTCTGCGGGGCAGCGGGGCCCCCATCAACCTCGGCGAGCTCTGGGTGCCACCAGACCTGGGCGAGGGCGCCGGGGATGGGGGGACAGGCAATAGCTGTTGCACCCATTACAATAGCGATGATGTCAGTGGGATCGCTCAACCCATTAGCGGACAGTTCGGTTTAATAAGAAACCCGCGAGACCGAGAGAGAGAGAAAGAGAGACGGTGAGACGTGAGCGCACGTGCCCGCCAAGAGTAAGAGAGAGAAAAAGGACCCCACCGCCGGGTCTCGGCACCAGGGGCGTCGCTCTCACTTGCCGGCAAAATTGCACCCAAGAAGGAAAAACGGTGACAGCGCCGCGGCCACTTTGGGGTACAGCCTGTTATCTGTGTGGATTTTAACATCTTACTTAGGACTGTGCCAGTCTTATTTTAGGAAGGCTGTACATTATTTACATGAAAACAACTATGAGCATTAGGAGGCATTTTTCCCCTGCGTGCAATTCCTACTAAAGAATTTACATTCTTCTAATTTGCTGCTTTACTGCACCACTTAGTACCCGCCTGAGATGAGCACGGTGTCCCCAGCCAGGAAGGTGCTCAGGAAATTTACCCTTTTTGCACTGAATCACTGGCTCTCCTCCTTGAAGCCACCAAACCTCGTCGCTTGAAATCCCCCCTTTCTAAACATCTGCTGGTCTCGCAGGCTCAGATCACAGCCAGATCCTGGTCACGATGCAGGCCGGGGGCAATGCCCGATTGTGGCGCTGGGTCCCGAGCGGTCTTTCTGCTCTGACTGAAAATGGCCTTTGCAGTAACAAGTGCACAGGCGCGTGTTTTATTTACGTGGCAGTTGATAAATTCTTTAAAATGGGGGTTCTGAATGTATTTTAGCGACACGCAAACATGAATACCATATGGTGAGCTGCTTCCTGCGGAGTTAGTGTGAACATCGTGAATAACATTAATGTAAACCACATGTATTAGGAGTACCCACCCTACGAGTTCAGTAGACGTACAGCCTGACACTGAGCCAGCAAAGAGTCTCAGGAAACCGAACGCTCAGTTTCTGTGCCGTCAGGAGACCCTGGTGTGTTTTCCTCTAGGAAAAGGAAGACATATTTAGAGCCTCACTTTAGACGCGCAGGAACCCTAATGTCCATGCTTTGGCTCACTGCATGCAGAGCTCTAGGACTGAGGACCCTGCAAAAGGCCCGCTTTGAAGGCAGCATTTGGTGTGGCTGTGGGCGCCTATGGCTCACCAGCGCTATTAAAATGGAAAGAATGCAGAAACCGCTGAAGGCACGTCAGGCCCGTGTGCCCACAGCTGTGCCCGTTGCACTTAGCCTGAAAGTCAGAGGCACTGGCTCATGAAGCGTTTTTGTGACTTTGAGGACAAACCGCAGAGGTGAGGCTGATCTGGGTGAGCAGAGGGCGATACAGAGCCCGGCAGAGTCACGCTGGGGGAGACCGGGCTTCGTGGCTGTGTTTTATTTTCAGGTCAGGGAGCAAACTTTGCTGTGTCACCTTCGCTCCACCTGTCATTGGTATAATGTGGCTGGGCCGTTACCATAATTATAATGTATGGGGGCTGTAGCAACCTAGATTCTTAAAAAAGCGAAGCTTTTCCAAGGGTTTGTTCTTTCACCATGTGTGTGCGTCTCCTGCTGGGCAAGCCCCCCGCAGACGCAGGGAGCCGGGAAAGGATGTTCCTTGCTCCCCACTGTGCCTCCTCTGCCTTCTTATTTATTGAGCCTCTACTACATGCCAGGTGTGGTACTTGCTTCCCATTGCTCCCGCATCAGCCCTGCTCCTGATTGGAATTCCCCTTCTATTCAGATGCCACCATTGCCCATGGGGAGGAGGACCTCCCATCCTTTTTCTGCCTGTACCACCTGCCCCCACGCTCCTTTCTCCCTTCGTTTTGGTGACAGTACAGCCCATGTCGATGAGGTTGCCCGCGGGTCACTAATTATGGGTGCTGAGTTAAGGGTATATCAGGGTTCATTATACTATGTCTCTACTTTTATATAAGCTTGAAAATTTCACGTTGATGGCCTTTCCCAAATCCTGGCCTTACAGTTTCAGAATAGGAACTATACTCTGGGGGCCCACACGCTGGACTTCAGCACCGCTCACATGGTTTCTCTCTCAAGATCTCTGGCCAAGAAGTTTTCTCATCTGGACCCGCCATCCACTTTACCCCTCCTGCCTGCGCCCCTGTGCGAATTCGTCACCGGCTAACATCCAAATCTCAGACCCTCCTGACACTCTCAGTTCTCAATATGCGCTTTTCAAGTCTGAGCTTCAGTTAGGCTCCTGCCTGGACTAAGCCCTTCGGACTGGGCGCTGAAATGCCTCCCGTGCATGTGCAGTTCCTGCTCACTGTGTATGGCACCCACTCTTCCAGTCTCCATCCCCCCACAGCCTGCTCGTATCTGCACAGTGAGCGCACCCTGGCCACCTGGGTCCGGTCCGGGCGCTGGGAAGCAGGTGCACCCTTTCAGGGAGTGTCTTGTGAGCCACCACCCCTCCTCTAGCCCCTTAGCCTTCCAGAGCAGCGCTGCCCACCAGGCCCTTCCACGGCGGCTGAAATGCTCTGTGGGTCTCTATTCAAGATGGTAGCCGCAGCCGCCCGAGCTCCTGAGCCAAGCACTTCAAACATGACTAGTGAAAATGAGAAGCTGACATTTGATTTTAGAAAATTTTCAATGATTCAAATGTAAACAGTCTGGCGTGGCCAGCAATCACCATGCTGACGGGGGCTCCGCCCTGCTCCCCGCCTCACAGCTGGGCGGCCTCCTTTCCTCACAGGGGGCAGCCCCTCTCTGTCGGGGTATTTCCTCTGTTTGGTGCCTGTGCTGTGTGCCTGGGGTAGACTGACTTTATTCTGGGTACAGAGTTTGGAAACTCTGGTTGCTTGCCCCTGACTTACCCCTCCTGCTGCTAGGCCATATTTCACGCCTTATTCTGGCACCAGATGCTCAGAACTCCGTCAGGTCTGCCACGAATCCTTGCGCTGGCCTCCGGCTATGTTCCCCGTACAGTCCATTCTTTAGCCGGCAGGTAGAGGGAACACATTACAATGAAGCTCAGACCCTCTTCTCTTGTGCCATTTCAGGGGTGTTAAGTGCTTGAGCCTAGAAGGGCCCTCTTCTGCTCTCTGCATAGCTAGCTTCTCACCCTTTCAATCTCAGCTTAAATGATACCTTCTCAGAGTTCTTCTCTGAGCAGCTTAACGAACATCCTCCTTTTACTGTTTGTCTCCAGCCCTGTTTTTTCCCTCTGTAGCATTTTTTTTATTGCTATCCCATCTGTTTGTTGAACTTCCCCTCTTGTGGGATATAAAGGGATCACGATAGCTTTGTTTCCTCCCCACACCATCTCTAGTACTTCCCATGTGATAGAGACTCATAAGAACGGTGGGACCAATCACTGAATTGTTTCCATTTTCCTCCTAAGACAGCGTGATAGCTGGCCTCTTCCTTCTCCCAGTCTGGCCTATGGCACCACCTGGAACTCTGCAGAAGGGCGGAATTCCAAGCCCCATCCCAGGACCCCCACACACATCGGAGCCGGAGAAGAACTGCGCTCGCAGGCTGAGTGGGAGAGAGAGCGGATGCCCCCTCGGACTCTCCACGGGCTCCGGGCCCATCTGTTAACCGGCCGTGGTTCTTTGTGTATAAATGGGAGTGAGAATTTCTCTCCAGCTACAGAAATCCTCCAAGTCTACCAACCATTCCCTGGAAATGGGGCTGACGTGTTTCCTCGTAGTGACATGGGCTCATCTGAGGCTGGACTGCAGGAAAATACCAATGAGACGGGTGCAGGTTGAAGTCCTGGCCTGATGCTTACTAGCTGTGTGACACGGAGCATATTACACAACCTCTCTGTCTGTTTAACATGTGCACTGAAAATAAGGCCCAGTGGTCCACTGAGGCAATGGAAAGTTATTCAGCACTAAAAAGAGATCAGCCATCAAGCCATGAGAAGACATAAAGTGAACGTAAGTGCACGTTACTAGTGAAAGAAGCCAGTGTGAAAAGGGTCCCTCCTGTATGATTCCAATACATGATGTTCTGGAAAAGGCAAAACTACAGGGACAGTAAAAAGCCAATGGTTACCAGGGGTTGGGGTGGAGGGGAGGGAAGAATAGGTAAATCATAGAGGATGGTTAGGGCAGTTAAAATATTCAGTATGATCTGATGGATTGTATCATGTCCAACAGTGAGACATGACCATGAAGCCCCCTATGGACCCTGCACGACTACGACCTCAGTGCGTTCGTCATTTGTAACAAACACACCACTCCGTGGGGGATGTTGATGATGGGCAGGTTTTGTGTGTGTGTATGTGAGGGGCAGGGGGTATATGGGAAATGTATGTACTTTCCCCAAATTTTGCTGTGAACCTAAAACTGCTTAAAACAAATAAAGTCTTTAAAAACACATAGCCAACTTTCTTGGAGGGCTTACAGTGAGCTAGGCACTACATTAAATGCCTTACTTGAATTCAAAATTAATACAAAACCCTAGTAGAACCCTTCTCACAATCCTCATGCTGTGGATGGAGACTTGGGGCTGAGCTACTCGGAGGGCTTGCACAGGGTCAGGCAGTTGGTGGGTGGCTGCATGCGACCATCTGCACACACAGTCCCAAACGGGGTGTGGCTCAGCAGGCCCCATCCACCTACTGGCGTCCGCAGACCTCAGCCTGTCCCGTGCAGTGCGGCATGGTGGCGGCAGGGACAGTGACCATCTCCCCGCCCTGGGCAGAGGGTCCCTGTGAAAAGCGAAAGGATCCCCCTGGTGCTGCGCTGTTGTCCTGCACCTGTTGGCAGCTGGGGGGAACCTGTGCCAGCGGAGGCAGGGTGCCCAGGCCCCACGACCAGGAACTCCTAATGCCCACTGTGCATCTTCTTCTGTTCATGCCCATCTTTTCTGCAAGCAACCCCTTCCATACCTGGGGAAAAAGAAGGAGAAAGAGGTGAAATCGCCAGCCAAGGTCCAGGCGTCATCGTTGCTGAGAGCAAACACCAGGACGGCAAACAGGTCTTTGCTCCGAGCTCAGAGTCTCAGCTGGCGGGTGCGTCTGCCAAAATAAAGCGAGTGTTTCGGTTCTCTTATGCTAAGCTCCATTTCAGCGTTTCTTCTGATGGATGGCCCAAATTCTGCTTCAGTGGGTCTTGCTCAAAACTCATTTCTTTGGTGAACCATCCTCTAATCTCATATGACCACAGGCTCTCCTTAGACCGAAGCTCGCAGACATGGTCATTGAAAAATTACATCATAACCCTAAAAAGAAATGAAGGAAATTGAAACCAATCTTGGCGACACACTATTTTTATTCGGTTGCTTGTGCTATTTAGAGAAAGAGGGGACTGGGTCTGGACTGTATCTTTTCCATGTTTATATCATGCTTAATAAGTTCTCAGAATATAATAAATGTTTCACAGGCCAATGAAAAACTCCAAAGCTCATAACCTACTGGGGAGGTTGTAAAATTATTCATGGCTGACGCTGATGAGAGGATCAGAGTTTTCACCCTCGAGGGAGAAGACACCGCCGGACCCAGGGAAGCCGGGAGTTCTCCTTGGGAAAACCAGGGGGGCGGGGTGTTTCAGTGAGGCCTGCTCCAGAGTGAATATTCATGAGGCACATACCAATATGCATAATAACAATGTGCTAATTCCTACCACTCTGTGATCAGACTGATAGTTGGTGCTATTTGTCACATGATGCGCTAATTGTAGTACGGATCTGAAAGGGGACCTTTAAATAGTATGTTGCTGATCAAATGTGATTGTATATGTGTAAGAGAGCCTACCTGTATTAAATTAAATATATGTAAATTATTATTCTTAATGATGGAATCATTTCAGATGTCTGAACACCGGAAGTGGCTTTGCGGAATTACTGGAAAATGAAACTGCAAAGATGTCGCACAGATAAAATTTTACCTCGAACCATCCACACTGTATGATGGTGGGGGTGTCAGAGAAGAGAGGCGGGAAAAAAGTTTACCTGGAACAGGAAGGAGGAAACAGGACTTTAATAAGGTCCGTGGAAGCTGACAGCAGCCAGTTCTGAACCTTTGCCGCCTTAATTCATCTGTTATAATGTCTTGATATCAATATTCATTGCAAATGAAACCGTTTCCTAATGTGTGCCTATGTTACTAAAACGGCTGGTCTGTAGGCGTGCTGTAACAGTCCAAGCACAGCTACAGAAGACATGGAATATAAAGAAATTTGGGGGTGAGTGAAGGAGGGGGTGCCTGGAGTCCCTGGGAAGCGGAGGCTGTGAGGCGTCCAGCCCAGGTCAGTGGTCAAGGCTGGTGTGAGCTGGTGGGGGACAGAGGGACCCGGAGTCGGCTGCATCCTCAAGCAGGAGTGGGGCAGGAGGATGGGATCTCAGAGGCTTGTGAGAGAGACTGTTAGATTAAAGGTGCAAAGTGCCGGACACCATATTGGCAGTGATGGTGACGTTTTTATGCATTTACTTGGTTTACCTGCATTTACACACATCAACCCATTTCACCTTTACGTGAGCACTCGAATGGGAGCAGCGGCGGAGTGCTGACATCATGCAGGGGATCTAACCGAGTCGAGGCGGGTTGATTCGGTTCCCAGGAGAAGGAGAACCCCCTCAGGGAGAGTGGAGGTGAGAGGGGAGTATGTGAGGGGAACGGTGCAGGCAGGGGGCGTTCAGGTCATGCCGAGGGTGGCGTCCCCTCCTCCAGGCTGCTCTCCTTGGGTACGTGTGAGGAGATCCCTGGCAAGAGAATCGTCCTGTACGTAACCAGAAAGACTGAGTTTCCCTCCACAACCTGCTTTTACTCTGTGGTAGATGCTGTTCCTGTTCGCCAACAGACCTGCCTCCTTCTCCAGCCCCACAGAAGGTGGCATTGCCCTTCTCCTCAGGGACACAGCCTCAGGATTCGCTTTGGTGACGTGTGAGCAGTGAACTGGGGGGACGCACGGAAGCGCCAGCGTGCTGTCCTCTGTAGGGGCCTTTGTTCTGTGGGACCAGGAGACCCTGCCTTCTAGGTGGCGAGGCCGGAGGAGGGCGGCACCTCGGTCAGCCTGGGCCAGGGCGCTGCTGCCCGAGTGTCCTCCCCCAGGGCCTGAGAAAGGCTCCTGACGGTCCCACGCAGCGAATTTGGAGTGAGGAACCAACTCCTGTTCTGTGAACTGGCTAGAATTTTAGGGGGTGGTGTGGATACCTGTTTGCCTTTATTTCAGTTGAAGACATTTTTGTTCTTGAATTTGCAAGAACACCATTACCAGAAAAATTGATTCTAGACCTTGAGATTCAGCTCTCCTGTATCCTTTGACTCACTTTTACTATAAAGTACTGTCTGTGGGCTCTTAATGGCATCTACATTTTTACTGGGCTGAAATGACTTTTGGAAATATTATTATTATTCACAAATCTTGAGGTGAATTTCAGATGAGAGTTTGAGTTAAAGATATAAGAAATTCTTCTATTGGAATCCCATCTGGGTAATATTCTGCAGACATATTCCATACTCTATTACCCTCACTGTTTTGACGTTTGTTTTTTTCTTTTTACTGGTTATAGTGCATTCATCGTTAATTAAAGTGAACTTAACTTTAGGGTGACATGTCATTCCTATATTTATTTACAAATGCCTTAAAAATTTAGGTGTGGGTTAAATCCATATATTATCCTGCTGGAATTATTTCTCTTTTTAAAGGCAATGTTTCCACTACATTGCTAGACCTCACAGTTTGCATTAATTAAAATATGCAGTAACACACTTTGCTGAAGCTGGAATTTCAGTGTTAGACACTTTTGGATAGTATGAGAAGGTTGGACGCAAACTTGCAAAATTGGACCAGTTTATTGCTTAGATTCTGCTGTCAGTTTTGTTTCCCAAATTCACAGGCAGAGTAAAAACAGATTAATAAAAATTCAGGTGCACCTATATCATCAATAGACTGGATGACGAAGATGAGAAGCTGACCTTTGAAACAAGGACAAAATTTCCAGTGAGATTCTGTTCACTGTGTAGGTTACAAAGGATAAGGGGAGCAGAGTCTTCTCTGGGGTGTTTTTGTCTGGAGACACAGAGTAAGAGGGTGGGAGATTACACGATTTTTCCTATAGAAGAGCTCTCCTCCTGCCAAACAGAAAAGGTTGTCAGAAAACATTGGCCATTCGGCAAGTTTTTCTCCTTCTTTTCTTTTCTTTTGTTTTCTTTTCCTTTTCTCTCTCCTTTCCCCCCCTTCCTTCCTTTTTATTTTTGATTAAGCACGATGCTCTGCCCTGCAGGGACAGTGGAAGTAAATGTTGAGATTATCAAACAGGTGGAGAAATTGGTGGTATTGCATAGACATGATGACTGAGCGAATGGTCTTTGTCCTGACTGTCTACACTTTCTTCTTGCGGGCCTGTCACTTTTCGGCACCCACTACACCTCACTGTTCCTCTCCTGACCTTTTCCATGCCTCCCCACCCCACTTTTCTCTCCCTCCTGAAGCAGGTTGGCCCAACATCCACCTCATGCTCTTTCTACCTCTTGCTTCTTGGGGGAAACAGGAGGAGAGGATTTCAGCCTCCCAGGCAGGAGGAAGCCTACCTTCTGATCATACTCCCCCAACCCTCTGACTTAGCAGCTGGCTGCGGGCTGGTCTGACCATTTTACGACCATTGCCACACAGGTGACATCATCCATTGCTTCACCAGGTTGGGCTCTGAACAAGAGATATAAGAAATGGGAATGAAAAGACCTACCTTGGCAATATGATTTAGTACCAGACAATTTGATGTAATGCATATATTACTGCTACATACAAAGGTCTAAATTCTGTGGTAAGATAATTACCAATCAAAAATTGTGCCTTAGAGATAACATGTGCAAAATAAAGTGGAGTAGGGAGTGATTCACTCGAGAGCAGAATTACACCATTACCAGAAAAATTAAATTCTAGACCTTGAGATTCAGCTCTCCCTTGTGGGGTCCATCCTGAGTGTGCCTGCCTCTCTTTCCCATTCGGCGTCCTCTGAGGAATCACTGTCTTCAGGTAGTTTGCAAGCGAAGCCATTGGCGCTCTTAGCAGGAAGTCAGAGGCAAGCAGAGAAACTGGATTGTCAGAGATGGGGCTTGTGGGTGTCTCCCAAATTCTCCACTGTCTTTTCGCTACCTCTTGTGGTCTATGGTCTCTACTTGGTCTGGAATGTAATCAAGGGCTGCGGGCTTTTCTACAGGTGCCTGTGGAGAAGCACTGGACCCACACGTATGGGCAACAATTTTTATACACAAAAGTACATGTTCCATTACCTCAAGTGTACATGTGTTTACCTTTCTGCTTCTTCCATGTATATGTGCCCACGATGTCCTGTCACCAGGCCTCTCCACACAGGGGCAGGATTGAGAATTGGGCAGCAGAGGACGGAAGGCCCCAGGTGATCATGAACTACTTTCAGAACATGGGCAACTGACTTGCCATTAATAAGGTTGAGAGGAATTACTCAGCCACTGGGTTAACTACCCAAAGGAGAATTCCTTATATGTTTTCATCTTTGCAAGCTAGTTTGTTTCAGTAAGGAACTTTCTCCATCAGCTAAATATACACCAGGGAAACAGAGTCAAGAATTCTCTCAAGCAACTTATATTTGGGTTTAGAATGTGCTATACCAGAATACTCATTCTACAAAACCTAGATAGTGTATTTCCCATTCTGCTTATGCTTTATTTTTGCTGCTGTGAAAATAGCTTATAAATCCTGAGCACAAATACTACCTGAAGTCAGAGGAAGGCGGTCCTGGGTTGTATTGAGTGAATGGGAAAAAGGGGCTGATAAAAGAAGACTTAGCTTGGACAGAAATTTCCTTTCTGCGGTGGTAGAAAGGGGACTAAGGAGGCTATGGGAACATTGGTAACTCTTTTTCATTATAAAGCATGAGCTTATTTAGTTGATTTTTTATTATAGGAACATTAACAACTTATTTTTTATTACAGAGGCAACAGATGCTGTATAGAAAACTCCACAAATGGGCGCATCTAAAAATTCACCTCAGTTCAGAACACACTGGGGTCAGATCTGCACCAAGGGCGGGCGCCGCCCGACAGGCCATCCCTTGGGGGGGGGTGGGGGGGATGTCCAAGCACAGTGATTCCATTTTTATGGCTCTTTGGAGACAGCTGAAGCGCGGCTTTAAAAAAATTTTGTTGAATTACAACTGGATGGGAGACAGCTGCACAATTCCTGAAAAAGAAAAAACGAATGGAAAAACCTAGAAATGGAGTTCTGTGACCATGTTGTCGGCTCTGCAAGCTTCCTTCCCTTTCAAGAAGCAAACTGGGAGTGGTGACAACCCGACTGGGCGCCGCTGCCGCCCCGAGCTCGGTGGCGTGTGGGGCTCGCGCAACCCGAGAGGCTCTGCACCCGCGGGTCACCGGGGGACGTGCGTTTTCTAAGTGCAATACATTCTTTAAGGTACTTTTGTATCTTTTCTTCTTTCTTCTTCTTCTTCTTCTTTTTTTTTTTTTTTTACTTTAATTGACTCTTCCAACACCTCATTCTAATCTTCCCACCTGTAGTCTCTAGAACTGTGAAACTATCATCTGATAACCGCCAGGCAAACTTCGTCGCTCTGGTTTTCCTGTGCTTTCAGATTTTTAAAAGTTAATTGTGTTATGGATTCACATGCAGTTCTGAGAAATTATGCAGAGGCACCCCATGGACCCCTGCGCCGGTTTCCAGCACGGTAACATCTTACAAAACGATAGTAGAATTCCACCACCCGGAGGTGACGAGGATGTAGTCAAGACACAGAACGTGGCACCCCACGGCCTCCCCGCGGCCTCCCCGCACGCTGTCCTCCGTCCTCCCGCCCCCGCCTCCTCCGTGGCCCCTGACCATCACTGATCCGTTCGCCGGTTTTCAGTTTTCTCATTATAAACGGAGTCGCGTAGCACGCGCCCCTTTGGGATAATCTCAGCCTAATCCTCTGGAGACCCATGCAGGGGTCACATGGACCCACAGTTCACCCGTTTTTACTGCAGGGCAGTACTCCAGGCATGGGGCACCTCCGTGTACCCCGATCCCCTCCTGAGAGCCCTTCAGCTGCTCCCAGCTCTGGGGTGCTGGGCATAAAGCTGCTGGAAATGTGTTTGCACGAACGTGTTTCATTTCTCTGGGATCAATATCTGGGAGTACACCTTTGCCCGTTTCCTAATTGGGTTATTTTGTGTTTTTACTATTGAGTTTTGAGAGTTCTGTATCCTACATACATCCTTTGTCAGATATGTGCTTGTTTTAAATACTTTCTCCCAAACCACAGCTGGTCTGATGGTTCCCTTAGCAGGGTCTTTTGTAAAACAGAAGTTTTACATTTTGATGTGGTCTCAATTATTGATTTTTCTGATTGAATGTCATGCTTTTGGTGTCAAATGTATGAACTCTTTACCTAATCCTAGATCCCGAAGATGGTCTATTCTTTTCTAAAAGTTTTAACTTTTATATTTAAGATCATGATCCATTTTAAAAATTGAATTGTGGTGATTTGACAGACAATTATATACATTACAAAATGCTCATTACCATAAATGTAGTTACCATCTGTCACCATACAAAGATATAATAATATTTTATACTGTGTTATATGTTACATATTAATGAATATTTTAATAACATAAAATATGAGCAATACATAGTACATATACCTCGTGAGATCAGCTTTGAGATCAGGGCGACTGCCAGGCGAGGCTGAAATCCAGCAGGCTGTCAAGGGCCGAGGCTGGAGGGCTCACTCATGAGCAGGATATGCACCCACGGTGGGACGGGTATTTCTCCCTCCTCCCTCATGGAACTTCAACTGATTGAATCAAGCCCACTCAGATATCTGGAATAATCCATCTTACTTAAAGTAAACTGATTATAGACTTTATCACATATACAAAATACCTTCATGATAACAGCTAGATTAGGGTTTGAATAACTGGGGACTTCTTAGCCTCCACAACGGCACGAGTCCATTCCTATATCACAAATCTCATACATGATTGTTAGGTGTGGATGCAAAGGGTGCATCGCATCACTGACCAAAATGTTGGGAGTAAATTGTTAGCCCCACCTTCTCTGCTAGTCTCTGAGCTCCGCAGGGGAGACAAGAGTCTTACTCACCTCTGAACTCTAAAGCCCAGCACCATCTTGCTGAGAGAGGATGGACTCAAATTTGGCCAAACAAAATGACAATCGGTAGCACTGCCTGAATGCCTAGAATATTCTAGACAGGGCTGTAGGTGCTTCACATGTTGCTGATCCAAAGTCCTGGTTTGCTTGTCAGTCTCAGTGGTGGTGATGCTGTAAGATCCCAGGCCAGCCGGGGGCTCGGTCGCCCTGTCACATGTGTTAAGTCCAAGAAATCTGTGGGGTAATTTACAGCCATTATGTAATGAAACATTGGGACTTATGAAAATATTGTCCTCAAATCAGAGTACTGAATACATGGTCACCAGCTGTCCTCAGTACCGCCGAGTCCCCAGGGCCTCAGCAAACTACTGCGGGCGGCAAGTTCCCTGGATGTTCTACTTGAGTTACACAGTCTGTTTCCTCAAATTGTGCAGTAGGCCAAGGTTACAGAACGCTAGATTCATTTCTTTACTTGGGAATATAGTTACTGTTTCTGTGGCAGTTTCTCAGGTCCTTACATTCTTGATCTCGCTTAGCCCTGAGCACGTCCTTCTAGGTAGACACCTCTTTCCCCTTCAGCGATGAGGAGAGCCAGCTCGGAGCCACCAGTGGGAAGCAGAGCCTCCTGCCTCCGCGGCCGCAGGACGCTGCCCCTCAGAAAGCGGGGAGAGCTCCTTCCGTCTCTGCAGCGGCTTCTCCAGGCTGAGGTTAACCGTGGACTTCTGCTGTACGTTGAGTATCCTGTTGCCCAACCCTCTTTTCTTCCCTTTCTCCTATGCCAGGGGCTAGAAAGGCATTGCGTCCCAGCCTCCCCTTTTCCCTAAGAAACATTCTCCTCAGTATGTCTCTGTTATGTCTGCTCTGATGTGGTGTTTCCTTCTCAGAGAATCTGAACCGACACATATTGGTCCTTAATACCCACTGTCTTCAATTTTGAAGACTTAGCCAAAATTCTAGTTTGAGACAATAGAACAAAAATCCCATTTAACATCCTGCTACATATGCCATGGGTTCAAATTTTAGACTATATATGATTTACTGCCAGATACCTGAACCCAAAACTTTCTTTTTGGGGGTGGGGAGCAGCGTAGACTTGGATCAATAGAACGTTTGGAGAAAAAGCATTTTAGTCTAGATTTCTGGGTTGATTCACCAGGTTTCTAGCTCAGTTCGCTTGTGTAAATGGAAACTCAGCCATAAAGGAAACAGGACAGCAATAGAAGTGGTCGGTTTGGGCCTGGGAGGCCAGTCCTGTGGCTCCTGGATTTCCCTCTTTCTCCTGGTAGTGAAAGACTTGAATACCCTTCATCTCTCTGCATTATGCTTCCTTTATGGGAAAGACACAAAATTATTTCGTTATACCCAAGAGAAAGGTATCATTTCTCCCATTCGCAGATGTCGAAATTAAGGCTGAGAGAGAAGATTTAAGCTGCCCAAGTTAAGCTGGCCAGGAACAATCGGCCCTTTGGCTAGGAGCCTGCTTTCTCATCTATTTAACCTGCCTCCAGTGAGCTTCAATGTGTTTGCAATGACTGACTTTATGGATTCATACACTTGAAATTAAAAGGTAGCACCCTGTCTAAATGCATATCTTAGCTGCGCTTGGCTTTTCTGTCATGTAGGGAACTCCCTAATTGGACAGTTTTAGTTCATTTTTCATTGGCTGCTTCGCTGAGCTTCAGCAAATGTGCGTGCTTTGCCGGGCTGCCCTGGATTAACCCTGAACAAGTAATCTGAAAATGTTTTTATTCTTTTCCGAGGAAACCCTCTATTCGGGCTTTCTTCTATCAAGATCATAGAGACTTGTCCCAGCCCAGTCGCAGTCTCAGCCACAGCGGTGCCGGCGTACCCGCCGAGGGCATCACCTCACCCTGGCAGCCCTTCTGAAGCCTGTGGTTGGCACGCAACACGGACACTAAGAGAGCGCGTCTTCGGAGGTCCTTGTTGGGCGCCCGCAGATCGGTGGAGTCTTTCTGGATGGAACCAGCCCTTTGGGATTTATTAACACTCTCTGCCTGTCCCATTAACTGCTCACTGCTCACCCAATCCAGCTGGCCTGCCTCTGCTGCCGTTTTAGAGTCAAACCTGAATCTGAGAGTCTCACTGATATCTGGGGAGATATATATCAGATATAATCCTTGACTTTTTAGCCCCCAAACAGGGCTTTTTTTTGTTTTTTATTTTTTTTCATTTTGGGATGAACAATCCTTCCTTTATATGTTTCCTTTCTACGGATCAGAGCTCTGACGTTTTACTCTCAGAACGTGTCATCCTGCCTCCAGCATTACTCTATGCTCCCACCTTTAGCCAGTTTGAATCTTTTCTCCCGAACATGACTGAGAGGTTGTATGTTTTGTGGAAGTTGGTGTGGTGTGACATGCCGTGCTGACCTCCTGGAGAGGGCACACCATGTTTGAAGAAACAATATTGTGGGGATGGCCTAAAGATCTCAGAGTCATGTTAGAAATGTCAGCCACAGCTAGAAATCCTGGGAGAGATTGTAATAATATCCAAGCTTATCTACCTATCTATCATCTTTATCATCTATCTATCTACATCTATCTAACATCTATATCTATCATCTATCCATCATCTATCTGTATTTATCTATCATATACACCATCTCTATCAATCTCTGTTATCACCTATCTACATCTATTTATATTTACCTATTTATCATCTCTCTCTTTATAGCTCCTTTTTTTTCATGTCAAATAATTTTTTGGTACAAAATAATTTCTTAAAACATTGATTAGCTACAATTGATTTATAATGCATAAAACTGTATCTAATGTGCCAAGTTTTACCAATCCAGAGGTGCTAGGCTTTTAATGTAGAAAGAAGTCATGCCCATTTTGATGAAATCTGTTTATTCTGCCTTCATACCCTACCTAGTGGGATTATAGCTACATCAGCCTTCTTTGGGATTATCCTTATATTTAAATTTTATCTCCTATAAACATTATATGAGTTTTTAAAAAATAGTCTGACAATCTTATTCTTTTACTAGGAGTATTTAGTCCATTTATCTTTAATGAAATTACTGATATATTTGGTTTTATATTTCTCATATTACTATTTGCTTTTTAGTTTTAAAAATTTATTATTTTTCATTGACATATAGTTGATATATAATATTATATTGGTTTCAAGTAAACAACACAGTGATTCACCAGTTACCCACATTATTAAATCCTCACCCCCCCCCCCCCACCAGTGCAGTTACTGTCTGTCAACATGGAAAGATGTTACAGGACCATTGGCCATATTCTCCATGCTGCACTTCCACCCCGATAACCAGCTTATACTATGATTGAGAATTTTTGTGCCCCTTTATCCCCCAAACCCTATCCCAGTCCCTCCCCGCTGTTGACCACCAGTTACTTCCCAGTGTTTATGAGTCCACTGCTATTTTGTTCATTTTGTTTTGTTTTTTTTTGATTCCACGAATAAGTGAGATCATGTGGTATTTGTCTTTTTCCACCTATTTGCTTTTTATTTGGTGTATTTTATATTTTCTTCTCTCTCCTTCACTGATTTTTCTTAATTAAGTGCTTTCACTAATACATTTCCCTCCTATTCATTTGTAAATTTTATTTTTAAAAAAATTATTTTTTTAATGGTTAACCTAGAGAGCACAACCCATCTCTTTGGCTTATTATAAATTATTACTTTTCCATTTCCCCTAATACTACTAGAAAATTAGAACATTGAACTGTATTTACCACTCCCTCCTGTCTTTTGAATTATTCTTGTTATATACTTAGTTATCTATCTATTTTAAATCTCATAAGAATTCACAATTACTTTTTGTATGGCCAATATTAATTTATGATTACCCACATATTATCCTTTCCTGTGTTCAATGTTCCCTGCTGTTTTTCCATGTTTCCATCCGTGACCTTTCTCCTTTGATTTTCAGGGATTTTACTATGATGTGCTGTGGGATTTTCTTTGTCTTTATCTTGCCTGGAGTTGGTTGGGATTCTTGAATCTGTGAGTTGAATCCTTTAGCAGTTTTGGAAAATGCTTGGCTAAAATCTTTTAGGATACAGCTTTCCTATCATCTCTCCTTTCTTTCAGGAATGATTATGATACATATGTTAGACAGTTTGAGTGTATCCAAGGTGTCTCTTTCACTTTAATATACATTTTTTTCTATTCTTTTTTCTCTTTGTGCTTCATTTTGGTATTTGCTATTAGCTTCTCTTCCAGTGTTCTGCTCTCTCTAATTTACTGTTAATGCCATTCATTGAGTTCTTAAGATATTGCATTTCTTTTTTTAGTTTTGGAATAGACATTTGTTTCTTTTAAAAAATAGATTCTAATTTTTTGGTGAATTCTCCATCCTTTCACTTACTTTGTCTCCTTTTTCTACATTTTACTTCATTTCTCAGTCATAGTTATTTGTTTGCTAACTCACAGATCTGGATAATCAGAATCTCTGTTTTATTCTGTGGATTATAGATTATATGGTCTTGTATTTTCTTAGACCTAGTAATTTTTGACCAAATGCACTGTTTTGTGTATAAAAGAACTGTATCTTCTATCAGGGAAGGTTTCGTCCTATCTCTGTCGTGTAGATGGGCCCAGAGGGCAATTACTTTAATTCAAAGGGGGATTGAGTTCGGCTGGGGCTCTGTTCAGTGCTTCTCCATTCACCCTCGGTTTGCCCCCGTTCCTGGGCAGGCCCTCCCGGGGTTGGGCCGAGAGTCTGGTCTTTGTGTGCTTGGCCCTGAGATCTGGAGAAGATGCAGCCCTTTCCTACAGTGGTTTTCAGATTCCCTTTTACCCTCCTAATTTACCCTGCGAATGTCTCAGGAGGTGAGCAGTCATATATTTGAAACAGTTTTCTTCATCTGGGAAATCTTTAATTCCTAAACTGAGATTGTGGGGAACATTTCCCGCCTTCTAGAAGTTTCTGGCCTACTTCCCGATCCTCCGGAAGTCCAAGCACTGCCCTGCAGGGAAGGCTGGTTTTGTGCTGAGGGCTTCGCAAGTTTCCATTCTGTCACCCAGCTCCACAGGACGGCTAATGTTTGCCGCCTTCCTTGTCCCGCAGCATCACAGCCGAGGTCCCCTGCCTGGGCTGAGGGTGAGCAACTTGTGGCCAGGGCTTGAGAATGTCCCCGAGGAAACAAAACCTGGCCACCAGCCTCCCACTGCAGAACGCTGCTTTTATAGCTCTCTAATGCCTTACAAATGCTTCAGAAATAACTCACTCAGCTTTTGTTAGTTGTCACAGAGAATTTCATTCTATCTGAACATGAAATGTTCTTGCCCCCACACTTTTTCATTTTTGTCATCACGTATACCACCATTTAATACTCTGATATGGAGATGATTGTAATATCCATATAATGTAGTATGTAGTTTCCATGTAAAACCAACCTAGTTTTTGTTTACTCTATTTTCAAAGATTACCCTATAAACATTAATTGGAGAGAAAAAAAATTGGATTTATTTTCTACTTAGGTAGACTTATAGCCCCCTCTGCCCCAGCCTTCCCCCATTCCCCTAGCTGGACTTAAACCCCTCCTTTCTGGAACCCACACACCACCTTATTACCTTATTTGTATGTCTTCGTCGCACCCATACCTTGCATTATGGTCACATGTATTTACGTTCTTTATAGGACACACCAGAGAGCTCTGTCCAGAGTTGAAGGAATAAGTGAACTGGAGCCTGGCACATAATACTGAGGCTGCTCTCTGGAGGAGAAGTGTTACCTGTTCATCCCCACCATTTGTGATAAGACCACCTGAGAGGAAGTATTTGAGAATATCTTCTGAGCTGGAGGCCAGAATTATACCAGCACTGCTTCATTTTTGTACGGAGCAAAGATTTCCATGATAGTATGGTTTTAATCCAATTGAATACAGGTTTTCGCATTAAAATTCTGGCTTTCACCGTCATTAAATAGAGGAAACATGGTTAATATGATGAAGGTAACCAGCTTGCGCACATGTATAGACAAAGCCTGTTGTAAAGTTTGTCTTACTGGCAGCAGTCAGAATTGTGTTTGAGAAAATTGTCTCTGGAAAAACACAACACAACACTTTCAAAATTATTAGCATAGAATTTCCAAGTCAGAAATGACTCTGCTGCTCCAGGGATTCTAACACTTCAAAAATCAGCCACTAGCCATTCATCAAGCACCACTGTGGTCAAACGCGCTACTGTCTGTTGCACACCCAGGGATTAGTTAAAACAAGGCAGGTATTCCATGAAACACCCTCATATGACAAAGTATATGACAGTGCTACCTGAGCATTGGTAGTAAGTATTCTGAGGATTTTGAGGAGACAGTGGCCCCCGAGGGCGGTGTAGCCAGGGGCCTGGTTTATGGTGTTTCATCAGGCACAGCCTCGAGGGCCTTTGGCTTTAAAGTTCCTTCCTTCCCTTTCTTTTTTTCTTTCCTATGAGTTGGGTTAATATGGCCAATTGTGTTGGAAAGGAAATGAATACATTTAATTTGACATCCCATCCCAGCTCATTTTGATAGTCAGAATTGCTTTTAGAAAAAACTTGTAAAACAAGTAACGGACTCTGTGCCAAACTGTGACTGCGACCTGGCCTGGAGGGCGAGCTGGGTGGGGACCTGGAGTGGGACTTCCCGCTCACGAGGGAAGGACAGCTGACCCACCATCCTGGAGGAGCTGGAGGTGGGGGGCAGCCCTTGTCGTCGGGCATGGCTGGGAAGGAAAGGGTCTCAGATACCCTGAATAAGAGATGCCTCTGGAGAGCCGGATGCTTTTACCTATTTCAGAGTGTTTGTCATGGTGATACAGTAGTAGTTGTTGGGTAGAACCATGAACCGTAGAGTGAATTAATGGGTGGGAAACAGGAAGGAGTCAGAAGAATGCTGTTGAAGACCAGTCTGCAAATCAAATTTGCTAGTTTGAAGGTTCGCTGAGCATACTATAAAATTATAGAAAATTACTATAAAAACCACTTACTCACATGGACACATGCTTGTGAAATGCTAAAATTTAAGATGTCAAGGTATAAATTCGGTTGTACAGAATGCAAAAAGTGCAAATGAAAAAGACCAGGAAGAGCTCAGATCCCAAAGGATTAAAGTTACTGTGTTGTAAGGTGGAATAAAGGTAATTTTCTGTTTTCCCCTGTTTCCCCAAATGTCCATAATTTGATTGTATTACAATAATTAAAGGAAAAATAGTACCTTTACTCAACAAATATTTCATGGCTTTATGGTTTTTTTCAAAGACATGTCGTATGCTATCTCTACCCCCAAGGAACCCTGAATCTATAAAAGGGAAGACATAAAATCCTGCAAATAGTATGGGAGATAAGGTAAGAAAGCCATAGAAGTCAGATGGAAAATATCACGAGACTGTTGTGATCGTGAAGGCTTAATGAAAGCAATGGAGTTTGAATGGACTTGAAGGACAGGATTTTAATAGATGGTGTTGAGCGTGAAATGACCGTTCTCTGCAGAGAAACGACAAGCAGAGGGGCAGAGGCGGAAAAGCTGAGCTGTGTTAGTGGGACGGCATCACGCTGCTTAGTGAGCAGAGCAGTAAAGAAATGCGTGAGGCTAAAGTGAGGCCGAGGCATCTTGCTCACCACGCTCACCCCTGGCATGGCACTGAGTCCTGATAGTGGGTGGGGGTGTTTTCCTCCAGTTCACCAACTGCGAATGTTCACACTCCTACATGCGGTTTTCAGAGTAATGTCTTGAGGAGATTATCACTCTAAGTGCAGATGACACACATGAAGGTGAAGAAGCTGAGGGGCCTCCTGAGGTTGCCGAGCCAACCCCTCCTCCTGTCCGCTCTGCTTCCCCGCAGCTCTTTCACACCGACAGCAGAGCACTGGCCGGAAGGCGCTCTCCCCTGCAGAAGATGCTGTTCATCTGTTGCAAAGGCAGCCAGTCCACCAGGATCCTTTGGCCAGGAGGCCGTGGCGGTTAGGAGACAACCTTCACTGAAGCCTTGGTTTGCATCCCAGCTCTCCCACCTATCAGCTGTTTAACCTTATCAAATAGTTGACCCTTTCTGAGCCTAAGGTCAGCACTGCAGATTTCGGGTATTCAGGGCCTGGGAAGACCTGCACTGACCAGCCATTGGCTCCAGGGAGCTGGAACAGGCCCGCAGAGAGCTGGCGCAGAGAGGTGGACGTCCAGGGCAAGAGGAGGAATTCCATCAGACTTGCTTCTATGGAATACAACTTAATTGTGAGTCAGCCATCAGTAACGGTAGATGCAGCTGGAAAGCACTAAAGAAAATTCTTTCTAGCTTGCAGGCTTCAGGCAATAACCTTCAACCCTTCACAGGTCCTAGCCTGAAAGTCTGCCCAGCCGCTTCCTTCAGCTAGGTGCCTCAGTTTCCCCTGTTGCCTCCCACAGCTTCTTTCTTTGCCCAGCTTCAATTTTCAAAAATAAAGCCAAATACTATATATTTAGAAAAGTGAACTAATGAAATGTGTGATTCGCTTATTCTTCAGAAAGTGTGTAAGCACATATAATACTGCCAATAATTTCTATAAATATTTAGTTAAGTCTTGGATAAGTTTTGCCATATTGTAGCATTCTTGCAGTGGAAAAATAAGATTCTACTAACTTTCAACTCGAGGTATTTTCCATAAGCATTCCAATAATTTTAGCATTCCACAAAATCCCATAGTTTTCCTATACTGTATATGTTTACTTTTTTCTAGGAAGCTAAATAAACTTATAAAGTATATTGGCAGAATAAAAATTTTAGGCATTTACAGATCATAAACCTTCAAACAATTCAATGTAGAGATTTATACTCATGTATTATAATTAGGAAGATGAGACACAGATGGATTAGTACATAAAGTTTTTATTTAAAGTTTTCCCCTTCCAGGCAAGCTTCATTTACACATCCTAATATGGTACAAAATTTACATTCTCTGTGGCTCATTTATTCACTTGTCACTTTCTAATAGTTTGTGTCTTCCTGAAATACAGAAAGCTTTACTACTAGTTATCATAAATGCTCTTATTTATTTTGGTTAGAAATAAGAAATAAGTGAAAAACAAGTCTAAGGAAAGCAGACATCCTTGTATAAACTGTGACTTTCAGAAGAAATGGTGACAGCTGATGACAGAAGGTTTCGAGGCAGACCCTGCTCTCTTTGCGATGTCAGCTGGGATTTTTGCACAAAGTCCTGTAGCTTTTCTTTCCTTCTATATATCATATGCTTTCAAGAAAAAAGAAATGAAATTCGATTGCACTGGATATATATATTTATATATATATTTTTACAACGGATCCTTTGGATCTGAACATACAAATAAATACAAAAACAACAGAGATCGCACTCGACTGTAGAGACGGTCTTGGGCTCCAGCACACCATTCCTCCGGATGTGTCCCACAGCGAAAGTGTCACCAAGGTGTTTTGAATTTGTAGCTTCCCCACGGCATTGTTTTGAATGGCAAATTTTTTGCAGGATTCAACATCTCTGGGTGATTAAAAAAATATTTTAGGCTTTTATTTACTCCTGTTGTTGTTCCAGCTCTGAAGAGCTCGATCAAGTTCGTGTTCCTGCCAGCCCTGCTTGTTTGGCCACAGTGAGGAGGTGCATGCTCTCCTGACCTTCTGCTGAATTCCTCCTGCTCCCGAAGGCACCCGAGCCCAGGCACCTCTGGTGATAACAAACACACGTGATGAGTTGGGCCACTAATCAGGAAAGTCGTGAGCTTTTCTAGAGCCGTTTCTGGAGCCAACGGCAAGGAGGGGGGAGAAGTATTTGTCAGGAGCGGTGACTCGCCCCTGGGGCTCTTTCACGCTGTGTGTGCTAAGGACAGAGAAGCAAGTGGCATTGTACTGAAATGGCACGTGTCTTTCTTTCCACGCCTGGCTTCCTGAAAGCGATCTTCCAGTTTTCGTTACAGGCTGTTTGGTAGGTGTGTCATCCACAGAATCTCACCAATGCTGTGCGACTGACTCGGTCAGTGCTGGCTTGTAGGTGGTGACAGGCGTGTTCACCACTTACTTATACAACCGCAAAAAGTGAGAAAGCGCGGGCCTCTGTGGAACGAGTAGTGGAAGAGTGTATTTTGTTTTAATCTCTCATACAAAATTAAGGACACAGAAATTATGACTGGCTAGCCTAGAATGTACAGGGCAGAAAGCAATTGCTGTAAGAGCCAAAACCTTTCTCTTCTCTGATCCCAAGAGGTGCTGAGGGGGCACAAGGTGTGTGAAATGAAGTTATATGGAAATAAGAATGTTCTTCTTTAATCTTATATGATTTTCTATAACTGTGCTGCCTATTAAGTCTGTGAAGTAGCCACAGGTTAGGGATATAGAATCGAGTGGCAATTTCTGTAATGCAGTGAAAATATTTAGGTGGGTCAAATTTTGTATCATTCATGAACACAATATCCCCAAAACTTCAACACAGATCACATGCAGGTAGACTACAATGCACAATACTGATCTTAGGTCTCTCTGGGGGCGCCGCTCTGTATTTTATCATTCTCCTTTGAAAGTTAACATCCACGTGAGGAGTTCTTGTAAAGCTGGGACAAGTTAAAACCAGGCTGAAACGGAGGAGTCTGTCACCACAGGAAGTTCGGCGTGACCCGGGTTACAGACAGTATCTATTCAAGAACAGGTCTTTTTCTCTCGTGATCACTTGTCAATCATCAGAACCAAGGGTGGGTTTCGGCAGCTGCGCCCTTAGAATGCATCACTTCCAGTGGGAGAGAGACGTCCCCTGCCATTGTGTCCCAGGACGTGGCGGCCTCTCCCAGCTTGCAGGTGTTATTTGTTGTAAGGCACACAGGTGGGCAGGATGACAGTCACACAGGCTGGACCTGCGAGTGGTTCTGCTACGTCTCCTTCCAGTTCTGTCCAGGTGCCTTTTTCTGGACAATAGCATATTGTAGATGACTTGTAGGCCCCCTGTAATGGCAGAGCAGAGGGCACTTAGGGAAGAAGGGCAATGGAAACCTTACTTACCACAACTACATTGGGAAGAAATATCAATTCCCTGTTCTGGTTAAAAAATTCCAAACGAAAGCAGTGGATTTTAAATGGTTTCATGTGATCGACAAATCCTTTAAAAGAATCGACCAGATGTTGGAAGTTACCCAGCTGCTTTGATAAATGAAAACAAAAAATTCATCTTAAATATTCAAATAATTGAAGTAAATTGGATTTTAGATGGTTGCCTCAATTTTCCCCCATTTTTGTTTAACTACTATAGAGAATCAGAGCTGGGATTCAACACCAGTTTAAAACCAACTGGAAATGAAGTCTTGCTAATGTCTTTGCACATTGATTTATTTATTTTCAAGAGGCCACATGAGAAATAAGAAATGTCTTTAATCTTATTTCCTTTGTGTCAACCCCTGGGGGTAGTGCTTGGATGACATTTCCCTTCCCAAACCAAGGCCACTTCACTTTCACCACAGACAAAAAGCAAACAAAAATCCCAAACAACTTAATAACCATTTTCTGAAAGTGCACTCCCGGCATCTGATCCCCCACGTGTGTGCTCAGAGCCTCATCTAACAGCCATGTTCAAGGCAAAAGAAGTAAAATGAATATTATCTAAACCTTAAACTATTCTTATAAAAATGCCACATATAAATAGGAAAATATACAGTCATCACTTAAAAAGTGAACACATAGCCCACTAGACCCTGCATGTCTCCTAATGTGATATAATTTGAATAGCCACTTCCTCAGGTGTTCTTGATGAAAAAGCAAAAATAAATAACAAAAGAAGTCTGAAAAAGGAAAGTGCTGAACTTAACCAAGCTCCTATCTTGAACTTCCAGTTTGCAGGAACTGTGGAGACAAAGGCCATTTTAAATGGCTCCATAAGGTCATGTTCAGCCAGTTCCAGAGGGCTGTATATTCTACACGGTGGCCGAGCTGTGTTTTCAACAAGTCGATGGCCTGGAAGAAGTGGGGCAGTGGTGAGCGTCTAAGTACAGCAGGCACTGAGCTCTAACGGCCGAATACAGCTGAGATGTGCTGGATCCTGATTTGAACATATCAGCTTGAAAAATACACGTTTTCAAGGCCATAGGAGAAGTTTGAATATGGCTTAGATATAAAGAAATTACTGTTGATTTTCTTGGGCATGACAATGTCTTTATATAAACAAATGATTTTTTAAAGATAAAAACTGAAGCACATAGGAGGAAATTATATGATACTTAGCATTTGCTTCAAATTGCTTCAGTCAAAATTTTTAAAAGGGAGGATGGATGAGGTAAATATGGCAAAACTGTGACTGATGTTGAATGCTGGATGATGGGTTAAATGAGTGTCCATTGTACCCTTAACTTTGTGAGTGCAGAAATTTTCATGATAAAGGGGAAAAAAGTGAAAAGCAATGGCAAATTATAGATCCGAAGGAGAATTTGTGGATATGTAATCATTTCCACTTTTCATACCTTCCCGACCAGCACTTCTCTGAGTCTCCCATCCAGTTTCAACAGAACATTTGTTAAATCACTGAGTCACACTGTTAGTTGGAAAACCGGACTCCCCAAAAGCATGGAGATAGGAGCCGACTGAGGTCACTGCATTTGTGAGGCAGTCGACCAGGGCAGTCGGGTCCACAGCAACCACACGGATTCTATCTGTGACTCTTAGTGGCTCACCGCCTACGTGCGAGCGCGACATTCTCACAAGGCTCACGTGCGGTGGGAACGGTCTGGAGGGAAGCGAGAAGTAGGCCCAGGCCGAGGGAGAGGCCACGTACCATACTCCAGCTGTAGCCTCCCACCAGGTAGATGCTGTCGTCGAGCACCGCACAGCCGGGGCCGCTCCGGCCCTCCAGGATGGGCGTTTGGAGGATGTTCCACTGGTCGCCTTTTGGGTCGTAACATTCCACCAGCATGACATCCAGGTGGGAGAAGCCTACGGGACACGGCAGAGGGCGCACATGAGGATAGACCCGCCGCCCCGTTGGAGGCCAGGGCTTCTTGTAAAAAGAGGTCTAGAATCAAGAAGCAGGTCCCTGTGTCTCTGAAGGCACAGGTGCCCACATTTGATGGTGACGTTGGGAGATGTGCCAGAAAGACCTGAACAAAGACAAACACTGGGCGTATCGGGTTAATTCAAAGCAAGAATGCTTGACGAGATGTCACCGGGAAAGGTTCCTTATATGGGGGTGGATCTTATTTAAAAAGTTTATTAAAACCTTATTTAAAAGGTTTAAATAGTAATAGTTAAAGCAAGCATTTCATAGAGTGCTTACAGTAAGCTAGCTGTTTTCTGAGTGCTTTGATATGAACTCACTTACTCCCCTCAGCCACCCTAAGAGACAGTTGTGCCATTCTATTCACTTTGTCAGTGAGGAAACCAAGAGACAGAATCAATGACTTCAGGAAGTCACGCGGTCACCACGCGGACAGGCTGAGCTGGAAAACAAGGCAGCAGAATCCAGGGCCCACACGCTCACGGACTCAACTACACGGCTCTTAAACGAATGTTTAAGTTTCTCAAAATGTTTTACTTAATTAAGAATATATCGCTCAAAACCTCTTTTACCTTTTCTACAGTCTGACAACGTTTATGAACAGCTATGATGATGTGAATGGTTTCCAGTATCTAGTAAGGATCCGGGTTCCCAGTAAGTAATTGACTTGCACTGGAGGGTTTTTCTCTGACCTCTGAGAGTCTCCTGGTGGCTGCAGAGAGCAACTTAGGCTCCTGGGCTCCGCGGGAGCCCTGCCTTTAATTTAAGGAATCAAAGATCCTCAGCGGGGGCTTCATGGCCACCAAGCAGACTGAACGCTTAATGATTTTTTTCTTCTAGTTAAATGCGTGCTCGGGATTTTTACCAGCTGACAGTTACAATGCACATACTAAATTAATCAACATACTGGACTCTTCAAAGCAATTAAACAGATAGACTCAACAGTAGAATAATTTTCATTCTTGAAGAGGGCAGATTATTTCAAGGCACTGATTTCTTACATAAAGTAAATCACGTGTATTTGGGAATAACAAAGCGTGTGCTTATGCAACTCTGTGGTATATTCCTTTCTTTACTATTAAGACTACTGATGATAATCAGGCACATTTGGAGAGAGGATTGGGGCGAATTCTCAGTTCTAAAGTTCCAGTGACATCATATGAGGATATATGTGGCTTCTCTGTGGCCAGTTTGCATATTACATGCATTGACTGTCATCTTCACAAACTACAGAGGCGAGGGTGACTATCCTTTACGGGCACGGGGCTACATGTCTCGAGGAGGAGCCAGGATCATACAACTGCAAGTTCATAACCGGGGTTCAAATCCACACGAGGACCCCAGGGCACACCCCCTCCTCTGCACCATGATGCTTCCTTGGACCAACCTGATTTTAATGCGTATGTACTATTTCTCATTCAGGCTGTTATTACCCAAGCATTTCTGCTGGAGTATAGCCTTAAATATTAGAAGTTCCTAAAATGGTGAGGCATTATTGTGCAAAAGAAATTAGTAGAATCATGTTTTAACGTAGAAGCCACAAAGTTAATATAAAATATGTTGATATAATGGGATGGTGCATGGATTGAAATGAAGGAACCCCAGTGAGAAAGAATAAAAAGGAAGAGCTGACACAGCAAAGATAATGCCCTCCCGGCGCAGGGGACCAGCTGGCAGTGCCCTCCCGGCCCAGGGGACCGGCCGGCAATGCCCTCCCATCCCAGCAGCATCCACACCCGAGACGCTGACACTTTTGGCTTAATGTGAACTTGGAAATACTTGGGTAAAAATAGGTTTAATGCTTAAATAATTATAAAAATCACACGTGTGTGGGCTTGATTACATTTAGGAGTAAATGTGTATCAGAAAAAACAGAAAAATGTCTAAGTCTACCCCATGTTTAAAGATGGGATTATTATTGAAAAATAAATGTACAGTTGGGCCTTTACCTGCCATAGGCAGATGGCCTTTTTCACTTAGTGCAATTTCAAGGTCCAAGGAAGGTCAGAGCTGGTTCTTCACTTTCAGATGTGGAAACTGAGGCCCAGAGCAGCAGTAAACGTTCTCACAAATCTTAAAACAAGTCATTCTAAATTTAGACATGAAATGCTACCAAGTGTCGTTTTTAAGAAAAATCACACAGTAGCTTCTTTGTGCAGCTACAGCTAAAGTTCTTTATGATTACTACAAAAAACAATTTTCTGGAAAAAATCCATTACTATAACTTTGGTGATAAGGAATAATCTATTTTACTGAATTCATTGTTACAACAAATTGTGCTTTTCAGTTATTAATGCTCTCCATTTTTATCTTCTTTAGACATCATTATTCATTTCTTTAATGTGTGTGATAACTTAAAAATAATCCTATCTATGCAGGAGCCAAAATAAATGCTTGCCCAAGGGTACTGCTAATTTACACAGAGTAGATTTTATTTGGTCAACATGTTTTTTACTTGGTTAACTATGACTATCTAACGAGAAACCCCCTTAGCAAGAAACATGAGATGCAAATGTTATTGTGATTAAAAAAAAAAAAAAGACCTTTCAAATGATTTCCTCCAATTGCATACAGGCGATCATTCATTACAGCCAAAGTGTGGATGGCACGTTTTGTGTTCATATCTTGTTTTCGAGCCCAGACGTCCATTACAGGGTCATAGCAATATAGCCATGGGACATATTCTCCATTGTGCACGCCCCCTGTGAATTAAGCATATAGGTAAAGTCAAGAGAGTGCCTTGCAACTGAACTTGGAGCAGAAAGTGGAGGACTGACTTGCCTGAAATGTATATTTTCCCACTGTGCACTGCTCCGGCGTGGGCTGCCAGAGGCTGTGGCAGGCAGGACACGTAACGCCACTCGTTTGTCTCCAGGTTGTAGCACTCCACGCTGGACAGGTAGCCGGCTTCATTCCTTCCGCCAATGACGTATAAATGTTTGTCCAGCCGACACGCGTAGAAACTGGCTCTTCTGCAATGGAAACAACCTGCTGTCAGTCACAGAGGAGCCCAGTTGGCCCGAGGAAGGAGCTGTGCCCTGCTTCAGGCAGCCTGTGGACCCTCAGAGACCAGACAGACACCTGCTCTCCAAGTCAGAGACCTCAAATAGTCACCATCTGTGTTGTCCACTGTGGCCAACATTCTTGATAGTGAAACAGTCACGGAGATATTCACCGACACTCTGTTTCAGCTCCTTTTTTTGCTTTTCTACATGCTGTTCAGTGTTCACTAATGGTTAGGGTGTTTGGTGCCTTGTAAGGATATCACAGCTCAGTAAGACAGAGGGAAAAATGAAGTAGATAATGTAACAATAATAAATTATCTTGACATTCACTTTTTTATGGTCCTTCAAGGGTCATTGTTCCCAATTTATAAGAGAACTACCTCATCAAAATTTTTCTTCAATTATCATTTTTTCTTTTTACCCCCCCCAGTACTACTGCAAATAGGAGAAACTTTTGTGAACTGAATATCGTGTTGAAATTTTGCTCTTTTATGAACAGTCACAGGAATTTCATCTATGTAGCTCTTCATGTTGACTCTTACAAAGCTATAGGATATTTTTTTAGTCTCTTTTCAAGAGAGGCTGTTCTTTAAATTATCCCATTATGCCATCAAAGGCAAAAGACACAAGCTGGGCTGAAAGGATCGGAAGCAGGACCGATTCTGAGGTAGACCGTAATAGAGGAGTGAGATATTCGGGACCTGAGTTAGAGTTTTAGGAAAAGACATGGAAAGGGGTGGCACAAACTATTTTACAGGAAGATGCAAGACTTGGTAAAGAGTAAGACATGAGAGCTGAGGGAGACTAAATGAAGAGGACGCAGAAGTTTGGCGTTAGGGTGAGTAGGTTGGAATCTTAAGCAGGTCCTCCACCTCCTGCTTCGTTTCCCTCATTGACACTGCTGGATAATATACCCCAGAAGGATGACATGTGACCCAGGACTGAATAAGTTCGATTGTTAAGTGCCAAGCCCCTCTGAGAATATAATTTATGTTTGATGAATTAATGGTCTCCATAAAAACTGATGCCAAGACTCTCGGGCAATGGCAGTAGCGAGATCAGTGGTCTGGGAGGTCTCAGCTGCAAGCCTGTATGGTCCGCACAGTCCCCAAGTCGTGCTTGCAAAGGGCCAAAAGCTCTGGGATGCCGTATGGCATCTGGACACACATTTGGTCTCCGGCATCAGATTGCCGGGCTGTATGATTTACTGGCTGTGTGGCCTTTGACCCGCTACTTAGCCCCTGCCAGCCTCGGTCGGTCCCCTGTAACACCGGGGTGACAGCCTTCCTCACTGCAGTATCTGCAAATACAGATGAAAGGTGCTGTCCTAGTGGCCAGCATTTCGTGTGCTTAGGAACCACCAGTTAATATTACCTGGACAAAAAAGATTTCAAAAATCAGCCATCAAGATGTTTGCATATAAACTTTTCCTAATAATATTTTAAGTGATGGTTCATTCTTCAGTGTTTGTTTAGGTGATTTATTACCATATGGGGATGGTATGTGTTACAGATGGTGATGTGTTCGGCATTAATTAATTTTTTCCAGCTTCACCGTGGTACAGTTGACAAATAAAATTGTGATGCATTTACAGTTGTAATATAATTGTGACTTGTAAATGTAATATATTTACAATGTGATTATTCAATATATGCATATATTGTGAAATGATTCCCACAATCAGGTTAGTTAACACATCCATCCCCTCACAAACTTACCTTTGTGTGTGAGAGAACACTTACAATCTGGTCTCTTACCAAATTTCAAAAATGTATTCTAGTATTATTAATTATAATCACTATGCTGTACATTAGATCCTCAGACCTTATTCATCTTATAAATGAAAGTTTTCAGCCTTTGACCAAACCTTCTCTCTTCCTCCCACCCCCAGACCCTTCTATTCTCTGTTTCTAGAAGTTTGACTTTATTTTTTAGATTCCACATGTAAGTGATATTGGACAGCATTTGTCTTTCTCTGTCTGGCTTTTTCCCCCTAACATAATGACCCTCAGTTTCCTCCACATTGTCACAAATGGCAAGATATCCTTCTTTTTTATAGCTGAATAATATTCCACTGAATATATATATATATATAGCTGAAATATATACCACATCTTTATCCACTCATTTGTCAACAGATACTTCAGTTGTTTCTGGATCCTGGCTATCATGACTAATGTCACAAAGAATATGGCAGTGCAGCCATCTTTCAGGAGCTGACCTTGATTCCTTCGGCTATATGCTCAGAAGTGGGGCTGCTGCTTCCTATGGTTCCATTGCAGTTTTTTTTTTTATAGTTCTGATGTTGTTAGCATCATTGATAATTTTAGAGTAATATTTTGGCTATGTTTCTATATTTTCTTGATGCTTTTGAAAGAAATATGTGCTGTGGAAAATTCAGGAGGACGATGAACAATGATGGAAAAAGCAGGAAGGAAAATAAAGAACAGGTGAAATACTTCATACAGTAAGAGTTGTTAACCTGGGCCCGTGTCTTCTGAGGTGTTCATGATCTAAAACTGTAATAAAATGTTGCATATCTAGGTTTTGCACATGTGCATTTTTTGAGAGGAGTATGTAGAAAGCTTTTAATCAGATTATCAATGGAATCACTAACCTAAAAAATTTGGGATTTCCTGTTATAGAGGAGTAAATACTTTTCTAAAAATAAAATTAGGTTAAAAATAGTTGCAAAGTTAGGTGCACACAGCTGGACCCCTGATTGCTTCCTTCTATTTCTCTAACTAGATTTCAATTGCTCTCTTGTTGAATATGGTAGGTCAAGTTTATTTTACTCGTGATTTCACCTTCTCAGCTAAAAGTGTAGACACATGTCTACAAAAATCTGTACGGAAGTAACCCAGGCATCTCTGTGCACCGTCGGCACTCGGGTCAGGTGGGGCCCTCCCTCCATGTGGCTCCATGACAAGCCTGGGAGCCCGTGAAATAGTTAATTTACTAATTTCATTCATGGACCATCTTTAAATAACTTGGACTATGTAGGTTGTAAGGCCGTGCATTTTCTGTGCACTATATACTGGTCTAGAAGAGAAAATGCCCTTTCGTACTGACAAGTATGAAAACTCTATTTAATCACGTTCACAGAGTGGAGAATAAGAGAAGCACTTCCTTTGCTAGAGCCGCTCTTCCTGCCAGGCTCAGTTTCAGTTTCCTCACTTTTTCTGACCTGGTTCCTCTCTCCTCCCTGGCACTAAGTGAGCCTGCTGTCTTTCTAGCTGAGGAGCGCTTAATCTGACGCTTCACGTGTACTCCTAGCTTTATCCACACAGTGTCACTGTTAGGATCTAAATAGGAAAAAAACCCCAGTAGGTTTCACTTTCCAACTGAAAGAGCATTTTTACGTAGAAATTCCAAAGCGAAGAATCTGAGCCTCTGACTTCCTTGCACGTGCAAACTGAGGCTTCATGAAATGCACTGTGGAAACACTGGCTAGTTAATGGTTTGCCAGCAACTGTACGCGTCCTCCAGGCTCGTCTCCGGGCCTGCTCTCCGCCCCTTCTCCCCTCAGGAGCACACCTGATTTCTTTGTGTTTGGAAAAGTAAATTCAAGGTTATGGAAGACTTGTTAATGGAATTACACCGTTTGTATTTCAAATTATTCTCTCCCTTCTCCAGGGCCCTGCTGTCCCAATGCCAGAGGCAATATCCAATATACTGACATAAATTTAAAACAGACTGTCAATAACATCTACAAACATACTGTGAAGCCTGTATATTGTGCAGGTTTTTACATGTCCTTTCTGACCTTTAGGGTAGCCAGTTTCCACTCTAAAGCATGGGATTGAATTACCATAACCGTATCTTGTAAAACTGCTAGGAACAATGTACTTAAATGTGGAAACATTTTGAAGTAGTTGTTCCTGGCTTTTCGCTCACTCTGTGAAACATGAGCTCTGTAGTCCCTGCTCTCCAAACTGCTTTTTCTTTTTCTCTTCTCCGGACTACCTAGGGGGTCAGATCTCCATAAGAATTAACACCTAAAATGGCTAAATGTCTAAAATGAAGATATTTAAAGTCACCAAAGCATCCTATTGGTTGAGTTTTCATCTTTGCTTTCTTCTTCTTAATAAAGAATAAAATCCTAATTCTGGGGCCAGAGCAACTCACCAGCATTACACTTACAGTTATATTTTTGTCTAGCCATTTCTGTCAGTAAATTCCCAGGGAGTCAAGAGGCCACATGCCCGTTGCCCCGCGGGCCCGGGAGGTGATCCAGCTCTTCCATCAGCTCCTCTGGAAGCTCTGACCAGGCGAGATACTCTGGGGGTCTGCTGGGCTTCTCCAAGGCCGCAGCGCATCACAGGTGGTTTTGTGTTGCCATTATTCTCAGTCCTTTGGGTAAGTGCTCAGCAAGGTAACTTCTTAGAAGTTTGGTAGCGGCTAATGGAAGGGGTTTTTTTGGGAAGCCTGGTGTGTTTGATTCATGATCTATACAGGCAGGAGGAAGCCAGTGGGGTAAGTAGAACAGAACAAGTTGCCCCAGTAGAGGTCCGCCAAGCGGGACGCTGGTGCTAGGCATTGTAGTCAGTCGGCCAAGCGGGACCCTGGTCAACAAGAAACCTCATCCTGAAAGAATCGGTACAGGGAGCCAATAATCATGCTCGACCCTAGCCACAGCCCTGGCCAAACATGTGACCTTCCTCCTTCCATGCTCAGAAACGCCTGGCCCTGCAGCCCTGGGGGCATCCTCCCTTGGAGCCCCTCTGATTAGCAGGAGCCCTTTTCTTTTCACTCCTCATTAAAAGCTTTGCTGGTCGCTCCTTCCTCTTGTCTGTTGGCATCATTCTTCGTCACCTCCAACACACGATCTGGGAAAAACAGCAACTTAGCCAGTAACATATACAATGCAAAGTTAACTCAATTGAATGTTTCGAGAAACTTCTTTTCTGAAGAGTGTCTCCTATGTTTTCGGGTTTTTTCTTTCTTTGTTTAAGCACCAATTAAGCCATGCTGGTAACTGATCCTACTTGCTTTTGCGATCGGAGGCTTTGCAATGACAGAAGAATTTCATTTTCAGTTATGGATTGCTGCCTGGGTCGACCATCCCATCGGAAACACAGAGCCAGAAGATTGGGCATTTGTGCGCACTGCCTTTTCCCCCTCAGCTCTGTAAGGAGCTCTTTATTTGGTCTGTCGAGTTGATTGTTCTAAATCTAGAGAAACCCTTCTTTTACTAGGAACCTGACATGATATACCATAATGACTCAGAAAGAAACGTTAAACAGTCCATCCTGTCAACGGTGGCTGCCGGACGCCGACAGACCATGGCAGGTCTTTTCATCAGGTCAATGAGCTGCTAAAAATCATCTAAGCAGGACCCTACCATGATAGGTCCTAGTGCCTCAGAGGAAGTCATTACCGAATATCAAGTAAACAATACACATTTAAAAAAAATTACTAATTAGGTTTTGCAGTGATACTTCTCATCCTTAGGGGCCCTACAGCGAGATAATTGACCGCGACGTGAGCTATGCCTCCCACCCCGAAGGCGTGAAGGTTAATTATCAGTGGTGTGCTGTCCCAGCAAAGGGGCTGTGGTGATGAGATGCTGACATTTCAAACGCTACTGATATTTATTTTAAAAACGTCTTCTGAGATGAAACTTTTCTGAACGATTCTGATTAAAGGGTACAGTAATGCTGCCACGGAAACAGCAACCAGGAAACAACCCCAAAAAGAGAAGCCAGGTGCCCTGGAGGAGGACATCAGGAGGCTTTTGTGCGAACGTGCACACACAGACACACCGAGGACTGAGACTGCTGTCCGGGTGTTAATCGGTTTAGAGTGGTTTCTGTAGGTATCTTTGAACTGGACATTCTAAAAGTTCTGTGATCTTTATAACATATTGTGCCTTTTGCCACTTTCAGTGGATAACTTTGAGTCTCTTGAGTTTTAATATGTTTCTATGACTAGAAAGTTAGATACTGAGTTTCTTTGGAGCCCAGGTACACATGGTCTTTTGCTGCAGGAATGCACCTTTTTGAGTGAATGGTATTATCTGAAACTTTCCTTTTAACTTTCAGTTTATGCTGAAAGATCTAATTTGACTTCTGTGTGACTGAATTGAATGTTAAAAAATAAAATAGAGATGTTAAGGTGAAGAGTCATGAGGAAATAAAGAAAATTATTTAAATAATTTGGTTGAGAAGAAGAAATAGGTTGCTGCTTATTGTTACTGTTATATAGGAGAACTTGTTCAACAGGATGTCAAGATATTATCTGGAATAAAACAGGAGTTCAAAATTTAGCATGCTAATTTGCATATGCATATTAAGATGTGACCTCATGCCTAAATAACATGCAGGAGGGATAAAATATGTATAAATGTAGTAGCCATCTAGTCCATTGGCAGTAAGGAGACTTGGATGAGATAAACACTAAATACATTAAAAAACAGATGACACTTTGCAAAACTTAAAAAAACCCAAAAAACTAACAAATGACCTCTTCTTGAAATGTATGATGGGAAAATATTTGAGGTGGCAAATATAAAGGATTTGAGTTAGTGATACTTGAACACTTAATACTGAAGTTTCTGCATCAAAATGTGTATCATAAGAATGCTGTTTTATATTTCAATGATAGGATTTCAACATAGCACCAAGAAGAGTGGAGTAGCCAGTGAGATTTTAGCTCTGCTTGCCAAAAACCATGCAATCGAATAAAGGAAGACGAGTCATACAATCTTGCTCTTCCTACATTAGGACCAAGGGCTGACTTGACGACTTTTCTCCACTGCATCAACAAGTCAGTTAATCTAAGTTGTCCAGGCCAAGTTTCCTCTTTTGCCTGATGTCTTTCATTGGTTCAGCAAATGTTATCATAGGAAACCATTCAGGACCCATGCTTCCTGCAAGGCAGTTGGAGAGTTTCGGGCATGAGAAATAAACACTTACCTTTCTTGCATCGGTGGGAGCTGTATCCAGCTATTAAATCGGGGATCGTATCGGCTAACAAAATTTGTACTGTGCTTTCCTGTAAAAATATATTTGAGACACTTAAAACTTAGGTTCTTTTGTGGTTTTGCATATTTAACAATATTTTATAAGCTGTCTCTTCTCAGGTTTAGCAAACAGATGAGTTAAGTAGAGGGACTATCCGCACAGTGTGAGAAGCAACAAGTCAGAAGGAAAATAAATGAATGTTTATTGTTTTCTTGAATGTTTCTCCTGTTTTCCTCTCTTGCTCCCCACCTCTCTTTCTCTTTTTTGGAAGGAGTTGAAATAAAAATAAATCAACTATAACAGTAAAAGCAAGTACACTTACCAAACTAGTTTTATCATGACATCAGGGTAAAAATGCCTGGGATTTGGTGTTTTTAGGTTTTAAAAGCATGATGTTATTGTCTACAATCAGTTGCAGAGACCGCCCTGCATGGTGTTGCTGGGAAGAGTCTCTTTCGCTGAGCCAACAAGTCCCAGTGGCAGACAGAGCAGCTTTCTCCCCGCGGAAACAGTTACGCAAAGGGTTTGCATTTGGAATCGGCTTTAGTCTATGCAGGCCATGCGGATTAGGTGTGTTTGGGGGCACGTGCATGTGCTGAAGTGGGAAACGAGTCCAAGAAGCACAGTAGCGCTACTAAGATGAATCCTAGTTTGCCTAGAGATGGACATCAAAGAAGAAATGGAAGCAGAGAGTGTGGTCCCTTGTCTGTGTGGCACCTGAGATGATGATCATTTACGGCACCTGAGGCCTTAACTCTAACCGTCTGCTTTTGTTCATATATGTGTGTCTAAACATTGAAATATGGGCACCAGACATGACCACAGGAGTGAGCAGACAGGAGTCATGCAGGCCTCCACACACACAATTATTAATTGCACAAATATACAGAGCATCTACTACGTCTCTTACATGTTCTAGGTTCTGGGACTATACTGGTAAACAAGAAAAGCAAAGTCCCTGTTCTTGTAAATGAATGACAAATATATAATATTTTTCAAGTAGAGATGAACGCTATTAAGAAAAACAAAGCAAGGCTTGATAGAGGGAAAGCTGGGTTAAGCAGGACTGTCTCCTGTTCACAGACGTCTTCTGCAAGCCGTGCAAATATCTGCAGACTGAGCTCCCCACACATATGGCCAGGCGAGTGCAGCACTGCTGGGCTGGCCATGAGTTCAAGAGACCTGGGGTGACTTGGGCATGCATGTGTGCCCTGGGACCTGGTGCAGGACTGTGCTCCTGGTTAAGGACAATAGGAAGCCACCGGAAAACTTTGAGCAAATGAGGAACATGGCCTAACTCATCTCTTACAAGGATCACTGTGGCTGCTGTGTGAATAGACTACGGGGGGGCCCCTCGAAGCAGGGAAGCTGTCAGAAGGCAGTTGTCGGTCAAGAGCCGATGGTGGCTTGAATGAGGGTGGACGCTTGAGATATGGTCAAGTGTGGGGTTTACTGTGTGGGCAGAGCAAATAAGATTTTTTGGTAGGCTGAGTATGGCCATGAGATAAAAGGGGGGAGGTCAGGAGAGCTGCCAGGCTTTTGGCCTGAATAACTGGATGGAAGTTCATGAAATATTCTGAGGTGAGAAGAGCAGGCAGGACTCTGGGGGTCAGGGAAAGAAGACTTGAGTCCTTTCGGACCCAATCTTGAGAGGCCATGGGGTCTTACCCAGAAGCGTCTGGTAGACCACTGGCTGGATACGGCAGCAGGCGGGCCTCTAGAGCCTTAATCCAGAGATTATTTAGAGTCATAGACCAAGATGAAGCCTTCGAGGGAGAGGGTACGTCTCTCTCTAGAGGTGGATGAGGGTGGGTCCTGGGAATTAGCGCCTGGGTAAAAGAAGACAAAGCAGCCAGAGGAAGGTGCTGTCCGAGGTAGGGGAGCCGAGAGAGCCGAGAACGGGCAGCGGTAGAGCTCAGCAGTGCTGCTTTAGTCATCAAGGGGCTGGCTGCCCCCAGAGAAGGGCTAAGCGGGGACTCCTGGCGTGCTGTGGACATGAGATGAAGAGAGAACTTCCCCAGGTCGGGTCAGGGGTGGGAAGGGGAGGCAGGGTGGATGACTGGGGGGATAGAAAGGAGCCAGAAGTGATAATGGACCTCAGAGGAAGGAGTGTGGCGGAGCGAGGGAGGTGCAATGAAAAGGGCTATTCCTCCCTTCCCTGTGGCCTCTAGTAAGGCTCTGCGAGCAGCCTGAGAGTGGTAGCCACATGCAGTGGGATTACTTTCCATGCCTTTAGTTTCTTCTCTTTTCCATCTTTTTCCTGTCTTCCACCACTTCTCTCTTTGTGATGATGCCCTCTCACCAGACACCACTTTTGACTGTCACTTGGGTGAAAGGTAAAATCCATCAGGGCTGGCGATTTCCAGCCAGTGGCCGAGGGGAAGAGAAGGAAGATGCCCGAGGGCAGATTCTGTGGGAGTGGGTCCTCAGTAAGGGACAAATGTGGACTGGCTCTCCGTAAGCTGGGGCCCTGCAAGAATATGTGAATAATGCATTCCTATCACTAATGACATGAAGGGAGTTAATATCTATGGCTGAATAGAAAAAATGTATGTATCCTGCTTATATTTCTAGTAACTAGTATGTTTCATAATTTCAAATTTGGGTCTTGTAATCAAAGCCAATTGATAAATAAAATTATATTTTTGCATTTTTTGAGTACATACTTGTGTTTCATGAGCACGTATTGAAATTTGTGATTTTGTATTTCATTCAAGGACATGCATTGCAGGCATCATTTTTATGAGAACTAAAGTTTAACTTAATATTTCAGCTTAGGATCTGACATAGACATAACATTTGAGCTCACGGATTTAAGATTTCCCTGCAAGCAATGAAATTAGAGAACTTTATATACAGTTGACCCTTGAACAACATGGGTTTAAGATGCATGGGTCCACGTATATGCAATATAAATAAATATATTGGAAGATAGCATAAATAAATATATTAGACAAATTTTTGGTGATTGATGATTTGAAAAACATTTTTGTTTCTCTAGCTTTCCTTATCATAAGAATGAACTGTAAGACTGTAGGTATATAACACATACATCATGCAAAATATTTGTTAGTCGGTAAGGGTTCTGGTCAACAGGAGGCTGTTAGTAGTTACACGTCTGGGGAGTCAGAAGTTATACGTGGATTTTCAGCTGTGCCTCCGACTCCCATCTCATTCAAGGGTCCAACATCATCACAGGGCTGCTGTTCTTTGCTAGTTTTGGCAATGACTGCTCACTTGCTATTCGCACAAGGTATTATGAAAATCTCCTATTTTTGAGATTGAGTCCCTTCATAGTTTTCTAAATGGAGGATGATGGAGAGCTGCTTCCCACGGCCATACCGTACTGACGTGATTTCCCCAGATCAAAGGCAAGGCCATGATTGCTGTTTAGCGTCTGACCAAAGGCACATGTTTCTGTGACGGGGACTGGGAGACGGTGCTGAAGACTCTGGTCAGTAGTCAGACCAACACTGGAGCCTATCTCCTTGCAAGCTGGGCGTTCTGGCAAGTTATTTAACCTCTTCAGCCTTAGATTCAGTAAAACCAGAGCCGTCAGGGGACAGCCCCCACACGGTGGTTGTGAGGATTAAATGAAATGATGCAGGTGGGTGCTCAGCAAAGTTTCAGGGAAATAACAAGGACCCAATAAATACTACTACGACTACAACAAGAGTCAGCTGGTCGACCAGAGGGATGGAACATGAGCTGTGGGGATAACATCTAAGGGATCATGGTGGGCATGTGTGTGCCCTGGCACCTCACCCCGAAGCCGCCCCTGCCTGCTGTGAGGGCCGCCTGCTCACAGTCACAGCTGCTCGCTCTCTCGAGACCTGTCCTCAGCTGAGCAGACCACCTCATGGCCTGCCCTTGCCCCCCACCCAGGGGAAGCCTTAGCTAGTGGCTGGCTGACTGACACAGGGGCACAGAAGCCCGGCCCGCTTGCCTCATGGTGCATTCAGTTCTCCTCTGCCTTGGAAAACCAAACTGGTGGCCATCAGCCCAGATCCATACTCCTGACTTCCCAGCAAACACGTCGGGGCAGCTTGTAGGCAGCAATCCCAAAGTTCTAGAAAGGGGTCTTTCAGAAGGAGAGCTGCCAGGGGCATATTGAGATGAAAAGTCAAATGAAAATACAGTAATTGAAGTTTTACTGAAATTCAATCCTGAGCCTCCTAGTGGCCAAAGCAAGAGAGAAGAGACACTGAGTCACACGGGCAGCAGCACCCCGGTGCTGTGGTGCGACAAGCTTTCGTCACACAGGTCTTCACGGGGGCACGCGAGGGGTGGGAGGAAAGGCATCCTTACAGCAACCGAGAGGCTGTGCTGCCCACAGTGATTCTCACAGGCTGTTCAGTGAGGGCTTTAGACTGAATTACCCTTCCTCTTGGGGGAGGAGAGAGGCAAGTCCGTGCCGCGGCAGTCTGAGTTAATTCAAGGATAAAATCTTGATTCTCTGACTAGAGGAAGGAAAGAGTCCATGTCGCTCCCAAGCCCACCCAACCCTCAGCTGTGTGTTTGGTAGAGGTGGGCAGTTGACAGGTACAGGACATTCTGGGGGCATAGACTTGGGGAGCAGGTGCTCTGTGTTGAGGATTAAGGTCTGTGTCATAGGAACAGGGAGTTCACACCGCCTTGTGAAAACTGAGTGGTCCAGCAAGACTGCTATTTCAGCAGAACCCCGTTCCACCTGGGAAGGGAGGTGAGCTGACAGCAGTCAGAGCCGGGACATCCCAACCCTCTCTTCTCAGGTATTAGTTTTAATCTGGCTCCAGAAAGAGTGTCCTCCAGACTCTCTGCCAACAGACCTGGTAGGTGAACCTTGCAGATAACCTGACGGCTGTGTGCTGTTTACTTACAAATGCTCCATTCTGTGCAAATCACTTCAGGTTAAGCAAAAATGGGGAGTTGACAGTGGACTGTATGCATGCCAGAGTTTTTGGGGAACATATCAAATCTATCATTGCAAAGACAAGTTAGAGGAGAGATATTAACTATCATTTTTGATACTGTTCCAAATCTGTTTCTTGCAAAGCCCAGGAACCGTCTTTTTTCTGACATTGGAAGATGTGAACCAAGAAGACTGCAGGTCTTGAGAAAGAACATCCACCTCTCTCCAAAGAAATGTTCTTGGAGGGTGGCCTGGGTTGTTTTCCTTTAAGATTTTCTAGAATGAACAGATGTAACAATTTTCTATAATTTGCCTTGGTGCAGATGCTGAAAGAGAGCATTCACAATAAAATATATGCAATATATGTAATTTCAGCTGGATGTTCTGGGGTTTTAAAGTAAAAATGTGTACCTGCAAGCTGTTTTGTGCTTTCTCAGTCATAATTATCTCTGTTACACAGAAGGCTACAACAGCGCCTCCTCCTTCATGTGCAAACTTTCCAAAAAATATATTGATAGTTTTGCGTATTCTGCAAGGCGCAGTGCTCTCCCAGCCGGCGTTTGGCTTGGGAAGTATGTTAAAATGTTTACTTCCCTTGGTGATAAATTTAGGAGGAGGACGCAGGATGAGCTGCGGAAGAGGACGAGGTCCTTGCAAAGGTGCAGCAACTAGCATGTGTGTTGACGAGCGACGCTGCGAAAGGCCCCCGCGAAGGTCATGTGCAGCTGGGCCGTGCAGGACGCTCACGTACTGAAGCTGCACCGCTGGTCTGATAAAACGGAAGAGAAGTGGTGGAGAAGGTGGTGAGCATTCCTAACAGCTGCCGCTTGCTACCTGCCTCCAGGGAGTCTGGCTTGTGGTGTTTCTCAGGGGATGGAGAAGGCGAGGGGTTGGGGTGTCCCTGCCAAGCCAAATCCCCAGACAGTCCCTGGGTGAATGCTCCGCTGCCCACGTCCTCTGCAAGCTTAGGACTGACCCTGCCTCCAATTGTCAGCCCAACTCACCGGCTCCTTCATTTGTCCCTGCAGCACAGAAATACATTTTCCTCAGTAATGACAAAGTGGACTGACCCGAGTGCCTCCCAGCACACACGTGCTGGCTGAGCGCGTCTGATGGGGGGCTGGATAGTTACCGTTGGGGTTCCACTGGTCCTCTCCGCCCAGCACAAACAAGAAGTTCTCCACCTCCACGACGCAGTGGTGGGCGCTGTTGTACGGCATAACTGGCAGGGAGAAAGAAAGTGTGAACTTAGCATGTTGGGATGGGAGACGCTGGCTCACATGGTCTTCGCTTCCACTGAAGTGTTCAAATGCGAGACCACATCAGAAGGAAGGGGAGCCTCGGCAGCAGAGCGGGGCTCCGTGCTGTGCTCACGGAGGTTTCGAGGCCAACCCCTTCTGATTAATTCTACATAATGTTATTCCACAAATCAGTCAAGAACAACCTGCTATGCTACTTTAGATTCGAAGTTCCCCTCAGCTGCCTGATGGTGGGGATCGCATCTGAAGCAATGACTGGCACCCCAAATGGTCGGAAGTAAGCCCTGCGCCCACTCGGAGCCATGAAGATGCTCTGCCCAAACTCGGTTTGCTGGCAGACAGACTCCGAGTGTTCGGTAGCTTTTATTCCACAGCAATGAGCAAGCTGAATTTCCATACAGTTCTAAGTTTTTAAATCAGGGTCCTGCTGATTTAATGCCTTCTCCAAATGTATATGCTTAATTTCCTGTACAAGGTTATTAGCAGCACAATCACACGGTTTCTATCTCTGTGCTTAGGAGCTCTTCTGTAACAACGGTAACTGTGAGAAACACCTTTCCACTGCCCTGGTCGCGTCCTCCCCTGCCCCGACGGGGGGGCTGTGAGGAGGGAGTGACACCCAGTAACCCCCTACAGTGGGTTTCTCTGCATTTGTCCATTCACATTTTCTTTTGGGAGACACACACAGCCAGGGCGCAGGGCAGTGCTAGGTCTGCTGTTCCAATGTCATACGGTAAGTGTCTGCTTACACGGCATTCGTTATCCTACACATACGGTGGTTTGGGCCCAGTGACACCAGTAGGAAAAATGATGTCCTTGCTCAGCTCATCATACGCGCGCCTTAAATCTCGGTGAGGACAAATGAGAGGCGGCGTGCGCGCTCAGGCGGGGTGCTTACTGCTCCACACGGGTCAGCAGACCGCGGAGGCAGCCAGCCTGAGGCGGGTTCAGCCCTTGCTCGGCTCCTGCCCCAGGGCGCAGGGGGGCCTATCTTGCACCCGACTTATTTTGGATGATATGTTCTCTCTCATTTCATTTTGTTCCTCTATTTTTTCTTTTTCTTAGGATGCACTGATGCAAGCTAAGATATGTAAATAAAAACAAGAAGCAGGCATAGTTTTAAAACCTGTAACACACCTTCTGAAAGAGCAAATCAGATCAGGTAAGCATCTTACAGGATTTTAAAGGATTTTAGGAGCTTTTATGATTTTATTATTTAGTCATCTTGATTGGGAATGTTCATTGTTTTTGGATGTATATCCATTAGGGAGAAGGCACGGGTACCCAAGCCCCTGTTTCTGGGGTGATGCTGAGACCGGGTGTGCCATGGCCCCGTGGGTCCATTACGTAGCCGGGTTGATTTGGGGAGTCTCTTTGGGACTGTCCTTTGCCCCTCAACCCTCTGTTATCTCCCTGGAAAGTGCTTTTAACTGCATGGCTTGCAGGCCAGTGGGACAGAGTGTGTGTTGAGCTCACTGAGTGATGAAGATAGGCTATGTTTTGAACATCTTTTTGTTTTTTTTAAATTAACTGGTCATTGTTTGGATTCTCAGACTGGCTCCAAAATGCCAAACACAGAACCACCAACCATGAACTGTGTGCCCTGTGGAGCCTGGCGCTGCTCTGGGCAGCCAGCCGCCCTCCCGGCAAGGCAAATGCACAGCGCTGACCACCCCGCGTGCTCCAGCTCCGCGAGGCCTGAGCGAAAGAACGGAGGCCCTAGACTACAGCCAGCGCCTTTATGACGGCCGCTCTTCCAACACTGTTCCTGAAGGTTTGGCCAGTTCAATGACCAAATCTTATAAACAGTGAAAAATTATATTATCATCTTCTTTTTTTAACTAGAAGTCCAGCTTTATAATAAAGCACAATCTCTGAAAATATGGCAATACTTGTATTTTATTCTCGCCCTTCATTTTCTCCCATTCAGGCAGGCAGAAATTAAGTGAAGGAAGTAATACAAGATTCATTCTGAAGCGTCTGTCTCCTTTGGTCACCCCACTGTCATGCTTCGTGGAAGCAAAGGGAGCTGTCGCACTTAAATATTGAAACCTTCAGAAAAGAAAAAAAAGGTCTTTGAAGTCCTAGCATAAAGGCTACTTGAAGGCCTCCTCATTTACCTGCACATACACACTCTTGTTTTTATACCTTGTGTGCTGTATTTCTTGGCTGAGTACTTCAGTATTTTCAGTCCTGAATTATTATCTTTGCTGAATTGTTACCATGAATCAAGAGGCTATACACACACCCAGATAACTCGCTGAAATTATTCTGAATGTAAAACACTCTGAATTTATTAGAAAAACCCTATATTGAACCTATGTTTGAGTTTTGCAAACGACCCAATCCTCTGACTTGTGAGGAAGGCTGAAGGAAAGCAGGGCAGAGAGCAGAGTAAACGTCTGATCGAAAGGACACCGGGCGCCGTGCTGACCAGCTTGTGAATGACTAGGAGCACATCCTGGCCCTTTCCAGGCCGCTCTAGGCGGACACCACCTCGCCCTCGCCAGCAGGCACTGGAGGAGAAGTCTGTGCTCCATGTTCACATACAGCCCAGTGTGAGTTTTTAGCGTGTCAGTCAGTGAGTTGGAGGGAAAGGGTAAAGAGAAGCTAATCAGGATGGAATGAGATTAAAGGCTGTCTAATTTTACAGCTACTGTGATCCATCAGCCACTGTGAAAGTGACAGTGGGAATGAATGATGGAGACAGACAGGTGGGGCTGTACATTTCACTGATTTATCCTCAAATGCACTGGGCCTTATTTTATTGAGTGAACATGACCGCATTTATCATGACTGTCATCTAAACCCACTTCCCTCCATTTACAAAGGTCACTTTACTCAGAGGGAGGAGGAGAGGCACTTCCAAATCAAATTTAAAATCTAATAACACGTGTTTATAAGGCCCTTTGTGAGAATTCTCAACTTTATTAAACAATTCTGGAAGTGCCAGCAGGAAAGGGGGAGAAAGCCAGAAAACTGAGCAAAGAAGGCCGCCTTTGGTCTCAGGAGGGGACACACTTGCTCACCCCCAAGCCTGAGGCAGTCTGCACACTGCTGCAGCCCGGGAAGCCACCGGAGGCCCTCACATTTTGTATTTTTAATGAAGAGAGTAGGAGCAGAGGTAGGGGGGTGTCGCTATAAAGTAAGCGTGGGGAGGGGATTAAGTCCCAGGATTTACTCTGCAGGGCGACAAATGCCCACACATTCGGTCGCAACTGTTAACAACCTGCATCTGCCCCAGTTCACGTCCACACTGCTAACTGTTTCCTCATAATTTCAGGGCCATAAGAATTTCAGCTACACAAAGTCCTTTACCCCATTTGTGCCCATGCAAGACGGTGCCCCGAAATGTTACGCACAAGACTGGCCTTTGTGGATATGAAAATGGAGAGTCAGACCTTCAGACAGTTTTGTCACCTTTCACAATAGGAAACACACTTACCCAGGCCCTATGCAGGTGCCATATATGTGTGTATATATGCAAATTAAATATGTAGGTATATTTATAAATAGTTAGCTATATTGTATCTCTGAAAATATAACAATTGTGTTTTGTCTTGTCATTCATTTGCTCCCAGTCAGGCAGGCAGTGATTAAGTGAAAGAAATCATGTATGGTGTTATATGATACATGATAAAATCTCATACATGGTTAAATAGACCCGCATTTTATGTACCTCTACCTTTCATTCCATACAGCCAACTCCAAGGGAGGCTTACTCTCTCCTTTTATCTCTACCAGAAATACAAAGCTGGGCGAGGTTAAGTCCCTGGCTGAAGGTCACACTGAGCTAATGAACGGCAGAGATCGAATGTAAACATGGGCTAACTGGATCCCAACCCACGCTCTTCCATGTCACTCTACTGACTTTCAATAGGTATGTTCTTTCAACCAGCAAATAATTACGGAGTACCTGCATTCAGTGATGGTGTTCCTGAAATTCCTGTATAAATTTTTATATTGAGTCATATTTTAAATGTTTAGATTTTCATATTTAAAGGAATCCTTGATTAGGGCAGGTGAACACGGCTTTAAATTTTTTTCTGTACACCTGAATATTCAAATGGTTGGTTTTCTTAATGTAGAGTCTGGTTGTTTGATGGAGGCAGGAATCCCCAAGCAAATCAGCCAGTTAAGAGTGAGTAGGGTCTACTGGAAAAAGGGCTTTATTTTTTTTTAAAACAATGAGGGCATATTTCAACCTTGTGAGCAGGTTCAAAGCATCTTGGACACAGAGGCCCTTTGCTGGCACATGCAATGTGCAGGGGGCTCACTGCACTTATGAAGGCCTTCCTCTGCTAGAGGTCCGCACTGCTTTGCTCCCTCTGTGATTTATATCTAAGGAGTGTATACCTCTTCCAGCAGAAAGCACAGGTATCCTTTGCAACCACAGATTTGCATGAAAATCCAAAAGGGAGATTGCACAGGGTTGTGACTAGTTTACAGGGTTGCTAAAGAAATGGTACTGAAGGTTTATCGTTTCAGTGGGACACTTATGAAGGCTTTGATTTCCTTTGGCCTCAAACACATGACTTGCAAAACTATCAAATATGACAAATTTTTTAAAAAGTGATTAACACCAATAATAAAGGTACAATTTTATAAAAAGTGGGAATCTATGGGACAACAGGTTTCCATATGGGACAACAGGTTTCCTTCCTGTCCCGTTTGCCCATCACAGAGGCTGTTCCTTGGGTTTTCCTTCCAGAGACACTATATACACGAGCCATTCCCGAATACAAACGGCAGTGGCACCAGAGGCACACCGCTTAGGACCTGCTTTCTGCACTCAAGAATACATGCTTTATTCATTCCCCACCAACCAAATATTTGTTCTACACCAGGCAGTATGTTCTACCTGCTGGAGAGGTTATGGTGGGCCGCACAAGGAGCGGTCCAGTCAGGGGGAGCACGTTAGACGCAAGCACACAAATAAAGAGGCACCTTGGTTTCAAACGACCAGTGTGGTGAAAAACGAGAGGCAGGGCCAGAGGACGCTGGGTCACAGGGTGGGGAACCTGACAGTGGCCAACATGCTGACTTTTCTAAACAGAAGACTTTTGAGTGAAGTGGGCTGGGTGGCCATGCAGGGTACTGATGCGGGAACAAAGGGCTCACAGGCTTGGAGGTGCAGGCGGGGACGTATCATGAAGAGCCAGACCAGGAGGAGAGGGACCTTAGATGAGGCCCAGGAGGAAGACCAAGGGCGGATCAGGTGGGAGGTGCAGGCCTGGCCAGAAGACAACCACATCTCCCACTGCATTCCTTTTGAAGGGGATCCTATAAAGGATCCGTTCTTAATTTAATCAACAAACATTTATTCAACACTCGTGTGTGGACACTTCCCTGGCAGGGAGCTAAACTCTCGTAGTACAGGGAAAAGAAGTAGGTGACCCACACCTCACAGAGAGGAGCACAGTCTGATGCTGGATGTATAAAGAGAAAGAAATCGGGGTGATGTGCCGGCAGATGAGAGCCTGGTTCCTGCTCAGGCTAGGTGGGCAGGGGAGGGGGAACGGCCTTTAAGGCTGAATTTGAAGGTTGAGAACTGGCCGTCGTGAGACAGTACGGGGAAGGAATCCATCCAGAGGCCGGAAGTGTGGTGAGCTGGACGTGCCTGAGAGGCAGAGAGAAAGCAAGCCGGGGCATCTGGGACCCCGGCAGGGGCCAGGGAGGCGGGTGAATACAGCCGAAGTCAGGAGGCGGGCGGAGGAGAGAGGCGGGCCTTTACACGCTGGGGTAAGTGGTGTGGATTTTATTCTTAGCATGACGGAAAGGCATGGTTGGAGGGATTTAAGCAGCAGAGCGATGCAATCTGATTTATGCCTTGAAAACATCACTCTGGCTTGTATGGGTGCGGCGGGAGTAAACGTGGGTGCGGTGGGAGTGAACGAGGGTGCGGTGGGAGGGAACGT
>JAQQAC010015530.1:1987770-2033222 GCA_029783875.1 Phataginus tricuspis | reverse complement strand
CCCAGGGAGGGGCTCCTGTGGCGTGGACGAGAGAGACAGAGGCTGTGTGGGGATGGGACGTGTGCTGAGGGCTGCCGCCCAGTGCCCTGCTGACTGTCCTCGTAGGCGCCCGACATACACACACAGGACTTTCTTTACGTGCAGGATTAGTGCCTCGAAGTGGGATTTCTGGGCCAAAGGATGGCTGCGTTTTACATTTTGATGGATATCGTTACACTGTACCCCTTTTTACATTTGTATCTTTTCCAGGATGGTAGGAGAACAATTGGTATCTAGTTAAAATTTAAATGTGCATTTACTTAATTATGATAGAGGTTGAGCATCTTTTCATACATTTAATATCCATTTGTACTTCATACATTCTTCTTTGGGGTTTTGATTTCACAATATCATTATTTATATTACCTATAATTATGTGATTTCTGCTTTTAAAGTGTTCTTTTCTATGGAGTTATCTAAACGGTCAAAATAAATGGTATTTTGGAAGCATGGTATTGCTACAACATATATTTGTGAAATATTCACTCATTGAAGCAAATTCAAATAGCAATTACATGCTGTTGGTAACAGATATAACCTGAAAGATGCGTTACTCTGTTAGTATTGAAGGCGTATGCTTTGCCATGGGACTGTACATGGCAATTTTGATTAAAAAAAAAAATTTCCCAATTTTACAGTGAATGTAATTGAGAAACGTAAACATTTAAAAATGTGCTAGGTAGTTTAACCCTACCATGCGGTCTTTCCACAAGATGTAGCAGCTGGGCCCTGTGCTTCTCCGGGAGACAGAAACAGACACATTGTGAAACATCGTACATGAGGCAGATGCTTAATAGATATTATTGAATAAATAATCCACAGAAAAGGCTCTGTTTCTTTTTTCTGTTATATCTGGACTCAAACTACAAATGGTGGTTTGTGTGTCTGGGGTGGTTTGATCCTCACCCACAGTTAGTCTGGACAATGAAGCCTCATAAGAAACCCACATGTTCTGGATTCAGTGAGGAGTTGGTTGACATTCTGAATTGACCCCAAGGTCGCCAACCCTTTTTCCCTCAGCCCCCAACTTGTTCTGCACACGGAGTCAAGTTCCCACAGTTCCACTAGGGACAAAGTCATTGAAGTGAGTCCAAGATGTGTACATCTGAACAAGGGCGCGCACGGGCTAGTTCTAGTGGCTGTGCAGGAAGCTGAGAGCTTGTTTCTCTCTCCTGTGCAAAGCTGTATCTGAGGGAGGGTTTTCCTGAGAATCACATTCCCCCCTGCAAACCCTGCGCTACGCGCAGCGGGCCGCACACCTGTCAGGCCGTGACCCTGTATGTTAAGAGGGGCTTTTGCTTGTCTCTCCCATAGGATCGCTGAGCTCCCGAGGCCAAACTGTGGTCTCCACAGCCTCCTGCTAGCCCAGGACCCCAAACAGCGCTGGGTCAGGCTCCGCATTTTGACAGCTTTTATACCTAATACAGTTATCAGAAATGTCTGAACCAAAAACTGTTAGTAGCATTGATGAGTGAATGCTACCTAGGAGAGACTGAAATCCACTTCTGTGGAAGGTGTAAAAAAACATGATGGGCCCCGGATGTGAGCAAAGAAGCAAAGAAGGAGAAGGAAGAGAGGAAGTGCCCTCGGCCCAGATTCTGTGGCTCCTAGGAGAGGCCACCCTACGCATCACACACGCCTTAGTTTTAAACAAAGGAGGTTCTTCAAAAATGGACAGGTTTCCTTAGGAGCCATCACAGGCCTAACTGTGCCAAGGTCAAAGGTTTTCAATAAATCCTTGTTGACTTTCAGTTTTAGCTCTGAGTACTTAACAGCGTGGAAGTGTTAGCAACCTCTGAGGCTAAGGGGACTTAAAATAGAACGTCTATTATCTGTTTAAACAAAACTGACTATAAGTCTTACTTTTATTTTAACTAGAAAATAGTCCTAAATAATGTTACTACACCAGCAACGATTTAATTTTGGATACTTCCTGGCATGTTAGTTAGATGTTAAATACAGTTTTATTTTCACTTTTGGAAAGAAAAATGTCTTTGGCAATGAAAGCTTCAATTTCCTCCAAAGATCAGGGTTGTTCCTGTTTTATAAGCTGTTGTGTTTTCAGAGACACCCTGATGAGACAGGTATCGCTCAGTGTTAGCCCTGCCCTTAGTACCAACCCAGTGTCTTCCTGAGCATACCTCTCTGGGACAGTAGGGAACTGTACTTTTCTCTGCTCCACACCTAAAAGGCTCATTTAAAAATCAGTGAACTCTTTAAATGAGTTGAAGTAGTAGAGCAACTCATATTTAAACCTGTCAAAATGAGACCCTTGACAAAGGTCAAGGGGGCCAGGACTATATACTGGGAATATGGCAACAGGATAGCAAAAATGACTGTTAAATAGTTTACATGCTCTTAGGGGATGGCCCCGCAGCTGTTCCAATCACCGAGGCAGAGGAAGGAAATGCGTGTGGTCTACATAATGAAGATTTATGGAGAATTTCTTGATATAGGTCACATAAACTCACTATTGGAAAGTGAACTTCAGCGGTTCCCTTTAACACCCATGAGCCATCAAAGACACGCTTAAGAGTCATTTGTCCATTAGACATCCATTCATTCATTTCATTCCAAAATGAGTACTGAGGAATATGGGTTATTGTACAAAACTCTGGGCTTCTGTTCCTGTACCGCAGATCTCACGGTGTGTAAGAGAACACACACAGAGAAACAGGAGGCAAGGTGGTCTGGGAGAGGGGCACCAGAGGCCTGGGAGGGCCACTAGCCCTTCAGGCAGGAGAGAGGCCTGAGCTGAATCGTAAGGCCAACCAGGAGCCTTCCACTGTCACTGCAGCAGAAGCCGCTGTGAGTAACAGGAACACGATGCAGCAGAGATCTGCTGAGCTCCTACTGTGTGCCAGACCTTAGGCTAGGCCTCAGTGCTACCGTCTGTGTTTTAACTATTTTATAAAAATTGAGTATTACAATTAGATTAACTTCTGGAATGTTCTTAATGTTATGATCGCTTTGTTACAGTGTTGTTGAAGCTGGGGAAACTTGTCTGGGGAACGTGGGCACCAGTAAGAGGACCGACTGCCTCCCGTGAGGTCCTGTAGGCGGCTCTGTGCTCCCTGGCTCAGATTCCCTCTGGACACTCTCCATCCCCAGTCCAGCAGTAACAGCCTCTGTTCTAATCAAGCCTCTCCCGGCATTTGGTGCCACATGATATTTCTAGAGGTAGGATCGTCAGAACTGCAGGTAACACTTCTGCGTCTTTAGAGCGTCCCCACGGCGTTTGCTCTTTCTGCCTGTGTCACTGTGTACTTTTTTCATACTTATTTGACTTCCAAGGATCTTTCCCTGCAAAGATTCAGAAGGATTCATTTCCATTCCTCCCATGTGTGTGTCCATTCACACAAACCCGTGTGTTACATCTGGGGAGTCATGGGCAGTCGGGCTGGGCCATGGATAGCTTACAGTGTGCAAAGGAGATTAAAGCCCAGACCTCAGGAGATGAGCCCCAGGTAGGTGGTCTTGGCTACGAACAGGCCCTCGACCAGCCTCTTGAGGAAGTTCTGACATATGTACTGTTGGGAGAGAGTGGAGAACTGGAACTATGCAGTTACAGAGAGAAATATATGTAGGACAATATGATAAATACCAAAGTCCCCTTTTTTCTTCTTTTGGCACCATTTTTTACTGGCAAAACTAGATAGTTACTGAATGCTAAGTGATACTTTACTTATGAATATATTTATAAACATGCATGAATATTTGGCACTTCTCCTGTCTTAGGCTTTAGGCTGAGACCCTAAATCTGAAGCTGATCTAAATACATATGCCAGGCTATCTATACAAGACTCACTAAAAGTGGCCACCTAACTGGTTCTGACTGGTTGTGATGTGCACGACACACACTCACACATGTGCACACACATATTTAGCCTATAATACAATGAGGTGGCAGGCTACTAGTGAGCAGCAAATTTCTTTAAGAGAGTGGTTGTGGGCAATTGTGGGCACACAGGGCAGTTTCCATCTGCAGGAGAACAGATTCCCTCCACCCCAGAGACAAAGCCAAGCTGGTAGATGAATTCTTGGGCCAGGTGTTTCCCTGTGTCCTGGGGCTTGGCAGGCACAAGGAGAAATCTGAAGGCCAGAGGCTGGTGGGGGCCGGCTGCAGTGGGGGTGTGAGGGTCAGGGGCGGCGTGGCGGTTTCTGGGTTTGCTGGGGCACTTGGGTGCAGCACCCTCCCGTGGGAGGCTTGCTCGGCGAGACCTGCCAGGAAAGGACCCTCACCCCAGGAGATCAGCTGCCAGGTCAAGGGGACCCCACGAAGATGTGTAGTGCATGCAGTTTGGTGCAGCGGGACATCTTCACAAAGGTTCACAGCAGACCCCATAGAGGCAGCTGGTCAAAATGGAAAGTCAGCTTTACCTTCTGCCTCCTGAGACCGGAAGCCAGTAAGCAAGTGCCTTTCTGCCCTCTGCTCCCCCGCCGCCCCGCCAGCTCTATCCCTGGCAGAACGAGACAGCTCAGGATGGCTGCAGGCCTCTGGCGGGTCCACCTCTTTGTGCATTCACATCAGTGTGTGAGGGCAAGGGGCAGGCCTGGCCGCTGTCCTCGGAAGACCTGGCGTTCCTTGGGACGGCCTCGGGCTGACACCAGGGAACTCGGATCTCAGAGTGTTCCCGTTACCCTAACCAAGAGTGACTGTCAGTGCCCAGATCGCACAGACAGGGAGATTTGTGCTGAATGCCTGCTTTTCTTCTCAGAGACTGGAATTCCATACGTGCTGGTGCGGGTCCACCCGAGCAGCCCCTAGCAAAGCCTCTGGGCACGGAGCCTCTCACGAGCCTCCCTGGCAGACGTTGCACAGTGTTGCCACAATCTGATGGGGGAGGGAACGAGTGTGTCTGAGTGACTCCAGCGGGTGAGGACTTGGCCTGTGCCTGGCGTCCCCCAGACTGCACCCCCTGCTGATTCTGCTGCGTCCTCTCGCTGTCCTGACTCATAGCTGTTAAGTGTAACTATCTGCTGACCCTGTAGTCCTCCTGGTGACTCACTCAACTTGGAGGTGGTCTCGGGGATCCCGCATACAGCAGGAGACAGGGAAACTTCACATGTATTTAGGGAATAAGGTTTGTGACTGAACATCCCAATATAACTCGGGCTGTTTTAAGAACTAAGGCCACAGGGAGAGAGGAGACACCTAGCAGAGAGGTTTTGAAAAATCGGTGGTTGGAAAAACCAAGCTGTTTTCAGCTGGTCCTGTATGTGAAGCTCTCTCAATAAACTGATTACGGATGCGTGTATTTCCAGGAAGGCTCCTGGTCTCCCCAGGATCGGTGCTAGCTGGGGAAGCCTGGGCTCCGGATTTCCCCTGGCTGAGGTCCATGCGAGTCCCTCCTGAGAGGCCCCTGCTGGCCAACACCATCCGTCCAGGGGCCTGGAGGATGGCGGAGAAACTGACACTACAGCCCTTTGTACTTCCTCAGGGCTTACGGCCTGGCTGGGACAGTAGGCAGACACTTAGGAGGCCATCTGGAAGGAGTAAGACGGGGCGGCAGCGGTCCTGTGTCTGAGGACTCCCGGCGAGGGAGAGGCCCCGGGCCTGGCTCAGCCAGTCAGTGATGCGCTCTGGCCGCTCCCGAGCTGCTGGGTCTTAGCTCCCAGGGTGCTTTGCCTCATCTTTAAAACCAGAAGGTGCAAGCCTGTTTCATTCTGCTGGCTCTAGAGCCTCCACAGAACCAGGCTGGTAACCACGTGCCGGGCACAGAGCATGACTGGTCGAGGGACGGTCCCCCGACCCCACCAGGACCTCTGGAGGGGTTTTCACTGCGGAGATGATGAGAAGAAACCCTTCCTTTCTGGCCACAGATCCTGGAGTAACTTGTGGCAGTGAAGCAGCAGGCCTGCGCGAAGGGGACCGCGTGGGAGGAGAGGCCTGCAGAGAAAGGGTGCTGGCGGCACTGTGCAATCTCTTGCCTCAGTCACCCGGATGGCCAGCGCCGCCCTGCCCTCCTGGGTCTGTGGCCCCACGACTCCCTTTTTCTCCCCGGACCTTTGCAACAGCCTCTTGAATGTTCCCTTGCTTTAACTTCTGTCCCCTTCTGGCCTGTCATTCACAGGGCTCAGGGTGACCCTGGCAACCCCCAAGTCGGCTGACGACATCCACTTCTATTCAGCCCTTAGCTCACTTCTGATGACCCTCAGACTAAACGGGAATGTTTCAGAACGGCCTTCTGGGTCCTGGCCCCTGACCACCTTTCCAACCTCCTTCCCTATTGCTCTCCCTTCCTCACTGGTGCTCCAGCCACACCGGCTCCTTGGAGCACCCCCGCCCCACACACTGTCCTGTTCCAGGAATCTGTACCTGCTATTCTCTGCCTCCTGTCCTTCCTTCTGCGTATTCTCATGGCTCACTCCATCTCTTATTCAGGCGTCGGCTAGAAAGAGATCTTCTCTGACAGTCCCACTGGAGAAGGCCTCCCCTGTCACCCACCTCGCATCCCCTGCTTTAGTGCTCTTAAAGCACTCCATAAGGCCTGTCAGTGCACCATTTGTCAGCTTGTTCACACACCACTTGTATGTTAATCTAGTAGCTGCATAGCTGTTTCACTCAACACTGAATCCCTCGTGCCTAGAAAAATGTCTTGCATCCAATAGGCACCTACCTGATAAATATTTGTTAAATGAATGACAAAACAGTTTAAGTCATATTGAACTGGATTTCTGTAACTTGCAACTAATACCTCTAAATTTCAGATGGAGAAGGTAACGTAACTTGGTTAAGATGAAATAGCAACTCAAGAAGCAGGTGGCTTTAGCTACTTAGCTCCCTATTGCAGACTTGTGTGCAATTTACCTTTTAAAATGGAAGACAGCACGGTGTCACCCAGATGCAGGTTTGAGACCATTTAACGGTGTGAGTTCAGGAGTCTCGATTTTCTTCACCAGTAAGATGTGGATTATAATATCCACTTCACAGGGCTATTGTGAGAATCCAATTAAGTTGGATAACTTACATAAAGAACCAGGCTCATTACAGACAAACTATAAAAGTTAGTATTTTTTACTGTCCCTTTTCATTAGTTCTTCCACCAAATATTCTTACATGGTCTAATTTTACAAAGGACAAAACATCTCCAAACAAGCAAAATGTCTTCACTTGCATAATATTAACTACTTGAAAAAAAGCATGGATTTGTTATCGGGCTGACTTACACACAGCTTTGGCTTATTGGGGAATGTGTGGTCCCCAGTAGATGCTCACACCTGGGTGTGTGGAAAGCACGAAGTGACGCAGGTCCCCAAATTTCCAGGCGTTATACTGGTGATTTCAACTCCCTTCCTAACAACACATATTGTCTGAGAAGCATAAGGGATTCCATGCAGTTTTTACCTCACATGTATCAGACACCTGCTATGTGCTGTGTCCGAAGCAGAGAGCACGCACAGTCCCTGGCTGTCAGTGGTTCACATCGAACACAAGAAAAATTTATGTGCACACGTACATTTAATGCAAAACGGACTATAGTGAATGGTACGGTAGAGATTCAAAGTACAGAGCAAGTGAGGAAAGTGAAGAAAAAATTTTAAGTTGTTTTGGAAAATGATAGCCGCCTGTAGATTTGTGTCAGGTCCCAGAATTGAACCAGCAGAAGGAGCTCTGGGACCCGGTCGGGGCTGTCTGTGCTCAGGAAGGCTCTGTGGCTGGGGAGCTGTTAGGCAGCTGTACGGGCCGGAGTGTACAGTCAAGTTAGAAAAGTGGAGAGCCGAGCCCATGGACGTCCCCGAAGACCAAAGGGTCTGCCACTCTCAGTAAAGAGGCCTCGAAGGCCCAGGGAGGGCAGGAAAGCAGGCACTGATGAGCAGGAATAGTGCCTGCCCTCAGAGCCTGCTAACACTGTTTCACCACCTGAGAAAACAAAAAGAGCTAAATCTCACAAAGAGAGAAAGGTCTGTAGCAGAAAAACGATGAAGAGTCTGAGCCCCTTCAAGTGCCAGCCCAGAAAAAGTAAACCATAACCACAAGTAAAAGGCTAAGAGGCAGACAAAAGGGGAGGAGAGTGTGGACCCCAAAAGGAAACAAGACCATTAACTGAATCAGAACAGCAGGTGCATGTACGTTGTTGGGGAGAGGGATCCGGAGAGCATGTCCATGTAACAGAGGGGAAGGAGGGAGGTGGCGGCCCTGACAACAGGCTGGGCATCGCTGTCAACAAGGCCACCACGGAGATGCCACTTCCCGCTCAGACTTGGCTTTCCCTCCCCCCGGGTTGATAAAGTGGGGAGCAACAGCCCGTGTACCCTGTGGAAGGCCTGCTCTGCGCATCGCCACCCAACACAGTCTGAGTCTCATCATCTAGCTGCTCTTCAGTGGAACGGCTAATGAACTGCCCTCTTTCCTCAGGAAAGGTGAGCATCCTGAGGCCTGAATCTGCCCTCACCCTCTCCCTGCCCCTCGTCCTCCACCACCTGGGTCCTCACTTCCCTTCTGACTCAGCTCAGGTTTAACTGCTCATCTTTGTAATAATTTCCCGGGATACATACTTGACTCTCCCACTCCTTTCTCTGTTCTACATGCCTGCAGAGCAAAACCAAACCGTGGCTTTACGCAGCCCTGCGTTGACCCCCCCACAGCTGAATGTGGCCAGACTCGCCCAGGCCCCCATATGAACAGGCCTTGTTTTAAATGCCGTCATGACTGCCTGAAACTCCTACCGTGTTTCCCTATAGCCCATTCCGTGTTTCATTACCCCATTCTTCTAGACCAAGGGTTAACAAACTATGGGCCATGGGCCAAATCTGGCCCACCACCTGTTTTTGTAAATAAAGTTTTATGAAAACAGTCACATTCATCAGTTTATGTATCTACGTATGGCTGCTTTTGAGATGGTGGAGTTGAGAACTAATGGCCTGCAAAGGACACAATATTTACTATCTTGTTCTTTACAGAAAAAGTTTTCTGACCTGTCCTAAATGACTATTTCACATCTTATTCTCGCTCCTCAACTCTGAGAGCTGCACCCTGATCTTGTAGCTGATGACCTTATTTCCTATTTCACTAAGAAAATAGAAACATTAAGAGAAGAACTCCCACAGGCTCCCAGCATACCTGTACTCCGCCTTCCCTTGTTCCCCTTCATGATTCGGGATGGAGGAGCCGCCAATGCATATTTCTAAAGTCAAGCTGTCTGTCCATTCACGTACTAGGGTCCCATCCCCTCTCAACTACTCAAGGGTGTTTTTTCCAGCAGTTTTATCAAGTCTCGCGTCATTCATTTCATCCCTCTTCATCAGATCTCCCCGTCAGTAGAGAAACACGCTGTTACATCTCCACCTTACAAAATATTCCTTGGATCAACGACCTCTTCTTCCTACCTATCTCATTCTGTTTCCCTTTCATAAATAACCCTTGAAAGACCTGACTTTGCTCAAAGTTTCCTGTTTCCCTTCCATCCCCTCTTCACCCTTTGAGCTCCGCACGCCCGTGCCACAGTGGTCGCCAGCGTCCACGCGGGTAAAGCAGAATAACTCCTCATTCATGTGGTCTGTCTGCAGAATCCGCCCGGGTAGTTGACGCCTCCTCCGCAGGGGCCCCTCCGGGAGGCATGTCCCTCCGGGCCGTCCCTCTCTCTGATTGGCTGTCCCTGTGACTCAGGCTGGGAACGCTGACATGCCCCAAGAGCCTGCCCTTTAAATCTCTTCTCGCCACCACTGAAATCCACTACCTTTCAGACACATGGCCTTGGAGCCCCGCTTGGGTGTTGGCCAGGCTCTCTGACCTAATGTGCCCCTAAAGCACCCCTGGCTCGCCCTGCGAACAGCCTACTCCCCATCTGAGTCGTCATCAGCTCTGTCGGTCCCCGTGCTCAGTGCCGAACCCCAGAGGCACCCAGACCCCTTTCTTGCCCTTATATGCTCGATGCAATGCCTATTTGACTCTTCTTGGGGTAAAAGATATCCTTTTGGGCATTTCCTTTGTCTACTCATAACACATAAAATGGATTATGATACATATGCGCTTCTAATCTCTTTCCATCTGTAGAAGTATGGTAAACTCTTCATTTCAATAAATATATAGATCTTCATTAGTAGTCGTTCAGCGCGGCATGCTGTATTTTGGTATGGATAACTTGTCTGATCGCAATCCCTGTCATCAAATGCAGTTAGGTCTCCATCCGTTGCTGTGACAGCACTGAAATGGGTATCTGCACATATGCGCGGTCGTTTCCTTAGAACAGTTCCTAGAAGTGGGACTGCTGAAGTCAGGCCCGTTATATTTCTTCAGAATCTTTTATGTCATTTACACATAAACGTATAAATATAAATACGTTTTCCCAGACCCCTGGGTGAGAATGACGTGCCAACACGTGCTGATGAAAACCACGTGAGCAAGCGGACTGCGCGTATCTCGGCGATGCTCTTGGTTGACGGCACGGGAGCTGCGGTTGGGAGTCCGATGCATGCAGAAGGGCCGGCTGCGCGGACGGCGTGCATGGCCGTGGGGTCAGGGCCTCGGCAGGCTGCGGGTCTCGGCGGAGCCAGGCGTGGTCCCCGAGGGCGCAGAGAAGCCCCCGCCCGGCCCCGGGCACTGGCTTCGGGGAGCAAAGCCTTGCAGGAGGAACATCCGGGCACTGAGCAGGCACGTGCAAGGCCTCCGGGAGGCAGAGCAACGGCAGAAGCGCATGGGGGGGGGAGGGCTTGAGCCTCGGGCGCCCCGGCGACCCCGGGTGGGGGTCCGGACCCCGCGGCGCCTCCCGGTCTCCAGACCACAGGGACCAGGCCGGGAGGACCGCCAGGAGGGCCGGCTTCCAACCGCCGTCCGCCTGTGTTCCACCTGACGCGGATCGCGCTGAGCTGGCGAGTGAGACCTGCGTCACTTGCTCTACTCCGTGCCTCCCAAGCAATTCTAAGTGCCTGAGCTGGACCAGAATCCCTGATTCTGCGGCCATTCACAGTGACCCACTCCGGAACCTCACACTTCAGGGCTGAAGGCCATACGGGAGCTCGTCTTCTCTCCTAGAAACTCACGGCCAAACGCCGAGCAGGGCTGGCTTGTGGCTTGTACTAACGCGGGGACGGAGATCTGCAACAGCCCCGAGTTTCCTGCCGCCTGAGATCTGCAGGTGAGGGCTCGGGGTTCATGTGACGGCCGCGGGATGAGCTCGGATTCAGCCGCGCGGCGTACATGCAGCTGGAAATATGATCTGGTTACCTTTGCCTTTTTAGGAAGAATTCCATTCAACGAACATTTAAAAATAGTAAATTGTTTAAGAAGTTTAAGAAGCAAGCATCTTAGAGAAGTTGAAGAAATAAAGTCCTCTTCCTTGCTTTAAAGTTCCCTCAGGTGTTTACAAATAACACATGCATTTAAATTGTGGATGAGCGTCCTTTAAGTTTCAACACATCTTCTTTCTTGTCATACTAACCTAGGTCCTGTACGAAGTATCGTTCCCCCTCCCAAGCAGCAGTTACATCTCTGAATGCTTAATGGTCAGAGATGCCCGCAGCCAATCAGCCTTCTGTGGGGCAAATAGCGTTCAAACCAATCAAGGCCTTTGGGCTGACAGGAGCTGCTCCGAGTTCATTTCCTCCACGCAGTGAGAGGCAAAAAATGTCTATTGGTGGATCTGCAGTTGCAAAAATCTTAAGAGTCAGTAAAATTATAAAAGGCCTTAATGGTGCTTCTGAAAACAGATACTAATTTTATGTTTTCATTTTTGGAATTAAATTCTTCTGACATTTAGAAGTAATTTTAAGGGAAATTTATTAACTGAGAAAGTTTCTTGGACTATAATGATAAATGATGACTAGATTTGTAAAATATAGTCAACTCATGGTTATGCAGTGTCCAAAAGTTTGGTGCATATATTATTCCAGTAATACTATGACTTCTCTTAGCTCTTTCAGCCTGTCTTTTGGTTATTGAATTCTTCAGAGAGTGGCTAGAGGCAAAGCAGTGTAAATGCAAATAAAGTGATCATTTATTAGTTATGAAAAACCTTAGACTTTTTTTCTTGAGTGAGTGTGGTGAGGGAAGGGGATGAGATGACTAAAGTTTTATAAATTGTGAAGGTTTTAGGTTGCTTGAATTTTAACAGTCAATTTTACCTTTACTTTATATAATTTGTAGAAATGGGTGGGATTTTTTTTCATATATTTTGTATCAAGTTTGTTTTTTATTCTTTTAAAAAACTGCTTTTGTAGGTATGAGCCTTTTACATTATAACTCCTGAAAGCTTGAGGCTTAACCCCTGATTGTTTACACATTCTCATTTGTCCTGCTGTCCTCATCTGCGGTCTGGCTGGGCCTGTAAGAGCAAGGTCAGCTCTCTGTCCAAACTGGCCTTCCCAGTGACTGTCAAGGTGTATAAATGGGTCCCAGTAAGTGAAGTGAATGGCCTGAATATTTTGGTTCAACTTGGCCCACTTTTTGTGCGTGGGAAAGTTACAAGTTCTGTCTTCCCATTGTAGTGTGGACACTTTGATGCTAGATTTGAGTAAATAAACTGAACTGGAAAGGAAGAAATTCCCCATGTCCTGCCTGGAATTTTGGCTATGTAACTCATGCGTCCTCCTGGGAGCCAGGTGATTCAAAGACAGAGCTCCTACAAGACTCCAGCTGTTTTTCCTTATTGACCCCTGAAAAGTTGGTGTTCATTCATTCCTTCATTCATGTATTCAATAAATACTTATTCACTGAACCTACTCTATGATCCCAGGCACTGGACATACATGATCTGATCTCCGAAGAGTTGCGGCATTACTTCCTTTTCACTGCATCTCTTCTCCCTTTCAGGTCTCATGATGCGGTTTGCTTGCTGACCTCAGAATCTGTATTTCTAGCTGTTTCTCCTCTGTCACATAGGCCAATGTTTTCCAGCCCTCTCTGGATAACTTCCCTTTAAGTCTTCCTTCTTCACTGATGCATTTACCAAATATTTATTAAGCACCTACAGGATGCCAGGCACAAGTCTGGAAAGGACAGGTTTCGACATTGCAACTCACCTGAAGACCAAATCTATTCCATTCTCTGCCAAACCTGCAAACTTGCAAACTTCTTGGCTTCGTCTTTCGAGCAGAGGCAGCAGCTCTGTTTGGCCAGCCAAGCCAGACTGTCTCTTCGCTCCCACTACTCAGCATTTCTAAATGATGTGTAACTCTACTTAGGAAATGAGTTTTAATTTTTGCCATTCTTTCATTGTTTTCATAATAATTGCTGTAAATCAGGCCCTTATTATCCCCTGCTTGGGTTATGCAATAAATGGTTACCCTGTCTCCAATCTCTCTTTTTCCAATTCACCCTAAATTAGCTTTTAAAACACAGATTTAATTATGTTATTTCCTTGCTCAAAGACTTTGAGTGACTCCCCACTGACTCCAGAATAAGATCTAAATGGTTTTCACCTAACCCTTTACACCTGATCTCAACCCACCTTTCAGCAGTTCCCAAGTCTTTGCAGTTCCCTAAATTTGAAATGCAATGCCACACCCTGCTTTTTGTTCACGTTGTTTTCTGTCTGCCTGGAGTAAGAACTCATCACACTTGCATGTGACTTCCCAGTCTACGAGGCACTTTCCCAGGCGCCATCCATGGAGGACGCAAGGGTTACCTCCCAGTGTTTCAGACTGAGAAAACCACGGTTCTCAACAGGAAAAGGATTTGCCCTGAGTCTTATGATTAGCAAGAGAGCCCAGATACTAAACACTAATGCTCATGAATACCAAAATACAGATAGATTGAGGTGTGGCCTTTTTGCTGAATAAGATGAATTTGGAATATAGGCTTCCATCAGTATTTGGTGCCATATATTTTATCTAAGGCTTTTATACCAAAGACCAATTCGTAAGTTCCATATATCTTTGGATTTACTACACTAATCAGGGTTTAAAAAATCATTTCAATATTTTATAGTCACTGTGATAAGCCCCACCCTACTTTTAATCTTTGTGTATCTTTACAGTGATGTAGAAAAACTCACAATATTGGTACAGTCCAGCTTTGATGACCATTCTTCAAAAATAGCACTCACTAACTTCATCAAAATTTATAATATACATAATATATAATATAATAAAATTGATATAAACACACTGTTTCAACAGATATTTAACCAGTACCTGTTTTGAGCAACTATGGGAGGCACTTAATAATAAGCCCACAGGAAAGAATGTATGTTCAAAGCCTGCCCACAACTTTTGAATTTGAACTGTGAAGAAGGTATGTCTATATCCCTTAAGCCACTGTCCAAAGACAGGATGAATGGGTATTTCTCTCATCATTAACAACTGTAAGCACAGTGGGGCCTCACTATACACAAACAATTAGATGCAACACTAATCCAAAGTGATCTCGGTCTAAGGTGTGAAGGTGGATGGACTTTGATGCCTGCCAGCTTACTGACAGGCAGGCTTGCCTAAGCTTCTATTGCTTAGGTAGCCTCGGCGCCTAATTATGACGTGTGCTTGAGGTCTTGCTTTCAATACGGAAGGTAACCACAACACAAACAGTGAGCTTTCTAAGGTAAATACGGGCAGAGAAGGGTGACAACACAGTAATTTTTGCTAGACATGGACCAGGAGTTGCACGTGGCCAGAGTAGGCATGTGGCCAGCTGGGGGTGCTGCTGAGCTCCCCCAGCTCCCTGTGCCTGCTTTTTTTGGCCTGTCACACTATACAGAACAGATTCAGTCATGTTTCCTGTGAAAACTGTGGAGACCATAATAACATGGGCTGTATCTTACTTATTTGTGTCCCAAATTCCCAGCACAGTGTTTGAAATACAGCAAGCGCTGCACAGTTATCTGTGGAATTAGAACTCATGAGCAGTCTGTGCCGAAGAAAGGACGGGAGCAATGGCCCACGCGTCCGAAGGACTAACTTCAGGGACAAGCTGGGGACACGGTGTGGGAGGCGAGAGACCACACACAGGGCCTCTGGGGAGGTGGGCTTGAGAGGCCCTGCTAAGGAGGTGGCTTCATCCCGTGTTTGGGCTGAAGACTAACTTGGGATGTGAAGGGAGATGGAGAACCGGATCAAAGCGGATGCGGGAGGTGACGTCGGCAGAGTGCCTGTCGGCAGGATGGGGGCGTTGGGGGAGAGGGACAAGGTGGGGAGGCCGCCTCAGCTTTCAGGTTGGGGACATGCAGCTGTCACTTCTGCCATCAAGAACAGCAAAGACAGTGGGTTTGAAGGCAAGACAATGATTTTAAGGCCAAGCGAGATACTCAGGAGGTGGTTGGAAAGACAGTAGCTGGTTTCAAGAGCCAGGTCTGGGGAGGACACACAGATTAGTGGTCTGTCAAGTGCTGTGGGTGCCACAAGGCAGGAAGGGTGTTCAGGATGAGAGGAGGGGTGATCTGCCAAACGTCAACACTTAAAGAGTAACTAGAAAAAGAGGCATCCTGGAAGGTACCCAAGAAACCACATTTTTTGCAAAGTTACATTTTTGGAGTAAAAGGATAGATATGACTTTCACTGAGATGAAAGATATATCAGAGCCGGAAGTACAGAATGGATGCTCCCTGGGCCAGAAGTCATTGCCAAATAACAGAGCCTGTGCTCTCCGTGAATTCAATACCAGTCCCACCACACTTCCTTGTATATTAGCACTGTTGATAATTGTCATTACTCTTCAAGTCACTCCTCTTCTCTCTGGAAGCACATGCCTTTTAAGACTGTCCTCTTCACTGGCTCTCTTGGATGGAAAAACGGGAGAACAGTGAGGTGGCACAGTGGCAAGACGAAAAGTACAGTGCAGAGAACGAGGGGTGTTCTTGAACAGGAAGGCTCTTTGCCCCACGTGGGCCAGGAGTGTGCAGGCACTCTGACGCTGGCCATCTTCCAGCCACTCTAACAATTGCACCCCAAACTCCGTGCCTCTGAACACTTAGGTAGTACTAGTAGTCAGGGGACAGCAAAGGTGTCAATGTCTGCACTTACAATCCTGCCGAGAGAAAACCGGGGCACCTCTTGTTTGTCGGCAGGATGACGCACACCTGTGGGTAGTTTACAGAGGAAAACAGGTCAGCAGTTGCCCGGCAGCCCTGCCGCCCTGGGGCCATGCCCACAGGACCAGGTAGGGCAGAAGCTCCTTCCTGAGGGCCACCTGTTCAAGGGAGAAAGGAAAGAAAGGAAAGACTTCCAAACTATGCTTCTACTGAAGTTAATACTACTCGTTAAACATGAGTCCTCGCGGACATCTACATTGACTGAGCCTTTTGTTCGGCCTTGATTCCCATGGAATTTACGTTTTCACGTTTTCCCTGGAGGGAGTGGTTCCTCTTCCCCAACCTTGCCTCATCTGCTTTACATGCTAACTAATCAAACTCTTCTTTTCCACACGACTGGCCTGCCTCAGTTACCAAACTGAAAACCTCTATGTGGTGAGAAATGTCAGAACACTTAGTTCTCCGGTGCAGGAAGTCTGGGGAGGCCTCTCCAAGTCTCTTTCTGTCCTCCCAGCACAGTGAATCCACTTGTCTGACTCCCACTTAAATCCACAAATACCCATCTGACCTCGAGAAAAGCATGACTGCCACAGGACCTCCCGGCGACGGCTCCTTTGAGCATCCAGTGACGGTCAACAGGCCGCGCGTAGCCCGCACCACCCCTCAGATACACAGCGCCTTTTTCCTGGCATTGTCCGGTTGACAGAGCCTCAGTCTGACATGGTGTTAGCAACGGCGGTGGAGAGATGTCCCCAAAGGATCCCGGGATGGAGGCGCACAGCCCCAAAGCCGGGCCCGCCAGGGAGGGGCTTCTGGCCTGGCAGCCCAGGGCTATGGTCTCGGCTGCCACCACAAGCAACCCTTGTGTGTCCTGAGGAAGGTGAGCGGATGCCCAGTAATTCTTACCCTGTAACACTGTGTGCAAAGCATGACGCCGTAGCATGGAGGCTGCCTGCAGCGGGCAAAGGGACCTGGGAGGAAGGAAAGCGACCCATCGTCTCACAGACAAATCAGCATTCGCGGCCATTCTTACTGTGATGGACTCGGGGTAAAAGAAGGGATGGGCCTGGGTAACACTGGGGAGGGACTTGGGGTAACATTGGTGAGGGACACGGGGTAACACTGGGGAGCGACCCTGGATAATATTGGTCACAGACTTGACCTGTCACTGGTGGGCAGGCTTGGTCGTATCATGTCCCTGCCTCCACTCCAATTTGTTTACTTAGTAGAAGGCCAGTTAGACCCAGTAGAAAACATAGGCCAGCTCAGGTGTTAAGGAGCCTGGGGAGAGCCAGTCAGACTAGATGCTGCAGCTCCAAAGAACTGAAAACGTGTCTTGTGTTTTGGCATTTCCAGGTGTGGAGTTTGGTCTCTAACAAAAGGTAGCTTCAGGAACAGGGAAGCGTGGCACCTTCTGGTTGCCCCCGCGGAGCCCCTCCGGCCCCGTGGCCCGCTCACCTCTGGGAGCCATCGGCACTGGCCACATCCGGGGCCCCCTCCCCTCTGGCTCCTGGCTGCAGCTGCTCTCAGGGCCTGGAGGGAGGACAGGGAGGTCGGAGCATTCCCTCCCCTGGACTCCTTCCCCTGGGTCAGCGTGGGCTACTTTCTTGCTTAAATGGAGGTCCTGTCGCCTGGTCTTCTCAACACAGCCCTCGCTGACTCTGCTTCTGGCAACTCCTCCCCTGGCCTTTCTGGCCCAGGGGTAGTAACAGTGGCCCTGGGTTAACACTGGGGGACGAGAAAGGAGAGATGCTCTCAGCCGTCACCCACATCTCTACGAGTAGCTCCTTGAAGCAATGTCATCTGTTTCCTGTTGGAATCCTGTGTTACTCACCAGAAATGCTTCAGCTTTATTATGGCACCTTGTGAATTTTCATGTCTGCATTATTTGCAAACAAGGAATTAATTATTTCCATTCAAAATGGCTCAAGTGAATTAAACACTTCTGACATATACTTTTCTAAATAATCCAGTTGGGAAAAAAATGCCATGTTAGAAGGAGATCAAATTATGTCAGTTACAGGTCAAAGAACTCCTAATAAGGTGTCAGAGAATGTGGATTAATAGAAAGAACACTGTTCTAAATTAGGTCAGAAGCCACGGGTTGGAGTCACAATTCATCAATTATTGCATGACCTTGACAAGTCACTTAACCACTCTGAACTTTCGTTTCCTCATCTGTCAGACAGCGATAATGATTCCTGACCTATTTATCTCACAGGATTATTACAGGGGACCCAGCAAATGATAGACTTGGAAGGGCTTTCCGATCGTGAGGACTAACTAGGGGCATTATCCAGGGCAGCTATGAGGATGAAATTTGTCCAATAAAGAAACACGTGTAGTTCCGTTATGCTAGAGAGCCCTCGATGGATGTCCAATAGTATCCTTTAACTCATCGAGACAAGAGAAAAGCTGAGCCTGAGCCCGTGGGCTCACAATCTGAACTACCTTGGACACACCCTTTGCTCTTGGTTTGCTCATCAGTGAAATCGGGATAGTAATGAGCTCAACCTCATGTGGCTACTCCGAGCATTTGGTGAGGTCGTCCATGTAAGGCACACGAAACACTGTCTTGCCTGTGGAATTTCTCCATCTTCGTGAGCCTCAGGCCATGAGGTGGAGAGACGAGAGACAGGAGCTCAGGGCAGACAGTGTCACATGGGGCTCAGGCAGCCGGCTTTTGGAGTAAAACTTGACACATTGGAATATTAACTCACGTGTTTACTGACTGTAATTCTGAATGAGTTATTTGTTCAAAGCCTGAGTTCCTAGCCTTCATTTTCAAAATCTTCATCAGCGTAGTCACATCTTCCTTCAGATGGGATCTTGTGAACACTAAGTAAAATGTATGTAATGTGTTAAACACAATATAATAATATTATATAGTATATAATAAGCATATAATAAATTCTCAGTTAAAATGCTTATTACCATTTTTGTGTTGCTAAAATCAAAACTCCCCTTCCTTGTCTTTTTATCTCTTAATTCTCTTGATTGTGTGGTCTGCAGGGAGCCCGGTTTACCTAGCAGGTATCGGCAAGTTCAAGGATAGAATGAACGTGAGCAGAAACGCACATCAGGGTTGGACATGTCTTTGAGAGGCTGACATCGCCTCCGCCCGAGCAGCATGACCTCCAGGAGGAACCCCCGGGTCCTGAGCCAATGTTCAGCTACTTGCCCCCTAATGTCTTCGTTCCTCACCTATAAAATGGAGTGACAGTAGATTTTGCATCGTAGGATTTAATGCAAAATGATGAACTAATACATGTAAAGGGCTTAGTCTACTAAGTGTCACTTATGATTATGATGATAAGTACTGTTTTACAACCTAGTGGTGTGATTTTTGAATAAAATAGGTACATCCTCAGACCACAGTGCAAGGGTTGGCAAACTACAGCATCAAACCCAGCCCTCCACCTATTTTTATAAGTAAAGTTTTACTGGAACCCAGCCATGCTCACTCACTTACGTCTATGGCTGTTTCCGTGCCACAGTGGTAGAGCTGAGTACTTGTGGTGGGGAACTTAAGGCTGCGGGGCCCAAAGTACTGACTATCTGGCCCTCGACAGAAAGTGTGCTGACCCCTGGGCAGACAACTGCCACTGACATATTTTTCTCAAAAGGAACAGTTGGCATGGAAATGATTTATTCTAGGAAATATGTTTATATTCATGCGTTTGCATTCTGTCAAGTGCATGTTATACACGCCAACAAGTGAAACCCAGAAGACTCAGAAGGTGCCACCATGTGCTCTCCCTGCCCCCGTCGGCTCTGCTCCAGAAAGCAATGCGCACGAGCGATGCTACCAACCCACTCTGGGCAGAATAAATGTCCTGTTATTTTCTGTAGTGTTACCAGATTTGCACTGCGCCATCTTCTCTTTCATGGGCTTCCATTATCAATGGTCACAGATGCTTACATGGGGCTGTTGGGGTGCAGACGGGGCTTGGGGAAAGAACTCCCTCCGTGTGAAGCCTGCTGAGCTGCAAGGGAATGAACGCATACTCGGCTGTCCTCAGACTACGGCAGAGCCAGGCAATGGCTGTCATTTTTGTAAATGACTGAACTTCACTTTGTAAGAGGAACAAAAGTTGCTTCTTAAAAAGGTAAGTATTTTATGTTTGTTTTCTTAAAAACAGAGGATGGGACACTTACAAATTTTCCAAAGGTCAGGAAAGGCTATTCCGTCCGTGAGGCCCGTGCAGCACCACCCGTGGGTCTCTCCTCACACCCTGCCTGGTCAGGCCGTCCCACCCAGGGCCAAGGCCAGCAAGATGACCCCCAGCGACAAGACTGGCGAATGAGCTGGACGTGAGCCATCCACATAAATGACGAGAACCATTTGAAAGGCTTTCAGAATTAGATCGGGAAACCTATTTACAGGTATTTGTGGCAAACACAATAAAGGATATCAAACCTTGCAAATGTGATAATATGACTGAAAGCAAATAACCATTACACTCCTCCTTAATTCACCTGCCCAGGTATCTTTTGCTTATCGCTCAGGTGGGGAAAATGACTCAGGTTTTTGACAAAAATAAAGACAAAAAGGGGAGCATTATCATTTTTTAAGAAATGAAAGCTCCAGAGGGGAAGCGGTGATTCGACCCTGGGAAATGTTTATGTACACAAGAGCGGCTCCTGATACTTGATAGAGTTAATGATTACAGTAATGAAACACTTCAAACAAATTTATGAATGAACAGGAAACAGAGCTGAAATTTATTGATACAGCACAGACTGAGGAGTGCGTCGGCATCGTTAGTACAAGATAAAATGGGCGACAGTGTCAAGGCGCGGCTTTTCCTCTTGAGGAAACCACACCCTGGAGCACAGACCTCACCAGTATGACGTTTGCTAGCGAGGAGGGACGCAGGGAAAGCAGCGGCCAGGGTCCTCAGCCCCAGGAAGGGGAGGTCACCCTAGCCTAAAATACCTTCCGCCTGGAAATGACCCAATACCACATTCTTCCTCAATCTTCAATTCTAATAAAGAGGATGGTAGAAGGTTCAGTAGATAAACGTGCATACTGAGGGTATTGATATCTTCTCTCGTGCACAGAATATTCCATTTTATTCTGCATAAATGCTGATGGAACCCGGCCGGCCTTGCTTCACCTTTGCCTCTGTCGCAGCATGCCGTCTGCGATCGCTACAGTAATGAGAAGCGGAGGAGGGCGCAGGCTCTGGGGCTTTATTTGGGTACACATTTGGTGTGCCATTTACCATCTGTGTGACCTTGAGCAAATAACTTAGTGTGTCTGTGCCTCCATTTTTTCATCTGAAACAGAAGAAGCAATCACAGCGCCTAATGCCACAGAGGTTCTTGTAAGAATTAAGTGAATAAATGCAAACGAAGTGCCTGGGTTGTGTGCCTTGCACACAGTAAGTGTCTAACAGCCTTTTGTTTTAATTTTTCCTTAGGTGTGTCATTTGCTAGGTGGAGTGAGTTGAATTGTGTCCCCCAGAGACACACGTTCAAACCCTCACTCCCAGGACGTGGGAATGTGGGCTTATTTGGAAAGAGGGTCTTTTTGGAAAGAGGGTCTTTGCGGATGTAACAGGTCACGATGAGGTCGCTCTGAATCAGGGTGGCCCCGAGCCCCCAACAGAGATCGTCGGAAGAGAAAGACGGGGAAGATGCCGACGCGGAGACGCGGAGCAGGGACATGGGGGGAAGGGGCACGCGAGGACCCAGCAGAACCTGGGGCGAGGACGCTGCTGACCGCAGAACCCCGAGGGCGTCCGGGAGCCTCCAGGGAGGAGCAGACCCTGTGGTCGGGGCGTCTGGCCTGGAGGTCAGCGAGAGGGTACATTTTTAAGCCTCCCGGCGCTTGGCACTTGGGCAGCCTTGGGAAATGGACGCTCCAGGGAACCTGTATTAAAAAACAATTTATGGAAGGAGAGCTGAGAAACCAAAAGGGGAATCTCAGCACCCAGACGAGGGCTCGCGTGAGGGCCACTGCTCTTTGGATTTAGCTACGTCACGGCACCCCCGTTTTTCTTTGCTTGGAGGGGAACAGGTCGAGCCCATTCGGGCTGGGATGGCGGACGGCTCTCCTAAGTAAACAGGGACACGTCCCACAGCTTTCTGTGACGTTGCTACAGAAGCCACGCCTCCCAGGGGGTCACTTAAGTTTATTAAAATTAAATACATTAGAAATTCGGTTTGTCTCGTATTAGCTCATTGGAAAGTGCTCAACGGCGCCCGTGGCCGGCGGCTCCGCACTGGGCCCCGTGGACCCGGACGTTCCCACCGCTGCCTCAGGTTCTGCTGGGAAGCGCTCGAAGATGTTTTCATTGTAATGGGGTTTGTTTAGGAGGCAAGTGAATCAGGCAGTTTGTGTAGAGAAAGAAGGTGTCATACGCTCATCATACCGGATGGGTAAACAGCTCCATCATTTATTCAGGGAAAAAGGAAAAGTGAATGCGGCCGAGGCAATTCTCAGAAGCTGCTCACAAGCAAGTCTCACTTAAGGGGCCGTTGTTTCCCTCCTAGACGCACCCGGACCGCTGTTCCCTGTAATTTGGACAAAGGCTACTGTACTCCGTTCTTTCAGACTGAAAATGAGTACAGCCCAAGGCTGGCCCGCAGCCAGGGCCAGGCTGCATCGGGGGAGGGCAGGGTGGGCTTTCCCTCGATCTGGTCAGTGTTTTGGTTCCTTCGTACTACAGGGGAGTGCAAACCGAAGGGCGAACGACAGAGCGACAAATGAGATCAAGAAATCTGGGAGCTACAATCTCTTTCCACCTCTTCAGATCTAATCATACAGATGAATAAATTGCTATAAAAAATACCAAAAATAAAACTAAAAACAATGACTGAATCATCTTTTAAAATCTCATGTACTCTGTGTTCAGGTAGCAAGAAATTTAATTCCAGTCGGACCAGTCTCCTGTGATTTTTTTTCTTTTCATCTAAGACATTTTTAATGCTCAGAGGCACTGTAATAGAAAAGCGTGTATTTTTGCTTGGTTTATACCCATCATCCTTACCATTACAACAAGACAAAAGCATTAAAGTAAAATTAATCACGTCAAAAGATTTTAGCAAAAACAAGTGAGCCCATGCATGAAGCACTGCTCTGTCTGGTGTGAAGTTACGCTCTGATTAAAAACATATAATGAAAGTGAAAGTGATACTTCACTGCTTTAGCAGTAGGGCTTTCTGAAAGTCCTCTGTTGTCAATGTAAAAATGTGGGAAGATTTTGCTCTTTGAAACTCATGATTATTGTTCTAGATAAATACCTGAAATTCAATCTTAAATTTTTTTTTAAAGAAATTAAGACTTAATGACCAAACAAGGCCTGCCAGGAGGATTAATAATTAGCACACACTGTAAGAAGCAGTAGATCGCTTTGATATCCAGACACAGAGGTAAGAAAGTGTCTGCTCGGTGAGTCCCACTCACAAAACCATCTCTAATGCCGGCTAAGGGTAGCTGGGCTCCTGAGGCGTCTTCTCTGAAGCACACTGTTTGCCCCATCAAAAGCAATATAATTAATAAATATAAAGCTGTGGTCACAGAGTGGTCATTCCTTGGTAATGGAGTCATTTTGTGTGGGATATGCAAAATCAAAATTTCTAACTGGCCAGCTAGTCATGGAATAGGATTTGGTTCCTGATTCTACTGTACAGTCGTCTTGTGGATCTGAAAAGAAGCAGTTTGCTTATTTGCAATTTGCCTTAATTACTCCTTTATTTTGATGGAGATATTTGCATATAATAATCACTCACCTCAATTATCTTTTTTTTGCTATTGCAACTTTCAAAGTTATTTCAATTCTTTTTTAAGGAGGTATCTCTAACTGATAAAAACCATCTGTTCTACAGGAATTGTGTGTATCTATACAATTTCTATCCATATACCATTTGCATAACTATAATATAGATGTGTAATAGTACATATAATAAACAGTAGAAAAAGTGAAAATTATGTAAACTCAGACATATTTAAGCTATGTGAAGGGAATCAAAGGTCCACCCATATAATATTTGGAATGTATTTTAAACATTTCCTTCAATATAGAGGCATTTAATATCTGTGAATAAATATCAGTCCTGACAGTGTCCCACTGATTCAGGAAGAGGTAGGAAGATGCCTGGCGCTGCTGTGCCTTCTAATAACTGTTCACAGGAGGAGAGAGAATATTTGCATGTGACAAGGAAGGTGAACCAAGTGTTTGTGGAGCTTAAAGGTAACCATTAGGGGGATTCAATTTTTTGATAACCCTCATGAGAACTTGGGGGGACCGAACTTCACCTGTTTTGAAGTCAGGTGTGCTAAGTGGTTGTTTTTGCCAATAAGATATGTTAATTCAGGGCCAAAGTTGAAAGAGTCGGTGGAAAATTGTCCTCTCCCTTGCTGTGGGGACAATGACATGCCAGCTGTGGTGTGTCCACAAACCTGAATCCTGGAATGGGAAGATGTGGAACAGCTGAGAACCCAGTCAACTGACTGTAGACATGTGACATGAAGGAAAGGAATCTTTACACACACAGGCAACTAAGGTTGGGGGATTGTCATCATAGCCGCTCAGCCTAGCCTAGCCTGACTGAGGCAGGTGGTGGCCAGGAGATCCCAGTGGTTGATGGCAAGGAAACTGAGACTGTGGGTGGACAGCTGGAAATGCACATTATGGCAGGGAAAACCGGTTGGTTAAACTGTTTTGTTCTTGCTTGGACAGCGACTTGGTTATTTAATGATGCTCTACCTCTGAGGGGAGAGCCGGAGAACAGAAGGTTGGGCTTGGCTGCACTTGGCAAGAGCTACAAAAAAGAGACAACCTCACCAAAAAAAAATGGCCCATTTATAAGCAGGACTGAAAGGAAATAGAGTCCAGAAGTCCAAGAGTGGGCAGCACTGGACAAAGCCATGTTTTTCATCACATCTGGTAAAAGATTTTGTATATTATGCACACATGAGAATTCTGAGCAAAGAAAAGGCAAATTGAAACTCAGCTTACTGACAAGACAAAGTTCAAGATGTGGCTTTCACAGCTATTTAATTTATATAATTTTATATGTGAATATTTAGAGAATGTGTGTGTGTGTGTGTGTGTGTGTGTGTGTGTGTGTGTGTGTATGACAGAAAAAAGAAAATAAAGGAAAGGAATCTAATAAGTACATCAGAAGAGAACTGTGGACATGGTCACTGGCCAGAGAAACATAAGAAGACAGTCAGGTTTTCTAGACAGTTGATTGACCAAAGACAGCCAGCCTGGACTCAGAGGCTGTGACAATTAGGGACTGAAAATAACCATTGTCCCCTACTTGTTGACAGAAATGAAAGGTACTTAGAAAACTCTACTCCCAGGAAGAGCATATTCTCAGATTCACTTCAGATACAACCAAGGAAGACAGTGGACAAAAACGAATCTTTCACAAGGGAGCCAGAGGCCATAGAGAACGAGCACAATGGGCAGAATTAGGGGGAGCCTGTGCTGAGGGCCGCGGCCCCCACAGGCGCCCTGCACAAGTTCTGTTTGGTGTGGTCGCTAAAGTGCTATGCTCATGCCAAATTCAAGCGTTTATTCTGCTGGTCCTGTTCCTAATCCATCACTGTGCGCTATGTATGAGGGGACTCGATAATTTGGGCTTTTTTGGTTTGTTTCCAGACCAAAAAGAGTCCCAAGTGAGCCTGGCACTGGGATGCCTGCCCATTACCTCGAGATCAGCACTGACTCGGGGATTTGGGGTGACTTCCTGAGCAAGAGCAAGTGCACCCTAAGCAGGGCGGGGAGCAGGGGAGCACGTGGAGTGTCTGATGTCCGGCAGGACAGACCTGCCAGGCACGGCACGTTGTTCACCAGACACTCAGATTCTCCTCCTCCTAAGCTTGGTAAGCTGGCACTTCCCTGCCCCTTGAAATGGGATGTTGTCCTGTGATGGAGCAGAAATCGTAAGTGTCCCTTTTAATTGCCAGTGCAAGGAGCTGCAGCAGGTTCTCCCCCTGCTGCATCGACGGTAGGGACTCAAGTCACGATGGAGCCCAGATGCCTGGATCCTGCAGGACCGACAGACAGATGCCCTCTGACAGCCTGTGCTGGACACATAGCATGAGTGGGAAACACACTTTTTCTTGGTGTAAGTCCCTGAGATTTTGGTGTTGTTTGTTACTACAGCAGAATCTAACCCGTCTTGACAGATACATGTAACTTCACACTAGAAATAGACACAAATGCTGTTCTAAACAAAGATGTGTCTTCTTTCTCAAACCCTGATGAAGAGAGTGGAAGACAAGGTTCAGCAGGACCCAAGACGGACTGAAACAGAACGAGACCCTCCGAGGAGCAGCCATACCCAGACGCTGTGGCTAGTACTTCTTCTGCATTGTTTTATTTAATTCTCGCGCTATCCCGAAGAGGCGACCACAGTCCCCCTCACTCCGTGTATGAGAAGGACCAGAGGGAGGGGCTGGTCCACAGCCCCCTGGTCTGCAGATGCAGGGGGCATACTGCAAGTCAGCTCCACCTGTCCCAAAAGATGCTGCTCTGTGTGTGGGTTGTTTCATTTTTGACACTGCTTCAGAGTTAAATGTCAAGAAATTTGCATGAATTGTGACTTGTCAGTAATTTTAGAAGAAAATTTTATCTCTTGCACATCCTAATTTGCATAGTAGTCCATAAACCAAGATTATATTCTTGACCTCTGAGAGTTTAAGATATTCACTCAGTTAACCTATATGAGCTCTATTCTGTGGCTGTGATGTATGACCAGCACACTGGACCCATTTAGATTTCACAGGTGAACCAGGTCAGCCCAGAGTAAATCCCATTCATCTGCTTGGATTCCTGACTAGCGGTACCTGTGGGGGAGACGCACGGGCCAGCAGGCAAGGCAGCGACCACCGATGGGAACGTGGAGACCGCTGTCCTGTTCCGTGTCCTGCCGCCAAGTGACTCCGGCCAGGACACCTTGTCTCTTTGCACCATTCAAAGCAGGAACCAGGTTCCTGCCGCAGACGCCCCTGCCTGGTCTGGTCTTTGCTGACGGTTTGGCCACATGTCCTGTCTTTATCCCTGTCACTCTTTCTCAGCGGTGCACCTTTTCTGCACGGCCTTAGCACCTGCTCTCAGCTGACATGACGCCATGTCCTCTCACGTCTTTGGTGACATTCTCCTGACTCCTAAGCGAGGTCAGATCTCGCCATTACTAGATCTTACCTCTTCCACACCCTCCCTTCAGAGCACTGTCACATTTTGTTATTATATACTGCTCTCTGCTAATTTACTAATGCCATCTCCCCCACGAACTCTAAGTGTGGTGAAGGCATGATGATATTCGCTTTGACTCAGCACTGCTTTCTCTGTACTTAGGACAATGCCTGCTACATAGATGATATCGATCACATCTGTTAAATGAATTAAAATAACGAGTAAAATGAGAGGGTTGGGCAAGCCGATCACTTAATCTTTCAGTGTACTCACACTCAGTGGTTTACCAGACCATCTGCTGTTTGCCTGGGAAGGACACGAGGCGCGAGCAGCTTTAAGCAGCCCATAGGACTCACCAGCTCGGGAGCAAACCCCACAGCTTATGTGTGAAGAAGGCGTCAGAATTATTTGTACACATGCTGTTCTCTGGACAAAAAGCAGTTGCTAAATTCAAGGGAGGTATAAACCAGAAATAAAGTCAACTGTTTTTTTAGGCACCCAACTTACTTGAAATACAGTTTTTGGAGTGACCACCACACATATTTAAAAGAAAAATCTATGAAAAATCCACTAATGCACTGGTGCATGAATACACAGTAGCGAATAATTCAAGATATATAGCAATGTGCAGTCATGTATCTCAAATTAGAATTGAGTTCATTGAAGGTAAAATTAGATGCTAACATATTTAAAAAGTCCAAACACGATTCTCTCTCTTTCTTCTTTGTCCAAAGTCATGGAAACAATGACGGGTTCATTCTCTCTGCTCTCAAGACTTAATTCTTGAACCTATCTTAACAAGCCCTTGAATCGTATCTTACCTTAACAGTTCCATGGGAGATGGTCCTGGGTTAACTGCAGGCCCACCCCAGAACCCCTATGGATGCCCAAATTCACTTCAGATTCCAGAAGGCACCACTTTTGCTTGCCTTTTGGCATTTCCAGAACAGGACTATCTTACTAAAACACCTCTCCTCCGCCTCTGTGCTTTGGTAATTCCTACTCATTACGCTGTTTAGAGTGACATAAGGCCACCTAGCAAAGCTTTCCCAACTCCTGTGTTTAGGCCAGGGGCCCTCTGTGAGCTCCTGGGGGGTCCTGCGCTTCCCTGATCGGCCTTCACACACTCCATGGCCACTGCCTCCTGAGGGTCTCAAGAAGAGAGTTAATCTTATTCACAGAGTGGAAATTCAGCGATTGCTTGCTGCATGAGGGCATGAGGCCTGTAAATAAGTCTAGGCTCATCCGAGGCCCTGTCAGAGGCACTCTGAGGGCACCCGGCTGTTTCCTCAGGGTCTCCCGCAGGGACACATGCAATCTACAAATGCTACCTGCCTGTCTAGAAATCAGATTAATCTGTGGGTTTTGGTTCTAAAGATAATATGAATAAAGGAAACCTGCAGGTATAAAACCCTCAAGTGAACTTACTTGTTATTTCTTTCTAAACAAGCAATCCTAAGTGGTGATCATTAGCTTTTGACTAACTTGGCCCCCCGACCCCATAAATCCTCAAAAGCCAGGGACCGGGAGGGCTGGGGAAAGAGGTCCAGCCGACAGGGCGAAGGTCCATTGTTTCCTGAATAATCCCCGCTGCTCACATGTTGGATGTTATCCCTCCTGTACTTATCTTTGGAACTGAAGTTCAATGTCTTGCCTAACATTTGTTTTCTCAGTACTTTTCCATCAACAATTATTGAAAGTATATGTTTTTTAAATTGTCCAGCAGCCTCTGACCTTTGTGACTCTTCAAAGACACTGATGACACCCAGTCCCAGGACCTGCATGGGTGGGTCGGGGTGAATGTCCCCATGGACCAGCAGAGACACCCTGGGACCCTCCGCACAGCGGTTCCCTTTGCTTCCGAGCCCCCAGACCCTTGCCCCGGCAGGGGAGGACAGAGTGACCCTGAGAGCCTCAAGTCAACTGTGAGGAAGGGGAAGGACAGGCCCATCCCCTCGTCCAACAAAGGGAGCCTCGAATGGCCGAGAAGGAGCAGCCTTTCTAACGCAGCTCTTGTTTTCATTCTAACGTCACTGCAGGGAAGTCGTCATAGGCACATGGAAGGATCAATCTATACTTTGATATCCTTTTTCCTGTCATTGCCCACAGAAAGCAGTAAAAAGCACCTGCTGGGTAGGATCTGTTCTTTGAAATGCAGGAAAAAACCCATCAGACCCTGGGCAACACACTGACCCACCAGTTAAGAACCTGTCAGCGGGGAATCCCGGGAACAGGTGGCCCCTCAGTGCTGATTCTCGGGGAGGAATGTAAGCTGCTTCCACACGTGAGCTCCACGAAAACTTCAATGTGTAATGAACAGGTTACAAGAAGTGCAGTGATGGGAATGGGGTTTGATTTTCGCGCCAGCGATCCGGGGCCTGCCACGTGCAGGAGGCATCGCCATTTCGGAGCTCACGTCTCCTGCACTGCTTTCTCATAGGCTAGAATGAAACGGGAGGCTGTGTGTGTGTGTGGGGGGGGGTGGTGGTGAGCAAAGAAAAGCACAGCACAGACTGGAAAGGAATGCAAGTGCCTGTCTCCCTCCCTCTTACTACTGGCAGGCGAGAGAACAACAGGCGTTACTCAACACTTCACAGTCACAAAAGGACCTTACAGCCATTTTTACACGTTATTTCTCAATAGTTTTCTGATGAGACGGTGGAGCTCTGTCCCCATCAACATTAATTATATTATACTATATTAAATGATCTTTCCAAAGAGGAGGATAAAAAATGCAGTCTGTGCTACCATGTTACCAAACCGGTCTTTTCTTGAGAATAATTGTTCTCTTTGCAGTTTGAAGTAGACCACAGCCTGGCTGGCTGACTGCTGAATTGTTATATGTTATGTAGCCCCCCTTTTTCATTTCCATGCACCTCCAGTCCACTCAGCTTATTATTATTTTCATATCCCTTCGGTAGTGCTTCTAAAATATAAGTAGCGTAACAAGATAAGATCTAAAGAAAATGACCGATGCCCCTCTCCGTTCTTTGCTATATAACGTGCACGTGACCTGGTCCCCCTAAGTGTGGAATGACATCTTTTTAGAAGGAGCCTGTGGGTGGGACGGGCTGAGAGATGTTTGCTCAAGCCAAGTGGGCAAAGGGTTCTAAGACTCAGAGGCTCTAGCTAAGCTCGGGCTTTAGGGTTCTGCTGGTTAGCTCCCTTGACAGTCTGCATGGGGACAGTCATCGACAAATAGGCAGACGGCCCCCCCAGCCCTCTCCCAAAGTTAGTTGTTGCTCTGACTTCCCCGCCAAGTTAGCAGCTCTTCTGGCTTAAAACAATGGTGCTGGGAGGCTCTGCAAATCCCTCATGGTCCATGTGATTTGGGGAGACCCCGGACCTTTCTTAGGGCACTGAGAAACATTTCTTCACTTACTGAAGGTGGCCCAAACAGTGTGCAAGTCCATCAGTTGCCTGGCTTATTTATTCTGTAGCCAGATAAGATGCCTTCATTAAAAAACACAAACCAAACAGCAGCAATCATCCAGGTAAGCTGTCTCCATTTCTCTAGCAAACCTGAAAAATATGCCCTCACTTGAGGCCATGCTGTCACAGCCCAGCAGGTAATAAACCCTATTTTTTTTTAAGTACAAGTCCCACTGGAAAGAAGAGTATAAGTAGAGTAGACATTTATTTCAAAGCTATGAGCATGCCTGAGTGTAGGCAAAAAGGTTCAAGATCTTTGACTATGTTCCCATTAGAAGCACTTCTCTGTATGTTAATGTCTTTATTTCCTTCAATTTTACATCTGGTGAATGGGGCAAACAGATACCTATTTATCTTTACTTCTTAGCCTGTACTACTGCCAGCACATGAAAACTATGAGAAATGGCTCCCCACTCCAGAGCAGTGGTCGGAATGCTGTATCACTGCAGCGTGATCTCGTGCCTCTGCACGGACAGCCGCACCGCCCGAGACCCCCACGGCCCTGCGCGGACCTCGCAGGAGCCGCACAATAACACCTAGCACCTGCGATTGGTTGGGTTGATGCTATGTGCTAGATGATTTGTTACGCAAGATTTTGTCTTAAAAATCCTCCCATGGTGCTGGCAAGATGAAGACACCACGAGTCAGCACATGTCTATGACGTGCGAAGGCCTGAGTGACGCAAGGTCGTGCTTTCGTACTAGATCCGTCTGAGTAGACGTAGGCCGGGCAGTGTGATGCATCTGAGTGAGGTGGCCGTGTGGTCCAGCCGAGGCCTGTTGCCCCTGCGTGGTTAACCCGTTCCCATTTCACGCTCTACACGGTGCCCTGGTTTGGACGATAAATCGGAGGAGCACCCTGTCTCTGAACCAGGTTTAAAATGAACATAAGATTTAGGTACTGAACAACAATTTAATTACTCTTTTTGCCTTTAATGAAGGGCTTCAAACCAGGAGCAGGCTGAGCCTCGCCTGGCGTGTCTCTGGGTGAACAACTCCCACCCCCTGGTCTGGCATCTCCCCGGGCTTTGCCTGTTTCTGTCATCTCTCCTCAGGAGCCTTTTGCCTTTCTCTTTCCCCTCTCTTCCTCCTGGCGTCCTGTCGCATCCTGTGGAGGTTTTCTCCATTGATCAAGGCTCAGAAAATTGATTCTTTGGTTTTAGTTTGGCTTTAGCTTCTGACGAATCTTTAAAATACAGCTTGGTCACTCATTCAGATGTTCAAACCACTAACAATGGTGTTTTGGTCAAAAAGAGAACGAAGACTATTTTATGGCATCTCTAGCAGATTTCCCTCTTCCTTCCTGCCTACAGGCTGCAGCCCTGGGCAACCCCGCCACCTGCAGGGAAGCCACTCCAGGTGTGTTATTTCAAGCACCACCTCACATTTCTGTGCTCCTTGGCTCTGATGTGCAAACTGTTGTCCTGTTTCTGTTATTTTAAAGGGCTTTCAGGAAGAGGAAAGGAAATGATTTTTTTTTAATTTGATAAAGCAAATAACTGCTTATAGGACACATGGAATCAGAAACTCTAACTTGCACTTTTGTCAGTTTTAAATGTATGGCTTTGATTTATGGATCAAAATCGCTCATTTATTATTTTATCTATCCAGCTCTGGGCAATTTTGACAGTTAAAATTTAGTTTTATTGACCTGTGCAGCCACTGTGCCCAGGAGGGGACTGTTGCACATGGCCTGCTGCACTCAAGAAATGATGATTTTTGATTCCATGACTACATCAGATTGGGAATCATAACGAATATAACAATAAGTTCCAAATCTCAGTGCCCAGGGCAAGGGGTTTGCTGTAAAATACAATCACCCTTTAAGGAGGGGAGGCAGGAAAGCCGAGGTGGAAGTCTGCAAGCACAATTTAATGCAGGGGGGACAGGCCACCCACCTGTCCATCCAAAATGTGGAGCAATAGAGGGGGATGTTTACAGACTAAAGCGTAATGAGCAAAAGTGCCTAAAAAGCAAAAGGAATGTTAGTTACAGGGACAATGAACTAAACGTTTTGATGTGAGAAAATTTGCTAGTGCTGTTAACCAATCTTTCACTTTTCAATAAGCAAAAAAAAAAAAACCAGCTCAAGAATTTTCGGACACCCTCCCCTCGGTCAGCACACACAGCAGCACAAACTCGGGCGGAGACGTGAGGCCAGCTTTAACTGAGGCCCATTCAACTACCAAATCGGCCACCTCTGCAGAGTTCATTCATTTAGCCTTTTACTCCAAATCCCCTGTGATACATAACCAGACCTCCAATGGTAACAAATCAACAACATGTCTAAGCTGATTAGCCATGTGTCTGAATTCATCACGACAGCTCCGACCTGAAACGAGTAAGGAAAGGAGGTACTCACTTGTGAGTATCTTCCACGTCTTCTTCTCGTCGTCGTAGTACTGAACCAGATTGCTGGGGAGCCGGTCCGGCCCGGGAGGCAATCCCCCGACCAATAACAGCATTTTCTTGTTAGAGCGAATTCTTCACCCAAAACAAAAGAGAAGATGAGCCTCATTATTGTAGAGCCTTTTTAGTGGCAACGAAATCATAACCGTCAAAAGAATGTTCCTTGCTTGCAGATTTCTATTTCACTTTGTCCTGTTTCTTCTCCCATTCATGTCTCAACAATTTTTTTTGAGCCAAGCAGAAAAATGATCAGAAGAGCAGCATATCCCCATACTCACGGAATAATAAGCTCCCTTTATGCAATTTGTTAGAGGTTCATTCTAGAACGACCTTTTTCTTATATTATCCCTTTAAATCATCAGTCTTTACAGCTGAGTACACATGAAATGCTCTGGAGTTGTACTAAGGTTAAGCATTAAAGTTGCATGTCAAAAATCGTATTAGTCAAAATCATTATTATAAGCCATTCTCCACTCAAAGAACCTTGAAGAAATTAAGGTTATGCAGGGAGTTTGTGAGCCAACTCTTTAATCACCCAGGGAACTTCGCATCCCCATTTGGTACAATTAGAAGCATGGGGCTAACTGGGGTGGGTTAGCGGTACCAGCGTGGCCTTTGGTCTGTTACCTTCAGCTGCGGCACCAGCCGTCATCTTCCCCCCAGTCCCCAACCCCAACCCCGCCCCCACTCCTCCCGGGAGCCACTGGAGACCCAGCAGCTCCAACTGGTAAGAATGAGACTGTGAGGCTGTTGTGAGCCTCCCTCGAGGGGAGCCCTGCCGGTGCGTGCCAGCGATCCGGCGGCGTGGGCCCGCTCAGCTGTGCACAGTTACTCTAATTCCCTTCCTCTGTTTTCCTACCTTCTCCCCCAGGGGGCAGCCATGGAACAGAGCGACTACCCGCCCATCAGGAGCTGGCAATTCGCTGCTATTGACCGTGACTGTGAGTCCCAGGCAGCTTGACAGCTCCTGAGAACAGGCCGGCCACGTCGCCTAGGCAGTAAAGCTGAGGGATGCCCCCTGGCCGGCATGCCCCAGAGTGTTCAGGCCTCAGCAACACGGATGCATGGAGCACACTGGCCGCTGGAGCGGGGAGGGCCTGTGATTTAACAGTCGCTTTACATATAATGGAACTTCTCATTTACCTGAAACGCTGAAGGTGGTGGTGGAAGAAACAAAACAACCATGATTGAAGGAGAAAGTCAATAAATACAAAAGGTTCCTCCTAAATATGGCCACAACCCACAGCGTGGCTCCCGACCTATCATGACACGTTCAACCCGCTGTTCTGACCCAGGTGTGCCCTGGCGGTGAGGCCCTGCTGCTGGCTGAGAACCTAACATTCAGAGTTAACGAAATACAGCTAATGACACTTCCGTGTGAAGGAAGGGAACAGAGAATTCCTTTAATGACACTCTGGTGCCGTCGAATGCATTGTGTATGCCTCAGTAGGAAAACGCCTTCTAGAGAAACTCCTATTAGGGCCTCCCGGGTAAGGGGAGCTGTACCGAGAGGAGAAAGCCATGTAGTGTCAGCCGGCGATGTTCATTTGGCCACACGCGCAGAACACAGTTTCTTTGGATTTAAAGTGCCCTTTGCCTTACAGACCAGTAGTTGGGAACAAAAACAGAACCCAACAGCCAAGAGCCCATGCTGGAGGGTTTCGGTGATTGGTGCTGAGAGGTCAAGGCGGTAAATACCTCTCTTCTGTTTTGAAATGATACATACATAACTGACGTGCCATATCCGCTCCTAGGTTTATTAGTTACAGGACTAATTTGTTTCCTTACCGTGCTTTTCTTCTGAATAGTCAGCTGTATGAGAGAAGTTAAGATGGGAGCATATATTCCTTCCAGGTCACTGTCAGTTATGTGTAGATGGGCTTGTTCAACTGGAAGGCACCATCCTGCAAGTCACAACACAGCGACCTGCTGCCAGACCAAGGTGGGGGCACACAGACTGGTACCTGCTGGTTAGACGTGGCGGAAAGGACCCACTGAAGTGGTGGTGTGGCCAAGCTGCTACACCTGAATCTCTGGTTTAGTGCCTAAGGGCACTGCTTTCAAAATGCATTTCAGGGATGACGAATGCAATGGCTCATCTGTGTCTGCAAGGCGGTCTTAGTGACTGGTAAGACCAGCTTCCTACCAACCCTGCTGGTGACTTTCATATTCATTTAAATGGGCCAACTCTGCAGGTGAGGAGAGGCTCTGGACTCTCTGTCCTCTCTGCTGGAAGAGCCAGTCGTTGCCGTGTGTCCCCTGAGAACTGGACTGAGACTAGGAACCATAAGCCACTGAAGAGCTGGCAAACGGCAATGCCTCCTACCCTGCCGGCAGACGCAGGGCTCCAGGGGCCAGCCAGTGGAGCGGCGATGGGAGACTCCGCAGACTAAGAGAAATCTCGGGAACAAGGGGCTTCCTCAGGCCGCGTGATGAAGAATAACAAGGAGCAACAGGGAATCCCAATCCCACCCACCGCACTGGCAGGGTTTTCTGAGGCGCCGCAGCACTTTGAGCCCGTATGGCCCCTCCGTGGGCGAAGACCCGCTCTCAGTCTCTCCCATCACTCTGTTTATCCTATCAGTTGTTCAACGGGTCATGGCATGTTACCTGGGGCATGTTGTTTCTAAGGCTGTGTTACTCAACTGGCCGACCCAGTGTGAATTCTAAATCAAGTGTAAAACTCTATCTCGTGTAGATGAATCACACAGAAACCAAGAGTGGAATAAAGCGCGTGAGAAGCAGCATAGCACAGGAAAACAGAGAGTAACGAAACCAGTGAGCAGCCTTCTCCCCATTTTCTCCACAGACTCTCAAACAGCCTTATGTTGTGAGTACAAGTCCATTTTACTGAGAGACGAGAAAGTTCCCTTTGTCAAACAGAGCAGAACGGTGCCGAAAAAGGCCTTCTGATTCTACCAGGCCCATGATCTTTTTAATTAAAATTTATTTCAAAATTTTTTATTTTACTGTAACTTCTGATTAAGACCCAGATGACCTGGATTCTAGGGTTAATTTTGCTATTCAGCGGTGATTTTTTATAAATTACTTGGCTTCTCCGAGCCCATGTTTTCTCATCTCTAATAGGATAATAATGTCTGACCTGCTTCATTAAAGCTCTATGTAAACTCTAAGATAAATGATTATTAATCAATCTTTTGGTATTGACAACACAATGGCTTTATTTCAACCTGATTAAAAAGTTAAAAAAGAAAAGTAATATTTTTCACTGAGATTCTTGTTAAATTCATGTATATAAATATGACCTAGTTAAGAGGACTTCACTACTCAGTTGTTACCTTATAATTATATGTTCTTAGAAAATTATCACTTTAATTATATTGGCTATATTTTGAGCCTTGTTATAAGAAAATACACATTTGGACATTATATAAAGCTGTGAACTTTTCAGATCAAAAAAACTAATAGAAATTACACTTCTCATTTCTTAAGAATAAAACAAATGAGGAAAAACTATCACATATTTTATTTTGATATAAATGCAATGTCAACTATTCAATTATTCCTAGAAAATAATACACATGAACAATTCCTGTGGAAAAGCCTCCATTCTTTTTACAGTGTGCAATTATAATAGTGACGATGTCCACAGGGATAACAATGTGTTCTGGACACTGAAGCCTCTGATATTCATGCTGTTCATTTGACGTACGTGAACTTAAATCCGAAAACACCACAAAGAGAAGACACTTTGTGAACCAGGAAAGTGAAATTAGGCGAATCTGAATTAACTTGCTGAAGGAGGTTTCAGTGATTCTTTTCTAAATAATTCCAGCAGAGCCTTCCAGGTTGAACTACAGGTTAGGCAAAATCTACAAATGTGGCCTTACTGCAATAACTCAAGTTCCTTTATATGGATGCATGGTGTACTTTCTGGAAGCTCTTCACATAGGAACCAAATTAGCCAAAATTAATATGTCCTCTTCAAATCTGTTAATATTTTAAAAATATTCCTTTTCACCCCTCATCTTAGCAACACCTAAGCCAAAGCAATACATTTAAAAGATACAGAATAAGAGAAATTTAAACAAACAGCTGAGTGTGTCATGATTAATAATACTACTGGATGCCTCTGACAAGAGTCCCTAGATTCTCACAAAGAAAAGGATAAGGTTAAAAAGGCGATGGCATTCAAAGGTCTGCTTGGTTCCGTCTCGGTAGTTGTCCGACATTTACCACGTGTCCCGTGGGTGCGCGCGCGCGTGGGCAGGTGTGTGTTCACGCGCTTATGTACTTTGGTTCCGGGGATGAATGATTGAAGAATGACCTAAAACCTCCTGGCATAAACAAATTTCTCATCGTACTGGTGTTCCGAGTACGGTAAAGTCTCACTCATTTATATTTCAGTGATTTGGAACTTTAATAATTGGGAAACAGGCCAGATAAAGTTTTCCTTTCCATGATACATGAAAAAGTTTTCACTACCTGGACTGCAGGAAGGATTTTAACCTATTTAACTGGTCTGCTGGCCCATTACAGCTACCTGTGTGCACTTAGACCAAGTTCATTTTATGGATTACAAATAATTCTCCATTATTTATTAAAGAAAATATTCTGCAATCTTCTAAGAATCCTTAAATCAGAGCAGATAAAAGAGAACTTTAAAATAATCTAGTTCTGTGATTCCCAAGCTTGGCAGGTTGCCAGGATCATCTGAGTGGCTCACAAAATTCAGATTCTTGATACAGATTCTCAGATCCCAACTCCCACAGACTATAATTCAGTGCCATGAAGCCTTAAAAATTAACAGTGTTTCATAGTCTTTCAGTCAGACTGAGGCCACTGATTTGGTCTGGTTCTCTAAATAATAGAGAAATTTCTTATGTTATTTTTCCTAAGTAATTGTTCTTATCAATTTGGAAGTTTATAATGAAATGGGCTTTAGTTTTTCAAATCTACTTTACTGTAGAGATTGTTAGAGATCTGTGTTACATATATTTTTCTCCTTATGCTGAGCTGAAAATCTACCTAAGTCTTCTACAGGAAAGAAGCAAGTGCCCATATCTGTGTCATGGAAACACTTCAAATATTAGAAAATAGTTGCCATATGACTTTTCTAGCCATGTTGAAAATCCCCATTTCTTTCTGAGAAAGTTTCTGTTTCCCTTACCATCTTCTTGACCCCCTCTGAGTATCTCTAAGACTATCATCCTTTTAAAAACATGGAGATAGAACTGTATGCAACATAACGAATGTGGTATGTGACGTGGTGTATCCTATTTTTTTAGGGCTTTCTCAAATAGCAATCGTCTTTTAGCATTACTTAATTACAACAACTTAATGTTGCGTTCCGGTTCAGCTTCCAGCTGACTACAAATATATATGTATTATTTTACACCAAGTGTTTTTAAACCAGGTTATCCGCATCCTATATTTCTTATAGTTAAATATTTTAACCATCAATGCATAATTGGGTTTTAAAGTTTTTATATCTTCTATTGATTTAGACACTTTGTTTCAGTTCATTTATTATTTAGCAATTATTAATCGAGTTCCTTCTATTTTCCAGATACTGTTCTAAACACTAGAGATAATGGTGGGAATAAGAGGAATAAATTCCTTGTTCCCCATGGCACTTTCTTCCATCCTAGTGGGGACATCTATTGAAAATGTGATTCTGCTGCAGAAAAGCCTTGTTGTTAAAAACAAAGAGGGTGAGGCCCCTGTGTCCAGCTCTTCTGAGATGAGTGACCTGGGCTAGTCTCTTTGCCACCCTTAACTTTATTTGTAATAAGGATAACAATAGGTTGAAGGCACAGGTTTTTTTTTTTAATTTTCAGGATTAAAATAAATAATATTTGTAAGGCATTTATAATAGTGCTAGTTCAATCCTAACTCACATCTTACTCCTCCTCACTATCAATGCCAGTCTTAGCTATTCCTTTGTATAACTTGCAGGTTTGACAAGCAAGGGGCCTATTTCCCCATCCAAGTTTTGTTACTTAAAAATAATAGAGATGGAGATTCAAGATGGCGGCATGAGAGGTGAGACAGAGAACTCCTCCCAAAACCACAGATAGTGTGAAAATATAGGTAATACAACTAACCCTAAAACAGCAACAGGAAAGAAAGCTGCACCAGACTGCATACAGACCTCATGAACAGAGCAGACCTCATAAAACAGGGTAACATATGAAAGCCTTGATCCGGCGGGACCCGAGCCTTTCCCCCACCCCAGCTCACCAGGGGGAGGAAGAGAAATGGAGTGGGGGAGGGGGTGGAAGCCTGTGGCTGATGAACACCCAGCCCTGGAGATCTGCTTTGCAAGAAGAAACCTACACTGTGTGGTGCTCTGGAGGATGGGGAGCTGGGACCGGCAGAGTGCTTGAGAGACAGATTCCAGCCGTTTGTGGAGGATGGAATCCACACCCGGCTGCTCTGGACAAGGGAAAGGCAGGTGGTCTGAGAGGCTTCCTAGCAGTGAGAGAGCTGCTGAAAGGGCAGGGGTTGCACGGAGCTTGCTGCATGGGAGAAGAGATTGGGGGACAAGGTTGTCTGGGCACACTCTGCCCAGCAGACTGGGAATTTTGGGGAGCTTCAGGCGCTCCATCCCCCTGGCTGGCTGCTCAGCTCCGAGGCCCCCCACTGTGATATGCAGCCTGCGAGCCTTCCTCCTGGCCTGACAGCACTGGCTCGCAAACCTGCAGTCAGTGCTCTGGTATCAGGCCAGTCAGAGGGAGGCCCCGCCTACAACAGCTAGAGACACAAAGCACAGAGGCTTACACCTGTGTGCTCGGCCCACTGGCTCTGATACTGGAGACAGGAAAGGCAGATGGGAGTCAGGAAACAGACCTTTCCTCCCTGCAGGCACTATCTCCACTTCCCTACGACCCCCAATCTCACTCTAGGAGCTGAGCAGCTCCAGAGACTGGAGCTTCAGGGCAATAGAGTGCACCACACAGAAATATGAAACGTCAAAAGAACATGATACCAAAATATCACAAACCCCAGAAAAAGGGCCAAATGAAACTGAACTCACCAATCTTCCTGAAAGAGAGTTCAAAATAAAAATCATAAACATGCTTATGGAGGTACAGAAAAATATTCAAGAACTCAGGAACAAATTTGAGACAGAGATTCAATCATTAAGAAATTCCATATCTGAAATGAAACATACAATGGAGGGATTTAAAAGCAGATTAGATGTAGTAGAAGAGACGGTAAATGGAATAGAAATTAGAGAAGAATAATACAAAGAAGCTGAGGTTCAGAGAGAAAAAAGAATCTCTAAGAATGAAAGAATATCAAGAGAACTGTGTAACCAATCCGAACAGAACAATAGTCGCATAATAGGAGTACCAGAAGAAGAAGAGAGAGAAAAAGGGATAGAAAGTGTCATTGAGGAGGTAATTGCTGAAAACTTCCCCAATCTGGGGAAGGAGATAGTCTCTCAAGCTATGGAGGTGCACAGATCTCCCAAAACAAGGGACCCAAGGAAGAAAACATCAAGAAATATAATAATTAAAATGGCAAAGATCAAGGATAAAGACAGACTTTTAAAAGCAGCTAGAGAGAGAAAGATCACATACAAAGGAAAACCCATCAGGCTATCATCTGATTTCTCAACAGAAACCTTACAGGCCAGAAGGGAGTGGCATGAGGTATTTAATACAATAAAGCAGAAGGGCCTTGAACCAAGAATACTCTACCTGTCAAGGTTATCATTTAAATTTGAAGGAGGGATTAAACAATTTTCAGATAAGCAAAAGCTGATAGAATTTACCTCCCGTAAACCACCTTTACAGTGCATTTTGGAGGAACTCCTATAGATGGAAGTATTCCTAAGGCTAAATAGATGTCACCCAAGGGATAGACAAAGAGTACAGGATATGATTCATAACATACAAAGAATGGACGAGGAAGAAAAAGGAGGAAAAAAAAGAAAAGAATCTTTAGGTTGTGTTTGTAACAGCATATGAAGTGAGTTAAATTAGACTGTTAAATAGTAAGGAAATTACCTTTGAACCTTTGGTAACCACGAACCTAAAGCCTGCAATGGCAATGAGTACATACCTATTGATAATCACCCTAAATGTAAATGGACTGAATGCACCAATCAAAAGACACAGAGTAACAGAGTGGATAAAAAAGCAAGACCCATCTATATGCTGCTTACAAGAGACTCACCTCAAACCCAAAGATATACACAGACTAAAAGTGAAGGGATGGAAAAAAAATATTTCAAGCAAACAACAAAGAGAAAAAAGCAGGTGTTGCAGTACTTGTATCAGATAAAATAGACTTCAAAACGAAGAAAGTAGCAAGAGATAAAGACGGACATTACATAATGATAAAGGGGTCAGTCCAACAAGAAGATATAACCATTATAAATATATATGCACCCAACACAGGAGTGCCAGCATATGTGAAACAAATACTAACAGAAGTGAAGGAGGAAATAGACAGCAATGCAATAATTCTAGGAGACTTTAACACGCCACTCACTCCAAAGGATAGATCAATCAGGCAGAGGATAAGTAAAGACACAGAGGCACTGAACAACACACTAGAACAGGTGGACCTAACAGATATCTACAGAACTCTGCACCCAAAAGCAGCAGGATACACATTCTTCTCAAGTGCACATGGAACATTTTCCAGAATAGACCACATTCTAGGCCACACCAATCAAAAGACGAAGAGTCACTGAATGGATAAAAAAACAAGACCCATCTATATGCTGCCTACAAGAGACTCACTTCAAACCCAAAGACATACACAGACTGAAAGTAAAGGGATGGAAAAAGACATTTCGTGCAACTAATAGGGAGAAAAAAGCAGGAGTTGCAGTACTTGTATCAGACAAAATAGGCTTCAAAACAAAGAAAGGCACAAGAGACAAAAAAGGACATTACATAATGATAAAAGGGTCAGTCCAATAAGAGGATATAACTAGGATAAACATCTGCTCACCCAACACAGGATCACCTACATATGTGAAACAAATACTAACAGAATTAAAGGGGAAATAGAATGCAGTGCATTCATTTTGGGAGACTTCAACACACCACTCACTCCAAAGGACAGATCAACCAGACAGAAAATACATAAAGAGACAGAGGCACTGAACAACGTATTAGAACAGATGGACCTAACAGACATCTACAGAACATTCCACCCAAAAGCAGCAGGATACACATTCTTCTCAAGTGCACATGAAACATTTTCAAGAATAGATCATATACTAGGCCGCAAAAAGAACCTCGGTAAATTCAAAAAGATTGAAATTGTACGAACCAGCTTCTCAGATCACAAAGGTATGAAACTAGAAATAAATTACTCAAAGAAAAAGAAAAAGCCCACAAACACATGGAGGCTAAATAACATGCTCCTAAGTAATCAATGGATCAATGACCAAATAAAAACAGAGATCAAGCAATATATGGAGACAAATGACAACAATAATTCAACCAAAATCTGTGGGATGCAGCGAAGGCTGTGCTAAGAGGAAAATATATTGCAATACAGGCCTACCTCAGGAAAGACGAACCATCCTATATGAACAGTCTAAACTCACAATTAATGAAACTAGAAAAGGAAGAACAAATGAGACCCAAAGTCAGTAGAAGGAGGGCCATAATAAAGATTAAAGCAGAAATAAATGAAATTGAGAAGAATAAAACAATAGAAAGAATCAATGAAAGCAAAAGCTGGTTCTTCTAGAAAATACACAAAATAGACAAACCACTAGCCAGACTTATCAAGAAAAAAAGAGTCTACACACATACAGAGAATCAGAAATGAGAAAGGAAAAATCACTACAGACACCACATAAATACAAAGAATTATGTGAAAATACTATGAAAAATTATATGCTAACAAACTGGACAACCTAGAAGAAATGGACAACTTTCTAGAAAAATACAACCTTCCAAACTGACCAGGGAAGAAACAGAAAATCTGAATAGAACAATTACCAGCAAAGAAATTGAACTGGTAATAAAAAAACTACCTAAGAATAAAATACCTGGACCAGATGGTTTCGTTGCTGAATTTTATCTAACATTTAGTAAAGACCTAATACCCATCCTCCTTAAAGTTTTCCAAAAAGTAGAAGAGGAGGGAATACTCCCAAACTCATTCTATGAGGCCAACATCACTCTAATACCAAAACCAGGCAAAGACACCACAAAAAAAGAAAATTACACACCAATATCCCTGATGAACATAGATGCAAAAATACTCTACAAAATATTAGGAAACTGAATTCAAAAATACATCAAAAAGATCATCCATCATGATCAAGTGGGATTCATCCCAGGGATGCAAGGACGGTACAACATTTGAAAATCCATCAACATCATCCACCACCTCAACAAAAAGAAGGACAAAAACCACATGACCATCTCCATAGATGCTGAAAAAGCATTTGACAAAATTCAACATCCAGTCATGATAAAAACTCTCAACAAAATGGGTATAGAGGGCAAGTACCTCAACATAATAAAGGCTATATATGACAAACCCACAGCCAACATTATACTTAACAGCAAGAAGCTGAAAGCTTCCTTTAAGATCGGGAATAAGACAAGGATGCCCACTCTCCCTACTTTTATTCAACATAGTTCTAGAGGTCCTAACCATGAAATCAGAAAACACAGAGAAATAAAAGGCATCCAGATTGGTAAGGAAGAAGTCAAACTGTCCCTGTTTGCAGATGACATGATATTGTACATAAAAAACCCTAAAGAGTCCACTCCCAAACTACTAGATCTAATATCTGAATTCAGTAAAGTTGTGGGATACAAAATTAATACACAGAAATCTATTGCATTTCTATACACCTATGGTGAACTAGCAGAAAGAGAAATCAGGAAAACAATTCCATTCACAATTGCATCCAAAAGAATAAAATACCTAGGAATAAACCTAACCAAGGAAGTGAAAGACTTATATGCTGAAAACTAGAAGACACTCATGAGAGAAATTAAAAAAGATATCAATAAATGGAAACACATCCCATGCCCATGGATAGGAAGAATTAATATTGTCAAAATGGCCATCCTGGCTAAAGCAATCTACAAATTCAATGCAATCCCTATCAAAATACCAACAGCATTCTTCAATGAACTAGAACAAATAGTTATAAAATTCATATGGAACCACAAAAGACCCTGAGTAGCCAAAGCAATCCTGAGAAGGAAGAATGAAGCTGGGGGATTACGCTCCCCGACTTCAAGCTCTACTACAAAGCCACAGTACTCAAGACAGTTTGTTACTGGCACAAGAACAGACCCACAGACAAGTGGAACAGACTAGAGAGCTAAGATATAAACCCAAGCATATATGGTCAATTAATATATGATAAAGGAGCCATGGATATACAATGGGGAAATGACAGCCTTTTCAACAGTTGGTGTTGGCAAAACTAGACAGCTACATGAATCTGGATTGGTGTCTAACCCCATACACAAAAGTGAACTCAAAATGGATCAAAGACCTGAATGTAAGTCATGAAACCATAAAACTCTTAGAAAAAAACTTAGGCAAAAATCTTCTGGACATAAATATGAGCAACTTCTTCATGAACATCTCTGTCCGGGCAAGGAAAACAAAAGCAAAAATGAACAAGTGGGACTATATCAAACTGTAAAGCTTCTGTACAGCAAAGGACACCATCAAAAGAACGAAAAGACATCCTACAGTATGGGAGAATATATTCATAAATGACATATCCGATAAGGGGTTGACATCCAAATTATATAAAGAGCTCATGTACCTCAACAAAAAAAAAGCAAATAGGCCAATTAAAAAATGGGCAGAGGAGCTGAACAGACACTTCTCCAAAGAAGAAATTCAGATGGCCAACAGGCACATGAAAAGGTGATCCACATCCCTAATCATCAGAGAAATGCAAATTAAAACCACAAAGAGATATCACCTCACACCAGTTAGGATGGCCACCATTCAAAAGACAAACAACAACAAATGTTGGCGAGGATGTGGAGAAAAGGGAACCCTCCTACACTGCTGGTGGGAATGCAAATGAGTTCAACCATTGTGGAAAGCAGTATGGAGGTTCCTAAAAAAACTAAAAATAGAAATTCCATTTGACCTAGGGATTCCCCTCCTATGAATTTACCCTAAGTATGCAGGAGCCCCATTTCAAAAAGACATATGCACCCTTATGTTTATCGCAGTACTATTTACAATAGCCAAGAAATGGAAGCAACCTAAGTGTCCATCAGTAGATGAATGGATAAAGAAGAGGTGGTACATATGCACAATGGAATACTATTCAGCCTTAAGAAGAAAACAAATCCTACCATTTGCAACAACATGATGGAGCTAGAGGGTATTACACTCAGTGAAATAAGCCAGGCAGAGAAAGAACGTACCAAATGATTTCACTCATCTGTGGAGTATAAGAACAAAGAAAAAACTGAAAGAGCAAAACAGCAGCAGACTCACAGAACTCAAGAATGTACTAATAGTTACCAGAGGGAAAGGAACTGGGAAGATGGGTGGGAAGGGAGGGATAAGGGGGGAAA
>JAQQAC010015530.1:1964508-1987270 GCA_029783875.1 Phataginus tricuspis | reverse complement strand
AAGAGGATATAACTAGGATAAACATCTGCTCACCCAACACAGGATCACCTACATATGTGAAACAAATACTAACAGAATTAAAGGGGAAATAGAATGCAGTGCATTCATTTTGGGAGACTTCAACACACCACTCACTCCAAAGGACAGATCAACCAGACAGAAAATACATAAAGAGACAGAGGCACTGAACAACGTATTAGAACAGATGGACCTAACAGACATCTACAGAACATTCCACCCAAAAGCAGCAGGATACACATTCTTCTCAAGTGCACATGAAACATTTTCAAGAATAGATCATATACTAGGCCGCAAAAAGAACCTCGGTAAATTCAAAAAGATTGAAATTGTACGAACCAGCTTCTCAGATCACAAAGGTATGAAACTAGAAATAAATTACTCAAAGAAAAAGAAAAAGCCCACAAACACATGGAGGCTAAATAACATGCTCCTAAGTAATCAATGGATCAATGACCAAATAAAAACAGAGATCAAGCAATATATGGAGACAAATGACAACAATAATTCAACCAAAATCTGTGGGATGCAGCGAAGGCTGTGCTAAGAGGAAAATATATTGCAATACAGGCCTACCTCAGGAAAGACGAACCATCCTATATGAACAGTCTAAACTCACAATTAATGAAACTAGAAAAGGAAGAACAAATGAGACCCAAAGTCAGTAGAAGGAGGGCCATAATAAAGATTAAAGCAGAAATAAATGAAATTGAGAAGAATAAAACAATAGAAAGAATCAATGAAAGCAGAAGCTGGTTCTTCTAGAAAATACACAAAATAGACAAACCACTAGCCAGACTTATCAAGAAAAAAAGAGTCTACACACATACAGAGAATCAGAAATGAGAAAGGAAAAATCACTACAGACACCACATAAATACAAAGAATTATGTGAAAATACTATGAAAAATTATATGCTAACAAACTGGACAACCTAGAAGAAATGGACAACTTTCTAGAAAAATACAACCTTCCAAACTGACCAGGGAAGAAACAGAAAATCTGAATAGAACAATTACCAGCAAAGAAATTGAACTGGTAATAAAAAAACTACCTAAGAATAAAATACCTGTACCAGATGGTTTCATTGCTGAATTTTATCAAACATTTAGTAAAGACCTAATACCCATCCTCCTTAAAGTTTTCCAAAAAGTAGAAGAGGAGGGAATACTCCCAAACTCATTCTACGAGGCCAACATCACTCTAATACCAAAACCAGGCAAAGACACCACAAAAAAAGAAAATTACACACCAATATCCCTGATGAACATAGATGCAAAAATACTCTACAAAATATTAGGAAACTGAATTCAAAAATACATCAAAAAGATCATCCATCATGATCAAGTGGGATTCATCCCAGGGATGCAAGGACGGTACAACATTTGAAAATCCATCAACATCATCCACCACCTCAACAAAAAGAAGGACAAAAACCACATGATCATCTCCATAGATGCTGAAAAAGCATTTGACAAAATTCAACATCCAGTCATGATAAAAACTCTCAACAAAATGGGTATAGAGGGCAAGTACCTCAACATAATAAAGGCCATATATGACAAACCCACAGCCAACATTATACTTAACAGCAAGAAGCTGAAAGCTTCCTTTAAGATCGGGAATAAGACAAGGATGCCCACTCTCCCTACTTTTATTCAACATAGTTCTAGAGGTCCTAACCATGAAATCAGAAAACACAGAGAAATAAAAGGCATCCAGATTGGTAAGGAAGAAGTCAAACTGTCCCTGTTTGCAGATGACATGATATTGTACATAAAAAACCCTAAAGAGTCCACTCCCAAACTACTAGATCTAATATCTGAATTCAGTAAAGTTGTGGGATACAAAATTAATACACAGAAATCTATTGCATTTCTATACACCTATGGTGAACTAGCAGAAAGAGAAATCAGGAAAACAATTCCATTCACAATTGCATCCAAAAGAATAAAATACCTAGGAATAAACCTAACCAAGGAAGTGAAAGACTTATATGCTGAAAACTAGAAGACACTCATGAGAGAAATTAAAAAAGATATCAATAAATGGAAACACATCCCATGCCCATGGATAGGAAGAATTAATATTGTCAAAATGGCCATCCTGCCTAAAGCAATCTACAGATTCAATGCAATCCCTATCAAAATACCAACAGCATTCTTCAATGAACTAGAGCAAATAGTTATAAAATTCATATGGAACCACAAAAGACCCTGAGTAGCCAAAGCAATCCTGAGAAGGAAGAATGAAGCTGGGGGATTATGCTCCCTGACTTCAAGCTCTACTACAAAGCCACAGTACTCAAGACAGTTTGTTACTGGCACAAGAACAGACCCACAGACAAGTGGAACAGACTAGAGAGCTGAGATATAAACCCAAGCATATATGGTCAATTAATATATGATAAAGGAGCCATGGATATACAATGGGGAAATGACAGCCTTTTCAACAGTTGGTGTTGGCAAAACTAGACAGCTACATGAATCTGGATTGGTGTCTAACCCCATACACAAAAGTGAACTCAAAATGGATCAAAGACCTGAATGTAAGTCATGAAACCATAAAACTCTTAGAAAAAAACTTAGGCAAAAATCTCCTGGACATAAATATGAGCAACTTCTTCATGAACATCTCTGTCCGGGCAAGGAAAACAAAAGCAAAAATGAACAAGTGGGACTATATCAAACTGTAAAGCTTCTGTACAGCAAAGGACACCATCAAAAGAACGAAAAGACATCCTACAGTATGGGAGAATATATTCATAAATGACATATCTGATAAGGGGTTGACATCCAAATTATATAAAGAGCTCATGTACCTCAACAAAAAAAAAGCAAATAGGCCAATTAAAAAATAGGCAGAGGAGCTGAACAGACACTTCTCCAAAGAAGAAATTCAGATGGCCAACAGGCACATGAAAAGGTGATCCACATCCCTAATCATCAGAGAAATGCAAATTAAAACCACAAAGAGATATCACCTCACACCAGTTAGGATGGCCACCATTCAAAAGACAAACAATAACAAATGTTGGCGAGGATGTGGAGAAAAGGGAACCCTCCTACACTGCTGGTGGGAATGCAAATGAGTTCAACCATTGTGGAAAGCAGTATGGAGGTTCCTAAAAAAACTAAAAATAGAAATTCCATTTGACCTAGGGATTCCCCTCCTATGAATTTACCCTAAGTATGCAGGAGCCCCATTTCAAAAAGACATATGCACCCTTATGTTTATCGCAGTACTATTTACAATAGCCAAGAAATGGAAGCAACCTAAGTGTCCATCAGTAGATGAATGGATAAAGAAGAGGTGGTACATATGCACAATGGAATACTATTCAGCCTTAAGAAGAAAACAAATCCTACCATTTGCAACAACATGATGGAGCTAGAGGGTATTACACTCAGTGAAATAAGCCAGGCAGAGAAAGAACGTACCAAATGATTTCACTCATCTGTGGAGTATAAGAACAAAGAAAAAACTGAAAGAGCAAAACAGCAGCAGACTCACAGAACTCAAGAATGTACTAATAGTTACCAGAGGGAAAGGAACTGGGAAGATGGGTGGGAAGGGTGGGATAAGGGGGGAAAGGAGGTATTATGATTAGCACACATAATGTAGCAGGGGGGGGCATATGGGGAAGGCAGTAGAATACAGAGATAACAGGTAGTGATTCTACAGCATCTTACTACACTGATGGGAAGTGACTGTAATGGGGCATGTGGTGGGGACTTGATAATAGGGGAGTCTAGTAACCACAATACTGCTCATGTAATTGTATATTAATAATAGCAAAAAAATAAAAATAAAAATAATAGAGATGTATTTCTGTTGTTCAGGTATTTGAATTATCCTAACTTGTTCTCTTTGAATTAACTCTTAAATCACTTAAGCTTTCCTCTGTGATTCCCCATATGTGGTCTTTAGGAGTGTATGGCCTCTTCTGGAAATAGAAAGATTTGACGGAAAAGCTAAGAAGGTTTGAAGTGGCAAAGTAAACTGGGGTAGAAAATCATTATCGCACCCTCCAGTAGCCAAGCTGATTTTAATTTAATAGTCAGCCAAATCTGGATTTAAATTTTCTTTCTGCCTTTTCATATGTTTGCCCCCTGGGGTGGAGTTCAATCTCCTTAAGCCTCAGCTGCCTTATCATAAAGGGGGGATGCTGTGAGGGCTAAATTCAGGCAGCTGAGTATAGTGGGAAAATCAATGCTCCCTCCTTGTAGATAAAGCCACCTTCCAGAGCCAGTCCCTGGACAAACGAAAGGCACTTTGTGCTGCCAATGCCTTATGGGTGAGGTCGCTGCCCAAGGAGACAAACTCAGATGCTGCCAACATCATCCAGTGGGAGAGGTCGGATGAGATCGGAAGAAGTCAGAACTCCTAGGCCTGTGTAGTTTCCATGGGCTTTACTATCCCTATGGCGGCTCAGTATGTCTGCCAGGCAGGGAGCGGACTTCCATACTGGGTGGTACAGCGGGTGTGGAAGGTGGGCATCGGGAGGCAGGAAGGGCTGGGAAGATGCAAGGATTTCCACAGGCCAAGGGACTGGAGAAATGTGTAGGTACATTAGCAGGTCTTGGAAACCACCTGCTGACCTCTGCGTTGCATATGGAAAATGCAGAGTTCCCATAGTAATCAATCAATAAATGATAATGATGGTTATGCATAATTATTAACTTGACAGATCACTCATTTGAAAATGAATGTTTGGATTTGGGCGTTTTCTTTTATTGCTTAGGAGCCTTTCAGATACCATCCCATAGGTTGTGCTGTTTATAAATAGCCAGAATATTTACCGCAGAAGCAAGTTTCATAAAAGTGTAAAATCGCTGGGTTTCTTCCAATGATATTGATCCACATCTCATTCATTCATTCAACCTACGCGATCTCCCGGCTGCCATGTCCCTCTGTTAGGAAGCCACAAACCTCACAATATCAAAGTTACCAAGTGGTTTGGTCACCTTGACTCTTCTCCCATTTTCTTGCCACACTCGACTGTCTCGCCAAGTCCTACACATCAGGAGTAGGTAGAAGTAACTGTCTTCAGGCTCTCTCTCCACTCCCGTGACACTGCCAGGGGCGCCCCTCAGCCGGGATGGTCCTCCAGAGCTGACAGGTAGGGATGACCTTGCTTTCCGTGCCCTGCTCCCCCTAATCCACCGGGCACACTGTGCCAAATGGATGTCAGCAAAGCCTGATGTTAAGCCTCAGTCCTCTTAAAAACTCCCAGAGAACCCCCATTGTCCGTCTTCTGTAACATGCACGTGGTCCCCATACGGCAGCCTCTTTTCTTGCTGTCGCACCTGCTTCTGCGTCTCTCTCTCTCTTTCTCAGAGGTAGAAGGTTTTGCTTGAGATTCTCTTCAGTGATAAAAGAGTTTCTGAGTTAAGATCTGAAAACCCTGAAAGAGGAACTTCCTACGGAAACTGCTTAGCCCGTGGGAAGCAGGGAGGCAGTGGAGGAGTTGGGTGATTGGCCAGGAGGAGGCTGAGAATCAGCTGACCTCTCCCAGCCACAGGCTAGCCCAGGACCAAGAAGTCCCTGAGGAGAGAGGCTGCCCTTCAGAAGTTTTTCAGAGCCGTCAACTCCCTTGGGAATTTGTTCTGGCTGGTTTGCTTTTGTATTTAGGTTTCTTTATCATAGCTGTTCTTAGTAATTACCCAGAGGCTTTCATGGGAAGAGCCTTTAAATAGACCTGGTAATGCCTCTCTGAGGTACGTAAACACAAGGTACCATTATCCCCATTTAACAGAGGAGAGAATAGAGGGAAAGGGCTTGGGCACCTTCTCCAGGGCCTCAGGATGGGTTTACTTTCCTCCGTTTCACAGAGAAAAGGTCTCTCGGGCTCGCCCACACCTTTCCTGTGATTCGCAGGGGTGGCTTCCCCTCTGCTGATGGACCCACCGCCTTCCCCCCATCAGGAATCTGGCTGTGTGGAGGCTGGAGAACTGTCAGCCATACACATTCCTTCATTTTTCTAAAAGGGAAGTAATTAAAGATTTGTTTAATCACGTCATAAAGGCAACACAAGCTGAGGAAAATTCTCCACACTTAAAAGCAAAAGGACTTAGTATATAAGTGCTTAATAAATGCTTGTGTGAATGAAGAAATGATGAATAAAAAAGGGTGAAAGGAGTCAGTCAGGGTAATCCCGCTGCCAGGGCATGTCCTTAGGGATCCCTTACCATCCTGTTTCCCCCTCGTCTGTTTTAAGGTCCAGTCAGTGCACGGGGGGGTCAGGAGGCAAAGGGGCAGAGGACGAGCCTGTTTCAGAGCTACGGGTGGAGGAGTCAGAGGGTGTATCCTGGGGAGAGATGGCCCTGCTGAGTAGCGCCACCCTCCCTGCATGCAGGCCCAGCCCCTGCCCCGTTCCTCTGCTCGGGCCTGCCTGACACACCGGCCTGCTGTCGTCACTCCACCACGTCCATTGTTTTTACTGGACTTCTCTGTTTCTTCTTTGTTTCCAATCACTGCTGTCTCATAGAATGGGAGCGGACAGAGGAAGTCCACCCGCATTTCAGCTGTCAGGACACACAGGACCTTCGTGGCATGCGCCATCTCCACACACCAGGGTATCATTCACTTAGTACCTCATTTAAAGTTGCTCACTTAGGAAAATGCTTAAGCCCAGTCCATCCTACAGGGTCCCAAATCCAGCTGCTCTTTAGAATCAGCTGGAAGAGATTTTATAAAATACCTAGGATGGGGCACCAGTCAGCGATTCTGATTTAATGATCCAGGTGGGACCCAGTACTTTTTTATTTTTATTTTAAACTTTCTGTGTGATTCCAGTGCAAGAATCATTGTTCTAAGTGATTTTGTATCTGTGAATCATGAGCTTCATGGGTTAATTAGGTTTTATTTCTAACACATGTTAAATGTAGTAATGCCTGACCTAACTATTAAATAAATTTAAAAATGGTTTCTGGTGCACCATCTGAAATTGTCGCACATCCTCCCAGCAGTAGGTAAACTGTAGCTGAGGACACACTAGAATAAATGTGAGAAGCAAGGACTTTAAGATTTGGACCTGTGCGAACCTAGCTACAGCCCCATGCTGCCACCTCTGTGTCGGTGAGACCAGCATCCTCACCGAGCGAGCTCTGCACAGCACGATGGTGAATGATCACCTTCCCGGCCCCTTCCTCAGTCTCGGTCCTTCCCTGACTGTGTGGATTCCGGAACGCAGCCGTGGCCCCGCCAGCGAGGGGCAGTGAGCTTTGCTCCATTCCTCCGGCACCAGACCTGTATGTGGGCTGGCTGGTGACGCTGGAGGGGGGCAGGACAGGAAAGCCTCGGGGAACTGTCTTGAGTCCCTCAAGGGCCAGGTGACGCTGGAGGGGGTGACGCTGGTGACGCTGGTGGGGGACGGGACAGGAAAGCCTCGGGGAACTGTCTTGAGTCCCTCAAGGGCCAGGACGGGCCGACCCTCAGTCTGTACACAGCACTTCTCACCCCATTCTTGGCCCTCTGCTTCACGAGGGGCAGCGGCCCCCCTCCTCCCATACCTCCCAGATTAAAGCTTCTTTGGTAACTAGAAGCAGGTGAATACCTTCTCTGCTTGAGTACCTGTATAATCCGTGATCCTAATACCTCGTACTCAGTGCCTTCTGAAGAGCATAAATTGCAGAGGAAACAGCACCTTATTAATCCTCGCCACATCCCCGTGTGGAAGTTATGAGGCCGGTATTACCTCTTAGACGAACCCTCCTGCCTGCAAGTGGGGCTCGGGGTCTCCCTGCTCACTAGCGCCGGCGCTCGCCCCTGAGCAAGACGGTGGGACGACCAGCGTTTGCGGGATGGCAGGAAGCTCTTTTGGTTCAAGGGAAGTGATCCTGTGTAGCGTGACACAAAGGAGCTGTTCAAGATGCTGTGGCCTAGTGACAAAAGGGATAAAGCATCACTCGTGTGCCGGTGACGGACTCATGAGGAACGCCTGCGTTTAAGCTCCCAGCGTAGCCCAGTTATGAGACTCTGCCATTACTGAGACGTCCTCTGTCCACCTGGCTGGCTTTCTGAGGAGCTGAGTGTGGCTTCCTGATCTGATGAAACTGCGGTCCTTGCTGCCCAAGAAAAAGTGCAGAAAGACGCCGGATCACAGACTCATGTTGAAAACTCAAGTTCAGGATACAACAAAGCCTCTCAAATTCCTTGACTCTGAGAATTAAGGATACAGCAGCAAATATGACCATTGTAGCAAAAACCTCAATCCAGAGAAAGTTCCGCCATTCTCGGTGATGCCTGGGGGACGTGGCCAACCCCACCTGTGACGGGAAGCCTGCTTTTATCCGCTACTCTAACTCCAGGGAGAGATTGCCTGGGGCAAACAAGGAAGCGGGTCTGCGATTTGGGGCCCGCCTCCTGCCACGCAGGCTGTTCCCTGCCAGGGACATACTGCCGGGAGACAGACGGAGGGCCAGTCAGTGACCGGGTCTGTCCCTCTGGCTTCTCTCGGATGAGCCGTGGCCATAAGTTGGTGTCCAGGATCTTCGAGAGCAGGGGCTTCAGCTGATACCTTCCAGTGGGTCCAGAATTTATTTTTAGGGGGAGGATAATTCTGTGAAATCATCCTGGGGTGAAGATGAACGGAGAAGGTCGCCCCCATGCTGGGCTGATAAGCAGCCAGGGACTGAGGCGGGCCCAGGGCGCGTGCTGTGGGACCCCCTCGGGGCGCCCTGCTGCCGTGGGTGGGGCAGGACTCCCTCAGCCGCCTCCTCCTTCCTCTCTCGCCCCCTGCGGTGCCGGTTCTTTCTGCTCCTTGTGCTTCTCCAGCCCTGGAGGGGCTGAGGGTGCGGGGAAACCCCAGCTCCGGGCCTTGCGGGGTCTAGGAGCTCTCCTCTGTCTCCCCCTGGAAAGAGCATTTGCAGACCCTCCAGGACCCCAGGCCGGCCGACCCATGACAATATCCTTTCCAGTTGGCAGGTCATTGACAGGCCTGAGGGGGATCATTCCTCCCAGGACACAGAGACTGCTGTTCCCTGCCACGGTCGGATGAGGGCGAGGGAAGACGTGAGGGCTCTTCCAGGAGCAGCTTCACTTAAAGGACTGCCGCTAGCTCAGTCCACAGCTGCCTGACTCCGGGGAGACCCCACACCTGAGGGAGGTGCATGACAGTGGTACTTGAATATTTGTTTTGCTTTGTCTGGTTTCTCTCTTTTGGAATTTTGACTATCAGGGTGTTGGAGTGACCACTAGGCTCCCTCAGCTCCTAGGGGTTCTGAAGCGCCCGCCTGGCATTAGGTGCCTTCTCTCAGGGCCAAGGCTTCCGCCGAGGGAAGAGGAAGCCTGCCCTCTAAACACACAGACCAGTGACTGGTCTCCAGGTGCCTTCTTTCTGGGGATCTGCTGGTAATGCACCCTAAAAACTACAAAGCTAGCACATGTTTTTGACAACTCTTTCTGCCCTTGACTGTCCACATAAAGAAATCCACGTTACAATTCCTACCACTTTGCACTCCGATCTGAGAGGGGCCTGAAGTCTTCCTTGTTATGTGATAGAAATGTGAATCTAATCAAAAGCCAACACTTGATTGTCCAAGATTCATGATCAAAATGAGAAATGTTCCATCCAGAAGCATAAACATCAAGCTTAGGAAATGAATTGCTGAACATTCTTCCATATCCACACACGCAAAGCAACAGTTGGTGACATGACAGAACCCGGCCTCCTGTGAGTAATAGAAGTAGTATCTTGTCAAGAGCAGCGGATATTTTTTTTTGTCCCTGAGGAAAACTGCAAGGACACTGTAGCAAAGGAAGATGAAACTGGACAAGTTATTCTCATGATGAATGTAACTTCTCCGTGTCAGAAACTGCCTTGGTGATATGTGTAGTGAAGCCCTCAGCTGAATCCCGGCCGTGACTGAGATTCTTAGGCTTCGCTATTTCCTGCTGATCCCCGTAAGGAACACTTTTGCATCATCTTTTGACTGAGAGCGTCTGTTTTTCAGATTTGTTTTCTTTTGACATATTTCTTTTTCTTTTGTGGTGGTTCTTATGAATTATCAGTGTCTTGGCAGTCAAAGAATTTCACTTAATTTCCCCTAAAGTGATTCTTATATAAATGTAGTTTGAATAAAAGTTTATCGTGTGCCTTTTGGAAGATTTAACTAAATTGCTTGAGTGATGACTATTTGTTCTTTGAATAGAATATCTGCTAAGCCAAGTTGAAACAGAATACCGCAGTCAACACAAAGCCAAAATAATCAGACGAAGGACCAAACACCGCCAAAGTCAAGCACAGATATTGCTTTTGCCACACCAAACAGGAAGATTTCTAGTGAGAGATGCTCTGTCAGAGTATCTAGAGAATTTTCCACTGTACATTTGCGTGCATATTCTTTCCATTTTTGCATTTTGCCAAATACAACACGCAGTTCCTGTAGAGCATGAGCCCAGCTGTGATCTAGCAGCCATAAGAAGCCCTACTGAAAATGCTTACAAACTTCCTGCACAAAAAGAAAATTAACCCAACTAAAAAAGAGGCCAAAGGATCTGAACAGATATTTTCCCAAAATCAGACATACCAGTGGTCAATAGCACATGAAAAGATGCTCAACATCATGGGCCCCTGGGGAAGTGCAGGTCCCCGGGACACAGCACTTCATGCCCACAAGCCTATAGCCAAAAACACCGACCATAGTGTTGCTGAGGATGTGGGAAAACTGGAGCCATTGTAAACTGCTGGGAAGGACGCAAAATGGGGCAGCTTCCCTGGGGAACAGTCTGACAGCTCCTCAGGAGGTCAAATGTTTGTTCACCACTGACTGAGGACCATATAGCCAGCACGGACATGCCGAGGACACACCCAAGAAGGATGGATACATATGCCCACACAAAGAGTTCCTATGGATGCTCACAGCAGCTGTGTTCATACTGGCAAAAAGTAGATACAACCCAAATGTCCAATTACAGATAAATAAAAGGTGGTATATCCATACAATGGGATACTATTTAGCCATGAAAAGGAACAAAGTACTGTTACACTACAGCACAGATGAACTTTGGAAACACTGCTAAAGAAAGAAGCCAGGCAAAAAGACCATATATTGCATGATCCCATTTATATGAAATATCCAGAATAAGCAAATTTATGGCTCTATGGAGATAGAAAACAGATTAGTGGTTACCTAGAGCTGCAGAGGGCAGGGGAAAATGGGGGCTGATTGCTAACAGGCATGGGGTCTTTTTAGGGGTGTTGATAGAAATGTTTTAAAGCTAATTGGGGTGATGGCTATATAACTGAGAATACACTAAAAACTACTGGATTATACACTTCAAGTGGGTGAATTGTATAAATTCTATCTCAGTAAAGTTGTTCAGTGTGAATCCACCATGGTTTCCTAACTTTTCCAACTGGTGACATGGGTAGATCAAGGGGATGGACCATCTGCAGGGCTGGCCCAAGCTGTGTAGTTCACTCGAAGGCGGATAAACAGACAGCAGAAACATTGTCACTAGCAGAGGGGCCCCTGGACTCAGGCTGTGAGAATCCAGCTCTGGAATGAACATATTATATGGGATGGTGTCCTAACGAGTGAGCAGAAAGGCAAACTAGACATAAATAGAACTACTCTTATAAAAGTGAAAACTATAAATTTTTAAGTATTCACAGCCAGGTGCCATGTTAAGTGTTGTATAGATGTTAGCCCGTCATTCAGTGTTACCCTAATGAGATGGGTATTATTATGTACATTTTATAGGTTAACCTGAAAACAGGTTAAGTAAATTACCCAAAGAGAGCCAGCTTAAAGTGGTCCAGGTGACATTTGACCCGCATCTGTCTTTTAGGTTTTGATGTCTATACAATAGGACTGTTTAAGGTGCTTGCACCATAACATAACCTTTTCATTTGTATCTCCTATTATGCCATATTCTCTCTATCTCACTCATCCATATAGCTTTGTAGGCCCTGCCTACAGATGTCCTTTTGAGTGAAGGTTTGTTAAAACCGTAAGACAGGGAGATCACAGAAATTGCCACTGACAGTAGTGGTACCGTCGTCATAGTAACCAATCCACCAACATGGTCTGTGCTAACAGGGCACGCACTTCTGCCTCTAGGATACACCGATACTGGCTGGGATTCCTCACAGCATCAGTGAACCCTGCCCATGCCCCTGATGTCGGCAGTGCTGAGGTCCCAGTGTGCATCTTAAAGCATTAAAGTTTTCCTTCAGACCTTCCCTGCCTGACTCACAGATCTGACATTCCCCCTTTCCATTCGCCCGGGATGTTCTGGTGTGATTGGTCTTGAGGGGTGCTAGAAATCAGGGCCAGACAGTGGTCGGCTGCTTTGTTCTAAGTAGGATTTACAAATAAGACTATTTTCTGTTTGATGAGAAGTTGACCCTCCAAAATCAGTAATTCCTTAGTGCCAGTCTGTCCGTCCACACTCTGGCATACAAAATAGACCTTTGGCAACTCAAACACACATCGTAAGTCACTAGAGAAATTTTAAAGCTGGCCCCCAACAGCAGGCACTGTGTCTGCAGCACACGACCACATGTCCCTCTACATTTTCCAGCGACACCTCTGTATTTTCAAGGACTCCTTCTCTGATCCCGGGGCTCTCTCTCTCTTCCTCCTCCTCTGCATTTCCCTGGCCTCGCCTGCCTTCCGACGCACCTGAAGCCACACGAGGCAGGGAAGTGAAACCGACTGTAATTCTTCAGTTCACTTCTCTGCGGTCCCCAGTGAACCCATCTCCATGTGGTGGCCCCGCTGAGCTGGGAGGACGCTCAGAGCCCCACACAGGTGCAAGTCACCAACCCACTTGCAGTGCTGGGGGAGCGGAGAGCCAGACGTGGGTGTGCAGGCTCTGGGAGCAGTGAAAATGAAGCCACTAAACTCGAGTTTATGAGACTAGAGAGAAAAGGGACCATCCTCTATGAAAGAAAGAAAAGAAAGTCCTTTATACCTAAAAAGGCCAACATTTTCCCTTTGAAGAATTAAATATAAATGGCTGAGAAGCAATCAGAAATTCTAATTTCCCTACTTCCTCTGATGCCCTGTGTTCACCTCAGGGTGCCTTCAACTTCTCTTCCGGCCTTCAACATCTCTAATTCTGTGCGATCATTGAATCACAGACATGGTCCAGAGTTTTCGTGATGGGCAGAAATGTATTCAGGTAAATTCTGCTTCATGCATCTTTTGAAAGTAATAATACATTAATTTTAAATGGCATTGATAATAGTTGTTATCTCAGCTGATCATTTAAAACCCCAGCAAGTGGAACTGTACTTATTAACCCATTTTGCTGATGTGGGGCTCAGCTAAAGTGGAGCCAGAATGCACACCCAGGTTTATGATTTCAAAGTGTTCCACTGCCTATTCTTTCAGTTCAAGTACAGAGAACATGCTGTGTTTTTCCATGATGGAATTCATCCCTGCAGTGAGTGGTCCCTGTCAGGGTCTACAACTTCCTTTGAGATTTGGACAACCTTCTCTGCATAACCCCTGGCCACACACACCTTTCAGTTCCTTGAGGGCACCAGATTCATCCCTGCCTGGTGCTCATCCGTGCACGCTTCTCTCAGCTCATGCCCCACCCCAGTGCACACCTGCCTTCTCCCCGACCTAGCGCTGCAGATGGCTCACCTTAGCTTCTTGGTAGAGGAAATCTTCTTTGGCCACCCTTCAAGGTCACAGTGCTCTGTCATACGGCATGCCGGCCCCTGCCTCTGCATGTATTAGCAGTCTGATGAATTTGTGTAATTATTTACTTTTTTTCTGTGCACTGGAAACTATGTGAAGTGAACAACATCTCTATCTTGTTCAACTCTGTACCTCAGAACCAAGTAGGGGCTTGGTGCATTATATAACTTCAATACAATTTGAATTATTTGTTAAAAAATTTGGGTGTTCTGCTATTCCACAGCAGAACTTTTAGTGGTAAAGAGCAAATACCACCCCAGTTCCACTGTGGGCATGGAGGAACCATGGGCATGGGTTTAGAAAAGCTGCCCAACATCATGACAGTCCTTTGCTGCTCAGGCCTGCCTCCAGCTCCAGTTATACAGAATTAAGATGATTTTACAAAGAATGGAGTTATATTTTCATCTCCTACTGTTGGCATAACAGGCTGTCCCCTTTGAACTCTGACACTTCTAAGACTACTGAATTATCTTCCATAAGAACAAAGAGATTCTATAGAAACATCTTGAGTAACTCAGATTACAAATACATAATTATTGAGCTGAACTGAATTATAGGAACAGAGGTACCAATACTGATCTTTTAATTCTTGGAGAAACATTTTTTTCTTTGGGGAACTGACTTTTCTCTTTTTAATGGAATTCTAACTTTTAAATTTTGTAAGATGGGTTTGTAATGACTTAAATCCTTCTAAATTTGTACGTATTTGTCCAAAACAAATATTGAACTCCTCGTCAAGCTCTAGAATTTCCTTGTCCATCCTTCCCAAAAGCTATCAACTTTTTCTTTCTTTTTCAGATGGTTTATCTCTCAATAATTCCTTTGATTGCCCTTATTTCTTTGCATTTTCCTTACTGCTTCTTCTTCTTTTTCCAACTTCCTTATAATTTGTTTTCCCTCTCTGCACCATAAATATTTGCCATTTTCATTTCCTCACTATTGTTGGCTTTCTCTAGTATCTTTCTCTTTAACTTCTGAGGTTGCAAATGGTTCTAACCCTATTTTTGTTAATATTATTTGTGAATAGAAAAGCCCTTCTGATATTTGCAGTAAAATAGACATATTCACTGTATCATCTACATCACAACTGAGAGTACTTCCCTTGGCAAACTCACTCTTTCACATATCATAACAGTGTTTTGTTTTGTTTTTAAAGAAATCATCATTAGTAATTCACGCATCATGAATTATCTTGAAAGTTAATGGGAAGGACATAACAACAAATACATTTTCTGAAAATCTAAATGAATGACAGAAGACATAAACATTTATGGCATAACAATTGTTAAAATGATTTTCTTGACACAAAATATAAACAGAATAAATTTCCAATTAGAATAATCTTTTTTTACGTTATTAAAATGTACAGGCATTTTTATAATTCTGGCTTCTACCTGTTGTATTTATCACCTGTAAGCGCCGTCAGTGTGAAGAGCTTCCTACTGTCCTCACCGAAACAAAGCTGATACCAGTCTAGTACTCCCATGCACAGAAATCTAGGGGGGAAAATTATTGGTTCAAATTCAAGCTCTAAGGCTTTCTTTAGGTTTGATTTATTTTCACAATTATTTTTTATAGTTAAACTAAAAGTTCTTAATTTTATTGATTTATTTAAAATAAATTGGTTTATCCTATTTTCAGTAAGTCAATATCATACTGACAACCTCATTCTTCAGCCTCTTAATCTCAGAACTAATAATTCAGTATGAGAGACCAGTGGAACAGAATTTGGATTTCTAATGTATTCACCTCACTCTTCATTGCTTGGGTGGTATGGAGAAGTGAAGCATTTAAACTTGGAATTTATAATCACTTCTGCATATAATGAAACAAAGACATGGAAGGTATTGATTAGAGTACTTTTGTAGAAGCCGTATCTACAATACACACTCATAAAAGGAGAGTGGTCTTCCGGTGAGAACCACCAGCTCCCAACTCAACACTGCTCAGATCACCGGACAAATTTTTATCTTCTCCTAGCCTCAATCTTCTAATCTTTAAGAAGATTGAAGGACGTTATAAGGACTAGAAAGAATGTAAGTGGAGCTCATAGTAGGAACTCAATCAGTGACAGCAACTGTTATTATTGGTAAACAGCAGCCGTGTGTGGGTGTAATTATCCTTAAAGGAACCTCCACTTTTATTTCACATTGGCTTTGGCAATTCACACTAAACTAAACCACATCTTAAGTGTCCACCTCAATTCTACTTAAGAGCAATACCACTTCATACTGAACTCACACTTCCAGATGAAGGTCAGGCACTTGATCTGGTGGGGGAGCAGACACGTGAGCACGAACGCTCCTCCGGGGCTTCTCACCGGGAGAAGGCGGGCAGTGCGATGGGCGCGCGCAGCCCCGCAGATTCACTCAGTGGTCAGGAGGCCCGACAACACGTGCCCTGGGATGGGGCAGCTGGAGACACCGGGTAGCATTTAGAAAAACAGTTGTTCACGTGTTCATTTCTGCGCCTTGATAGTTTTGCTGAATATATGTCAATTTCAGAAAGCAGTGCGTTAAGTGTGCCTAATTTCCTACTGGAAATCAGTAAAATACCTTATAAACGATATTTAAACCTCTTCTGAAAAATGACCAATCTAAATTAGTGGGTTCTATAGCCCGTATGCTTGAAAAAATGAGCAACTCATTCACTGTTTTAATCACTATCTAGCTTCCTGAGATTGCTATTTAAATTCTTAATGGAAATACTTCAATTCTTATGGAAAGTTGAAATAGAAATTGACACGGTAGAATTACGTAGAATTGAATTTTTCCCAAGTGGAAGTAGAAAGACCAATGGGATTATTTCCACTAGCATAAGGGCAAAATACCACACCCAGGGTGTTCGTTGATGTATCCCACACATCTAGAAGAGGGCTGAACAAGCTAGGACTCACACAACAAATCCAGCCTATAATAAAATGTACAAAAACACACACAACGGTTTTTATGTTTTTAAATGGTTGAAAAAATCAAAAGAATAACATTTCATGACATAAGAAAATTATATGAAATTTCAGTGCCCACCAATGACATCTTGTGATGCAGCCACATCCAGTCGTTTATGTGTTGTCCATGGCTGGTTTTGTACCACAAGGGAAGAGTGGGGTAGTTTCAACAGGGATTGTGTGAGCCCCAAAGTAAAAAATAATTACTATTTAGTCTTTTACAGAAAAAAATATGTTGACCCCAGGCCTAGAACAACACCTCTCCTTAACTTCTTTTGAAGTAAGATCCATTAATATTTAACCCTCACAAGTTTCTTTCCAAAAGGAAAGTCTTAAGTCTACATATAATTCTAAGGATACTCTGCAGATTCTATCTAACAGAGAGGCTCGGGCAAGAAGCAAAACACTGTGGATGAGAACACTGACTCCAGAGCCGCATGGCCTGGGCTTAGACTTGCTCTGCCACTTCTCAGTTGTGCAAACATGGGCAAAATGCTGACCTCCTCTGTGTATCAGTTTCCCGAAGTATAAACAAGACTAGTGACGGTGCCGTCCCTTAGGGCTCTTGTAAGCATTCAATACTTTATCATTTGTAAAATGTTTAGACTATCACCTGGTAATGAAGCAGCTGCTGTAAATAAAGAATATATTTTTGACTGTATTTTTAAGAAAATTGCGATACTTAGAAATTAGCTAAGGTAATGAGAGAACCTTAAAATGTTCATAATTATGGGGGGGAAATACAAGAATGAATTAAAATTTGAACGTGTCCACTTCTGTCAATAGTCTTCTAACCTAGTACAATGCATGAATATCTACTTTAATTGCCTTTTGATTGCAGGATATAACTATTTGGCTCCCACACCTGAGATATGATTTTGTAATCAATGGTCCTGTTTCAGATAATAAACAAATTGTATTCTGAATGGTTGGGTAATTTCTGATACAAAATCTTAGTACCTAACAACTTCTAATCTGAGGGTATCAAATTGATATGAAGGAAAGTAACAGTTTAGAGAATGCACGGACGCCAGATCAGTTTGCTTCGTTAAGGCTGTTATTCAGGTCTTAGAAAAAAAACCAATAGAAAAAATATTGTCCTACATTTAAAGAAATACTTTCTAAGCACCAAAGCCAGGAATCAAAACTATGTTAGGAAATCTAATTTTTTAAAATTATTGCAAGTCGTTTTAGCAAATAGTCATACTCTTGATGTTTAAATAGTTTTTTAATTAATGTATGTGAAATCTTTAAATAGACTTTCATAGAAAGTGAAGTCTTTATAAGGTAGAAGTCTCTCTTCTATAAAATGCAATCTCTTGAAAATTACACTTCAGTACAGGTTGTGCGTGGCTGGTGGTTAAGTGTTTTAAAAAATATACTTATTTTCATGAATGCTTTTCCCTTACAGGTGTTTTCTTGTAGAAGGTTCAATAGACTTTTGTTACGTGCAATAGTAATGTGCACTGAGGAACACACTGGTGAAGGGAAATCCTGAGGCGCTCTTGTTTTATAACCTTAATTCGTCCAACCGTCAGTAAGTATTAATTTAGCTGTTATATTATGAGGTAAGTTACCTAACCCAGTCCAATTTGATTAGCTTGGGACAATTACTATGTCACCAGAAATTTTAAATATAAATAAAAAAGAAACTTTTTGAGTTACTTATGCTAAACTTAGACTATGTGTCTTCTGACATTTACTTTTAATGTACTAAACATTGTATATCATGCCACTTCATTAAATTGTCATGCTTTAGAAGTCTCTAATAATGACTTTTTCAGAAACTTTTTAAAGGATCTATTTCTTAGATTCCTGTTTCTTGCAATAAAGCAAAAATAACTAAGATATAAGACTTCAAAAGATTTTAAGTTTTGTCTACTTAAGTCCTGTTGTCTTAAATTAGTTATGTATATATTTAAATATAAAATAATAAGTATCTTATTTTTTATGTAACATCCTTAGTTTGCTAAATTAAAATATGAATCTGGGTATAAATGGCATATTCAGAAAATCTAAGTGACTAGAGTGAAAGTTGAGAGTTAATTTGGGCACTTACAAAGTCTTCACTCTTGGGTTGCTTTATTTTCCTAGACTTAAGCAATTCAAAATTACTTTGTAATTTTTTTAAACATTAAAAAATATTGTTATTATATTAATAAACCTAATTTCTATAGATAATATATATTCTCAGGCAGGTAAATTATTTTTGAAGTTATCCTATTTCCTTATGTTTTGTACTTATTCCAACCAATCTGTTCATTTCAATTTTCCAATTCCTTTTTTGAATTTGAGGAACTCTTTTCACATTTAGACTTTAAAAACTACAGGTGGATAAAAAGTAGTAAATACAATGCCCTTCTCAAGGGTCTTCAGTAAACATGATGCAGTTGCAAAAACAATTAACACATCCCTGTGTTAAACTGCGTGAAGACATTTTTATATTATGCTGATGCTTTTATAAATGGGAAGATATAATACTATTGGTTACAGTATTTTTGTCTGCATTATAGTTAAGATCTTGATGGTTATTCTGCATTCTTTCTGTGAATTAAAATTATAAAAAAGTAATTAGTCCTTAAAAACTAAAATGCTACAGTTACCAATAATGGAACAAAGTCTAAATAACATTACTTTGAGATAAAATAGGTTCACATGAACTGTTTTCTTTTCTCTATCTTCTGCTTTTAAAAGAAAATAGTTTTCTTCCTACCGCAGAAGTATCAGATTCTTGCAGCATCCTGACACTTGTAAGCATTCATTGGTCAGACACCACCACATATCCTTCAAATGACACGGCCCAGTGGAGCTGTCGTCACGGAAGGTGTCGTCACGGAGCCAGGCAGCCTGGTATCTCAGCCATCCACCAGGACAGAGCCAGCAGGCCCCAGCTGGTGCTCTGAATCCAGACGAGGTGGGAAATGGATTTTGCATTTTGAAAGTCAACTCTTCTAACATTGAGCCCTAGGACATACTTAGGTAAAAGTACATGAGGGTTCAGAAATTATTTATTGGACCAAGTGTATAATGCCTCATATTCCAAAATTACTCTGAGAACAAGTTAAATCTTAATTTTATTATCCCTCTTGCTTTCTGAATTTATACTAGATTGTACATATTAAAAAAAATATGAATAGATGTATGTTCAGGACTATAACCATTCACCCCCCTTTGCCTGTCACACTAAGCTTTTGATCTTTAGACAAAGCCAAAGCCCTTACAAAATATAAATATTCCATGTTCTCAGGCTCACTCGGCCTCCAGTGCCCACTATTCAAGCCCATGAGAGTTTGGGTTCTTGCTTGTGCTCTTGTCCTACTGTCATCTTTTGACAGAATTCAATAACTCGTCTCTCACAGATAGAAAACCAACGTAGGAGATTCCTGAGTTCAGGACCTGTGCTTCTCGCGAGCCTCAACCTGAACACCAGAGCTGCCTAAACATCTGTACAAAATATCTCCCATTTCTGAAAACTTTAGTTATCTGAGTCCAGGAGAAACGTCATGATGAAACAGTAAACACTTAATTCCATAAGGTTGTGAAAAGTGGACTTCATCCTTTAGACATCTTCCTGAATGGGAAAATGCCATGCAGGGTTGTAAACCATGGACTTTCTAATGGAATGCTGTGGTAGCCTGGCATCTGCAATCATGATGTTTTATCACGAGGAACTGAGAAGATACTGCTTCTCTTCTCTAAAAAGAGAAAGAAGCCCTCTGCTAGGGCTTATTCAAAAGGGTTTTTTAAATTGGAGCCAGTGAAACACGATTGTCAATTCCCAAGGTTTCCTTGGCATTTTGGAAGGTGTCATTTCTCTCTCCCCTTTGACATGAAACCCTATTTGCAACACAGAGAAACATTTCCAAGTAACAAGAGCAGCTGCGACTCCTCAACTTCTTTGTGATTTGCAAGCAGGCACAGAGACCTAAATGGAGCTGCCTGCCGGCTGCCCTCCTCCCCGTGGTGGGCCGGGCTCCCCTTGGAGATGGGAGCAGTGGGCATGATTGCCTCTGACAACCTGAAACCTTTTGCCTTGCTCCACTTTAAAGTGAAAAGGAAAGTCTTTCCACCTGACAGAGAAGTTTGGCTAGGTGAGGAGGAATTTCCAAGGGCGACCCTAACAGCCAAAGCCTTTGGAGCACTAACCCCCAAGGAGAACTGGACCCCTTCCTAAAAAACAAACAAAAGAATCCAACCTGAGTGTCAAAAAGAAAGCAAGCTCTCCTCTCTGGGCCTCACGTGGCACCTCTGCTCGCCCGAGGCAAGAGGAAGCTGCAGTGGGGTGGGGACTGTCCTCTCGGAATCCCTTTCCTCCAGCAAGCTCATCGGGGTTTGGAGGGAGGACTGGGCAGAGGGGGCTCCAAGCTGCACTGGTGGCGGCCCGGCCTTTGCCCCGCCTGCCTGCCAAGTTCAGTCCAGAGGAGCCACGCTCCTCGTCCCAGGGAGCAGGGAACCCGGGCTTTCTCGCGCTCAGACGCTGTTAGGCCAGTTCTCCTCGACCTTTCAGGGCTCAGAAGCCGACTTTGCCGGCACAGTGGCGGGTGTCTGCGCCGGTTTCCCGCGGTGGGGCCGCGCGCCCGGACCCCCTCCCCCACCCCGGCCCCTGGGGGTGTCTCCTACCTGCTGGCCAGGCCCTGCCGGCAGTGCTGCCGGAAGGGCATCAGGTGGTAGTTCATGGCGTCCAGCAGCAGCTTCTGGCACACCGGGTCGGTGCGCATGAAATCCACGGACTGGACGCGCTCCACCAGCTCAGGAGCCGGGATGAGCGCGAAACGGAGGCGCTTCATGAGGTCGGGCGCGTGCTGCATGCGGGCGTCGCGGTCGTGCTCCAGCCACAGCACGGACATCTGGAAGAGCGCCAGCTCCGACTCCACGGGGGGCGGCAGCGAGTCCAGCAGGGCGCGCATCTCCTCGAAGTTGAGCAGAAGCACGTCCTCCACCAGGTACTTGTTGGCCAGCTTCTTGGTCTCCTCCAGACCGTGCAGCGCGGCGATCTTGCACACCTGCTTGTAGTTCTGCACCGAGATCTGGTCGTTGAGGAACTGCACGCAGAGCTTGGTGACCTGCGGGATGTGCAAGATCTTGCTGACCGACAGCACCTCCTCCGCCGTGTCCAGGGACAGGGTCACGTTGGCCGTGTAGAGGTACTCGAGCACCAGGCGCAGCCCGATGGCCGAGCAGCCCTGCAACACCAGGTTGTTGATGGCCCGGGGGCTGGTCAGCAGCTTGTCGTCGGGGGAGGAGGAGGGCGTCCCGGCCTCCTCCTGCGGCGGCGGCGGCTGCTGCGGCGGCTGCGGCGGCGGCTGCTGGTCCTTGGGGGCCCCCAGGCCGTCCTGGCTGCCGACGCCTCCCCCGAGAGGCGGGTGGCTGGAGAAGAGCGATTGGAAGTACTGCGAGCAGGAGGCCAGCACGGCCTTGTGGCAGTGGAACTGCTGGCCCTGGGCCGTCAGGGTCACGTCGCAGAACAGCTGCTTCCTCCACAGCAGGTTGAGGCCGTGCAGCAGGTTGTCGCTGTGGCTGGGGTCGAAGGTGGAGGTCCTGTCCCCGGATCTGGACATGGCGAGCTGGCTGCGCGCACCTGGCTTTAAGCCCGCCTCCAACCTGGCAGACAGGGCGGGAGGGAGGGAGGAGAAGGAGGTGAGGGCCGGGGTGTGGCCGGGGGCGGGAGGGCGGAGAGCCGCGGCCGCGCGCCTCGGACCCCGGCCGTGGGAGCCCAGCCAGGCCTGCCCCGGTCCCGGAGCGCCACCCAGGGGGCTGCCCCGGGCGGTGCCTCCCGCTCCCCGCGGCCCGGGCCGCCGCCGCACTTGGCCCCGCACTTTCCCAGCCCCGCCCCGGCTCCGGCGGCCGAGGCCCCGCGGCTGGCGGGCCGGCGTCCCTGCGCGGCTGGGGGTAGAGGCGGGGCGCCGGGCCGGGCGTCGTCGGCCGAGGGGCCACCCGCCTTGCGCCCCCTACGGTCCCCGCCTCGGTCCCGTTTGGGGGCCGGAGGGGCCCAGCAGTGGTGAGGACGGGCGACGCCAGCGCTCCGGAGCTCGGCGCCCCCGCGAGGGTCCGGGCGGGGGTCCCCGGCCGCCGGCGCCCGCCCCGCGCCCAGCCGGCCTCCAGCTCGGCTTGCCGTCCCCAGGCGCCCCGGGCCCGC
>JAQQAC010015530.1:1849981-1964008 GCA_029783875.1 Phataginus tricuspis | reverse complement strand
TCTGCGAGCGGCCGCGGCGGCGAGGCGGCGCGCCGGGTCCCACCCTGGGCTGCGCCTTCCGGGCCCCGCCGCCCACCGGCCGCCCCCGCCGGCCGAGCCGCCGCCCGGCTGCGGGGGTCCCGCCGCGCCGCTTTCCCGCGGCTCACCGGGACCGCGGCTGCGTCCGCACCGCTGGGCTCCGGAGCGCTCACTTTACCACCCTTCCGGGCGCCCCCGCGTCCCCCAGCGCCCGCCCGCCCGGCTCCCCCGCCCGCAGAGCCCGGCTTTCCCGAACCATCTCCAGAGTCTCGGAACCGGACCGGGCCGGACCTCCCTCGCGCTCTCCGCGCCGGGGTGCCCCCATCTAATCCTGGTCCCCTTCCTCTGCTCCTCTCTTCTCTCCCCCTCATTATTTCCCCTGCTTATTTCTTGCAATAGGAGTTTTATTCCTTCTGAGCGATTCCCCGCCAACTGCCCCCACCCCTCGGAAAGGCTCTCCCTCCTCCCCCGCCTGCAACCCGAAGACACAACCTAATCACACAAGGCCAGAAACTTACCTGCTTTCAACCGGCTGCAAAGTCAAGGCTCACTTACGCTTCCCCCAAAACCGATTGTCCTTCCTTTCCGAAGGTTTGCGCTCTCCTTGGGGGAGGGGGCGCCTTCTCCTTGGGGGGCACCTTCTGGTCCTGACTCCAGGCGGTCACTCTGCACGATTTATTTTGTCGTCCATCATTTGATCCCCATGAATTAGCAACAGCAAGAGAATGCAGGAGAGGGAGAAAGAGGGAGAGAGGGAGAGAGGGAGAGGGGCAGAGCTTTCTGCAAGAGAAGAAGAAGAAAAAATGTGCGTGTGACAAATTATGCTACCAAGAAACAACACATCATTATCCCTGGGCCCGGGGCGCAGTGAGTCGTGACGAGAGTAATAGGAAATCCACGGTTGGGGAGAGAAACGGTCGTGCTTGGCCAGCAGAGAGCGACCGTACAGGGGGATGGATGCTGGAGAGACTCGCAAAATTATGGCTCAAGGCTATTGTAAAAATTGTCGAGCGTAAATGACTGCGATTTCAAACATCTTTGGAAGAAAGAGGGGAAAGCGAGCCCCCCTCCGTCCCTCTCCTCTCTCCTCTCTCTATAAAGAACCGTCAAGTTTTAGTGCGCATTGCTAATTAGTCAATTTCTCTCTGCCTTCACAGGCTGGCGACTGCGCCGCTGAGCTGAAACTGCTAATTTCTGTGACCAGCTTTTTTCTTAGCTGTGATCTGGATGAATGAGTAGCTGTCTCACAGAGATGACAAAAATAAACTCTAATCCCCCCCAAAATTTCCACTACATCTTTCTCATGCATAGATTTATGATCTTCAAGCGCTCTGTGCAGTATGCAAACTTTTTTTTGTGTGTGTGTATATGTGCTGTTGTTTCCAGATTTCACATTGGCATGCTGCTTTTCCTGCCCCCCATGAAATGCAGAAAATGTCTGATCTCCAGCTATGCCAAGATGCCACTTTCTAGCATCTTGGTATCTGGGGCTTGGGTCTGGCTTGGAAGACTCTAGCCCTTACCTAAGTGGTGAGTGGCCCAGTGTACAAACCAGGGGTGGGGGATTTAGAGCTGGTAGAAAAGAGGCCAGCCCTTCACTCTACATCTGCCTCCTTGCATTATTCAAGCTTTATGATCTTGTTGGAAAACATGTTTTCTCCATCATTTTGACTGGTTAAACAATGATCTCTGAACTTCTCTGTCTGCTCTTCAACAGATAAGGGTTCAGAAATCACATTTTTTTTTTTATGGGAAGATCATCACATCATCAGATTTGTCTTTCAGTGAGGAGTCTTTGATTTGCAGGAGCTAGGATCAATTGCTAGGAAATCCAGCTGCAATCTCACATATGTAACCTTTACACTTTGGAGCTCGTATGATATATAAGGATGGCCGCATAGAGCTCACATTTTTGACCCTGCTTAGCATGCAAAATGAACCTCAACATGATTCTGGAATTTCAGCTGTACCAGAGATTCATGTGCATTTTGGCAGAGGACATGTTCCCCAGGCTCACCCTGTGATGTATTAGCCGCTTACATTTAGAGCCCTCCGTTTTGGTTGTCAATGGGGGTTGAGGTGTCCAAGAAAGAAATGGGGGAAAAAAAGGCAGAAAAAAACAAAGGCTTGCCCTTGAATAAAATGAACATGAAAGAAAGCTGGACTTGAGTTAAATTAAGTTTTGTTTGCTATTAAATATATATGATTCATGGTAACTCGTATGTGTTCTGATTAGTAAACTTATTAAAATACACATCAGGGCACCTTCCTCTTTGATTTGTGAGAGATAGACACCTGCATAAGGGAGGGGTAAAACTGAAAATTCTTTAGTTCAGCAATAGGGGATTCCCCAGCTAGAATAATAAATGTTAACATGCATGTGGGATCTTCACTCTCAGGTGAAGGAGGAACAGATTGAAGCATTTTCCCTCACAAAGGCCTCCTCTGCCACGGTCCAAGGTTCTCTGAGAGTAGGACCACTTGATTCAGACCCTACCAAGAGGCTGTATTCTCGTATTCATATTTATAATAAAAAGCCCAAATATGAGGCAAAATGACAGAAAAGGGTTTTGTTTAGAGCAGGAGAAAGAAAGAGAACAGATTATCCAAATCTTCTGGCCCTACTACATGTTTTGATTTTTTTCTTTTTTGAAGCCAGGAAGATTGTGGGATTGTATAATAAAGTCTTTTTTGTATTTTGTTTCAGTAGCAATTAAGGCTATCAAGTATGTAGAGGGTCACCAGAACCTCACACACGCAAAGTACAGCTTGTAGAGCATGCTTTTGGTGCTGAGCTTTTATGAGCTTCCAATGAAGTGTTTGGAACTAAAGCCAAAGGTGAATGAGAGTACTGATCACTTAAATTATTGCCATCTTTCCATTTTATCATAAAGGAATTAAGATATGTTCTGTAGATCTCTAAGTACCTTGATTTTAATTTTTTTTTAACTGAGAGGATATATTGATCACTAATTATGGTTACTAGGATCTTTGTTGCTTCCAAATAATATGAAAGCCACATTCCAAAAATTTTAACTACCTTTAATTTTAGTGTTTATTTAACAACTAGGGTGGAAGGGAAGGAGGGGGTCTGGGGAGCTATAGTTCTGACAGCAGTTGGAATAACATGGCCAGGCTGTTTGTTTCCTTCTGGTTTTTTAAGTTATACTATTTGAGAATGTTAAAAATTTCAGGGAAACAATGCAGTTATGGCTTTTTTAAGCATTTAAAAAAAGAATATTGATAATAAAAAATCCCTTTGTAATCTGTGCACAAACTAACATATCTATCATGTAAATCTCACACCTCCAACTTGCATCGGCTTTGATCGAAATTATCGCAGAACTCGCAAATGATATGACACTATTTACAATAAATCCCATTATGAAAGGTTCAATTTGCAGCAATCAGATGCTAGCGTCTAAGCAATTCTAAGTATTTGAATTTTACCCTACTTCACTGTTCAACGTACAGAAATTGCATCTGTGTGTTTGATCTGTCCTGCTGAGCGCTATCAGCAGCTCGCATCTCTGCCACTATTGTTTTTAGAATGGCAGGAAGGACGTGACTAGTGGAGTTAGCAGGGTGGATTTCACGTGGCAGAAGAGAAGCCAGAATTGTCTTACAAGAAAATTAAATATGATCATGTAGTCATTTAATTCAGTCTTCATACTTCGACGAAATCATCAAAATTAGTCATCAGTGAATCTGCATTTAAACCAGGTACAGTGGAAAGATGCGGGAGCGGCCGCCTTCCCACAGGCTGGCGGGCTTCAGGGTGGCGCGGACCCAGGCCGACCAGGGCTCCGGAGCTCAGCACGTCTCCCGGGGCTGGATGGACTCAGGATGATCTTCGGAGAAGTTTTGGAAGTGTTTTGATGCCTAACGTGAAGGCGCAACCACACTGAAACGTTATTTTCCTCATTCTTGACTTCTGTGCTTAATATTCACAAGTCCTCACCGCGTTGGGTAAACGTCAGAGCCTGGCCTCCCTGGGCGTCTTTGATTAGTAAATACCTCTTTCCTGTGGCGTCACCTCTAAGATTGCCGCATGCGCGGATGAAGGGGGGAATCATTCTGTTTTACACTAAAATCGAGTGAAGAAGGAACGCAAAGCTCCCCCCAAACCAGGAAGTGGTAAACCCGGACAAAACCTGTGGATCTCCAGCGTTTCCTTTTACATCGTGGGTAGACATGGCCAGAAATACCGCAAAGCCATCACCGTCAAAGAGCTTACTGAAGGACAAAAAAATCTAACATAAAAAAAGCTAAGAAATAGTGCTGTTGGCTAGCATTTAGTCAAAAGCCAGTGGTTTGTCATTGCCCCAGGGTCGGGCCTGACTTCTCGGCCAGCGTTCCCGAGTCCCTGGGTCTCATTCTAGCTCTTCAGGGAAGTCAGCTGTCACTGTTCTCCGCGCACGTCCCCTGTGCTCACACCCAGGGCCTGATGCTCGAGTCGTGTCTTCACGAGAGGCCTTGGTTCTCTATGCAGAGAAATCACACCCATTTCTCACGATCAGACTCAGGTTCCGATCCACCTTGAAACCTTTCCTGGCTGCTTGTGCGGAATGACCACAGCTGGTCTTCACTGTGCTCATGACGCGTGTGGTGGACGCTAGTCTGAGTCCTTTGCATGTCTTATTAATTCTGCTGCCAGTCCCACGGAGACGATGGTGGATTGACGAACAGCTCAGTGCTGCACTCTTCCTGGTGTAAACACCCCATTATAACGTGGCTCTGCTGCTCTTCCCATCAAGAGCGGAGTCTGTTTCCCCACCCGCTGAATGTGACTTGTTTTGGCCAGGAGAAGGTGCCAGGAGTAACTCCGGGCCAGTCCCAAGTCTGAGCCTCAGGAGGCCTGTGCACTTCGATTCTCCCTCTTTGAACCCCGCCGGGGGCCATGGGGAAAGCCCAGGAGAGCCGATGGCAGGGGAGCTACCGCGTGGCCCCTAGCTGTTCTGACGCTTGAACTCGACATGTGAACGAGCCCAGGAGAGCCAACGTGGCCAAGTTCCTGACCCACAGAACGCTGCGCGGAATCAACTGCCACTATTACAGGCCATTAGGTTGGGGGTGATTTGTTCCATGGTAAAATCAGCTGATACAGAATGGTACTATTACTGTAATTTTACCAGTGAGCAAAAGGAACTGCAGAGAAGTCAAGTAAATTTTTCAGGGTCATACAGCTTTTCAAAGGCAGAGCTGAGATCCAAGCCTATACAACTTGCTGCAGAGATTAACCGTTCAGCTCGCAGACCAGCCGCAGAGCAAACGCCTGCCTGCTCTGGACCTCATTCATTCACTCATCAAGCATATGCTGAGTATCTTTTATACTGCAGACAATGTGCTAAACACTGAAGACAAAATGATGAATGAAACTGTATCCTTGCCCTCAAGGGGCTAACAGTCTATTGGAGACAGGCAGGTAAATTAGGCACACCATGTGAATAATTACAGCGTGATAATTGCTCTAATAAGAGTTTGTATAATGAACTAGTGGAGCAGAAAGAAACAGGCCCCTAACTTCCTTATTATCTGTAATAGTTTTTTGACATTTATTATTTACTACTTTGTATTGTTAGCTGCTCACTTAGGGAAATATATTTTATGATCTCAACTAGATTATAAGCTTCTAGGAGAGAAAAGCCTTGTGTCTGGTAAAATCTCTCCTGGTGCATAGTCTGCATTTTGCCTGTAGTAGCTATTCAAAGGTCCCCAAAGATGAATTCAATGAGCGTATTGATGGACTATGAGGATGAATTTTCAAAATTTTCGGGATAATAGAAGAAAGAGCAAGGGATTATTTTGTAATCAGAAACTGTGGTGGGCATTTGACTAAAGTGATATTAACGCAACCTCTACTGATCTATTATCTAAAAATTAATAATCGTTGTAATATTGGGAAATAAGCGATTTATTATTTACAACACATCGGTGAATTTAGTTGAGGCCTTAGTCAGTCCTTCCCTCAGATCCTCTTCTATGGTAACCGTAACTCAGGGAAGTGCTCTAAAAATTTGAGGACAGCAGTTTTAATGGAAATATTAATTAAACTGCTGAACAAATGTAGCACAGAGACATGATTCTAAGCTTGAATTCTGGAGGCAGATCACTTACAGTTGAATCTTAGCTCTGCCACTGTCCTTCTGTGTGACCTTGAGTAACTAACCTCTTTGTAGAACCCAGTTTCCTTATCTGAGAATGGGGATAAAATTATAGCTCCTACCTCCTAGGGTTATATGATACTTACATTTTTGTAACAATTTGTAAAAGTGCATAGAATAGTTCCAGACACATAGTGAGTGCCATGTAAATGTCTGATGAATAAACAAATACATAAAACCCATAACCCTGGTCTAGTGCTAAAAACAAATATGGGATAGAGGAAAGAATGAAGCCATCTGCTTTTGTCAGGTTTGCCGTGAATCGTGATGTGCAGAAGACGACAGGTAACTTTAACAGGAGAGCAAGGCACTTTATGTTTCAGTTTGTTTACCTATAGTTTTAAAAACCATCATTCTTTTATCTTTGGAAGTATTTGGTGTTTCATCTATGTGTCTTGGGTAATTGAATTTCTAAAAAAAAAAAGGATACTTACAATTCACGATAGTTTAATGATAGGTTACAGAATATATGTCTGACTCTGAAAAGTCGCTTCTGATTCTAGGCCGTCAGTGCCAGGGACTCAGATGAGAGGCCGTCATCATGCTTTGACTTCTGTCTTTGACTTTTCCTGTGACTGGACAAATCACTTTTCCGCCGTAGATCTCAGTTTTCCCACATTTGGAGAGAGAGAGCATTTCTTTCATTTAACTACCGTACAGGGTTGCATTGAGGAGAAGTTGACTAGAGTGAATGGTCCCCAAAGATCAATTGGGAACTTTCCTAGTGACTTGTGTAATAAGATGAAGGTTTAGATAATAGGAGAAGAGAAAAAGTCCTCTCCCTTGGAAAACTGCTGGGAGGCTTGTGGCCAGAGGTCAGAGGTATTCACTGGTTATCTTTGTGCAAGTAGATACAAACAACAAATCAAAAACAAAGAATTTTGAGTGCACCGATAGAAATTATGTACATTCACAAATTATTTTATATGCACCAAGTTTTTTGAAGGACTTGTAGTTCATGGGTAAGTATTTGTTTTACTATAGAGATCCATATTCCGAGTGTTCATTAAAGAAAGGCCTGGAACTCTTTCCTTACAAGCAAGACAGTGCATGTTTACCATAAAGAGTTGTCATTCAAATTTGTGAATTATTTTAATCATCTGCTGAACTCTGAAAGTTCTTTCATTTGTGGTGATGTATTTTTTCTCTCTCACTAATTCTTGAAAGTGAAGATGCGTGTCATGTGTTGCAGTACTCACCAGCCCACTGAACTTTTTTATGGTTAATAGGAATGATCTAAGTTTCCTAGTCAAATACCTATATGCTTAATCATTAAATATTTTTGTATCATTACAAGGATATCCCATCTGATGGAGCTCTTGTTTCCCTTAAAAATGCCCTGTTTATACCTTGAAATATCGTAACTTCTTGATATTGGTGCAAATTTCTTCAGTTTTCCATTTTCGGAATTATCTTTCTCTGTTGCTCTGTCTTACCCCTTTCACCATATCCTCTAACTCCTCCATCCCACCCTCATACACCCAACCCTATTTCTTCTTGTCTTATGCTTCTTTATAATACAGTATTTTATAATACTTCAGTAAAGTTGTTCAAATTGTTCAAATTTTATGAGTTAATGTTGTTCTATCATTGAAATATTGTCTGACAGTTTGGATAAACTTGGGGAATTGTTTGGTTGAGGTGACAAAGACTTCTGTTAGACATTTCATTTTGCTTTTTAAAAGACAAGTGACTAACTAAAGGATATGTCTTCTCAAAACCCAGCTGTAACACGCAGCCACTGCTGAAACAACCTAATCAATCTGACCTGAGCTCTTCAGTTTGTCTTTGCATCTTACCGAGCTCAACAACAGAGTTAAAGCGAGGGTCAAGACAAGGACTGATTTAAGCTCTTTATGGGGCCTTAAATCCCATCTGCAAGAATATTTCATCCAGTTTTACCGTGTTTTATGTGTATTAATTTCCCTGGCTTTCTAACAGTAGCCAAAAGAGCCCAAATGCTTTAAGAGAAGATGTCAAGATCACTCTTGTGCAAGATGGAGCTCTTTGGCATCCTCATCTTTAAGAAAGACTTTCAACTGGAGAGCTTTTGTAAACCTGGAAATGTGTATTCCATTGACACAGAATTCTACAGCATCTCTGAAGGAGGCGAAATTCTGTCAGTTGAATGTGACATGTAAATGTTTATTTCCCCATTTAAAGAACATGTGCTGTGGATGTTTGGAGAAAAATTCAAGTATGATTTTGATAATATGTACGGTATACGGTATTTAATTTTGAAGGTTAGATTTTATTTGTGTGTGTGTGTATTTGTCACTGTTCCCCAACGCTAGTATTCCTCAGCATGCGTAACCACCAGTATTTGCCAAGTTTATTTTTTCTAAACTATTATTAAGATAACATTTTATTTAGCCTTTTTTCTAAGGAAAGACAGCACAGGGTGCCGTGTACCTAGCGCTCAGGGTCCCCTGTCGTAACATGTTAGTGTGCACATTGGTTGCGATTAACGAACAGCATCAGCACATTATTATTATTAATTAAAGTGCAGAGTTCATTCAAACGTCCTTAGTTTTTACCTAACGTCTGTTACCCAACTTTTCTGTTTCAGGGTCCCATCCAGGATCCCACATTATGCTCGGTTGTCCTATTTGCGTAGGTTCCCTTGTTGTTCAGTTTCTCACACTTCCCTTGTTCTTGATGACCTTGACAGTTTTGAGAAGTGCTGATTAGATTATCAGAGGCATCAGAGTGCCTCTCCATTGGGAGCTGTCTGACGCTTTTCTCATGTTTAGGGGTTACCCGTTTCTGATGGAGGTAAAATCCCACTTTAATCACACAGTATCAAGGGCTCGTGTGATCAACAGGACCTGTGACTGCTGATGTTAAATTTGGTCGTCTTGCTGAGGTAGTACTTGCCAGGTTTCCGCACAGTAAAGGTATTCTTTTTTTTCTTCCTAAATTTCTTGGATAGAAATCAATATTCACCATCCACACTAAGGAAGTGGGGAGTGAGGGTGCAGCCCTCCAGGGTGCCATAACTCTAGTATTCAGAACTTGTCTGTGTGGGAGATTTGTCTATACCCTCCCACCCCATTTATGTATTTAATCACCTATTTATATCAGTAGGGACCCTTGGATATTTATTTTGCACTTGGGGTTATAATCCAATACCCCTTCATTTGGCCGCTGGAGCTGTTCCAGCCTCGGCTGTAGGGAGGGCTTTCAGGAGGCTCCAGTACCCGCCCTCCCCACCCCCCACCCTGTTCATTCATTCGTTCCTTCCTTCCTTCCTTCCCTCCTTCCCTCCTTTCCTTCTTCCCTCCTTTCTTCCAGGTATGGAAAGGTACTGAATGTTCACCTTCTGTGTTTCATGCTCAGTCTTAGAATCACCCCTCTCCAGGGATCTCGCTTCTCTGTATGGAGAAGGTTCTAGAGATGAAGCTCTGGGCAGGAGGTATGCCAGTCCCTCCTCAAGAGCCTCCTTTGGACCATCTCAGCAGGCAAAGCATGGAAACGACTGCATGCGTGCTAACCCTGTGTGTGCACATATCTGCACATGTTTCTGTAGGTAGCATCTGCATCTATATTAAGCTAACCCTGAGCTCATGCCCACATCTCCACCTGCAATCCATTACCAGAAAGCTTTAACTTAAATGACTTATATGGGAAGACTGTGAGGAGAAGGAGGGACAGCCAGCAGTGTCCCTACTTTGGGACTGATGAGATGATAGACTCCCTGAGCTCTCACAGGATGCAAACAAGTGCCCTTATGGGAGATCAAACTGCATCCCATAGCGTCAGTTTTCAGACTGACTATTTAATAGGGTGAGACTTCAAGTGCTTTTAGTGTAACAGATGGAAAATGCATACTTCGCAATTGAAGTCCAGTACCTTTTCAACAGGAGACATGCCAGGATTCCATCACTTCAGATAGAGCACTCCTATTGATAGGCGTCTACGAGAGAGAGCATCTCAGCCTTGCCTGGCTGCACTGCTATAAACATTGATCCCGATCAACACTGGAAGTTTCTAGAGCAGGGTGATCGTAGCTGCAGTTGACCTAATAGTTCCATGCCCAGTGGGAGCAGGAGAAAAGAGGGTAGGATTTGGAATACAAAAAAATGGATTTGACGATAACTTCCATCATTTATTGATAACGTAAATAGTCCAATGTCTCTAAACCCTGGGTTTCTTATTTGTAAAATGGGGTAATATTAAGTGCTATGACATTTATTTTTTAAGGGCAGTGTAACAATCAGGAAAACTAACACGAGAAGTAACTTGTGAACTGGTAAGTCAATAATGTAGAAAGTATTCATCTTTATATTGCTTTAAGTGGAAGGAGTTCACATTCACATAGGTAGCTGGAAGTAATATAACATGGTGGTTGAGAATGTAGGCTCTGGAAAGGGATTGTTTGCCTTAATATCCCAATCACACAATTAACTAATGATGTAGCATTAGGCAAGAATCTTAATTTCTCTGAGAATCAATTTTCTCATAGGTTAAATGGGATTCATTTATCCCATAAGCTTATTGTGAGAGTTTAGTGTGTATAGGCCTTGTGCATGGAAAACATTCAATATTGATTTGGTGAACCCTAAGTAACTAATTCACAAGAGAATGGAGAAATAAATCTATCCCGATATTAACTTTCCTTGGATTTCAGTTTAATCATCTATGGATTTGGGAGGGGGATTGTGGGGTTGCTAATGTTCTTTTAGCTCTAAATCTCTAATTCCTTGAAATGTCGGCTGAGGCATGGGGTCTAGGCTCCCAGTTCATAATGCGGGGCCTGGGTAAGGTGCCCTGGAGGGAGCCGAGGGGCTGGGTCTCCCAAGTGAGCTCTGAGGGGCCTCAGATAAATACACACCAATTCAGCAGTCGGTGTGTCCTGGGAAGGTCCCTCACTTGCACGGGCCTCTTGCAAGGCTGTCAGAGGGGCCCTAGCAAGGTGTAAAAATAAAAAAATACAACATTTTCACTGTGTTCAATCAAAATCGTTCTCATTTTCTACTTTGACTCCCTCTTATGTCAGACGATGTTGGAGGGGCCATGAATATTTTTGAGGTATGGTAGGAAGGAAGTGAGTGGATAGTGTGGATTGAGGTGTAGGGTGAAGGAGGATGTATTTATGCATTCACAATTATTTCCACATGGAGATAAGTCATTGCCAGCTGCCCCATGAAGGAATGACCAGCTGGGATATCCTGGCTCCCCACTGAGCTGCCTCGGACAGCATCGAGACAAGCAGTGTAGGGAGCTGCACTGAGATATGAATGTGTACCTCTGCAACAGCCCTTAACAAATATTTGGGGGCAGTTAAGAAAGCTTGGAGGTATTTAAGATGGTTCCCTGCACAAGGAAACTTGAAGTCTTATAGCTCATATACGAAAGAAACTTACAGAATTTCCCCAAACACATCGTACTACTGATGCATAGGTTGGGAAGCTGAAAGAAATTGTCTAGGCTATCAATAATAAAAAAGCAAATTTTTATCAATCATGTCAGAAGAAAGACTAGAAAGGCTAACTGATCTTTTTTTTTTCTCTAGAAAATGGTATTACAAAATCTTCATCATTGTGCAATTCAAGACTATAAAGCCAACATTTCGAGGAAATGAGTATTAGAGAGGTGTGTGTCAGGCAGTTCATTAGTTAAAGTATGTTATTTTTGTGGATTTTGCAGTGTATGTGGTTTGCTGGTTTTTAAAAATTTGTGATTTTAGGCAACAGAGAACGCATTTGCGCCCCTGTATTACCCCACGTTTGCTTCTTTGAGAATCCTGCCGAGTCTGTAACAAGTAGCCATGGAAGTAGATGGATTTCTTTGAGGCACAAAGATTCAGGACTGAATGTAGATTTCCTTTTGGACCCTTTGTGTTTCAGGAATCCTCTCCTGTGGAATGAACAGTGGAGGTTCCTTGAGCCTGTCTACACGGTCCCCTTCCCTACGGGCCTAGAGGAATCCCGTGGGTCCCCAGGGTAGGCAACGTGCTACCTGGAGCCACTCAGGCAGTTAACTTCTCACCGCCGGGGACAGGAAACTTGAACCTGTTTGTTCCAGTTGTGCTGGTACATAGATGGGTTCCAGTAGGCATTAGTCATTCATTCATTCATTCAACAAAATACTTAATGCTAAGTGTACGATGACTTCTACATTTATATGTTGTTTCTTAGAACAAGCGCTTTGAGTTCTGTGTCATAAAGAACTGGCACCGTATGGATGTCTGATCATCTTAGCTCTGTCACTTACTGGTACAGTTCTGAAATCTGCAGAGACACCTAGACACACTTCTGGTATCATAATTCCTAACTTGGCTTTTCTGGAAATCATACAGATTCATGATAGCAATTCAGCAACCTTCACCCCAAATTGCTTTATTCCAGTGACCACATGTCAGAGTCTCAGGATGTATTTATGCTAAATGAATCTCCTGATAAAAATTCAATTTATTAAGGTGATTTAAAAACTGCCAAATTATTTTGGAAAATAAGGTACTGTGGTAGTTAAGTTCTCTATTCCAGGGTAGACGTGGTGATTTTGTATATGCATGCATTTATATATGAGTGTGCCCACATGTATGTATGTACACATGCAATCATACATTTACATAATACAGTTACATACATAGATATACATACATAGTACATCTAATTATTGTATATGCACACTTTGTCAAACTTAAGAATTACTTTACCCATCCTTAGAGGGTATGATCTATTAAAATATTATTTTAGGACCAGTGTAATAGCTTTAGTGGAGTAAGAAGTATTACGTGTCTCCTATGACCTTTGTGGATTCTACTAAGAATGTACACCAGTTTGCTCAGTGGCTTTGTGTGTTTCCCAAGAGTGGGACACCAGGTGGCAGATTCCTACATTTAGCAACTAAAAAATCTCATTCTACCCTCTACACATTTCAGAGAACGCCATCAGTTTTCAGCATCCATAGTCTCGTATAGTTCTGTCTCTCAGCCTGAAGGCATGGAAGGAATATGCTTAGGTGAAGGGCTTTGGGGGCCCATCTCTGGCATCTGAGCTGCAAACGGTGGTCAATGAATATGAGCTGCAGATCAGTCAGAGGGTGCCTGGTGAATCCACCCTCTCCCAACTGCAGAGAACTCCTGCCTGTTATAACAATAGCCTGCTCAGAAAGTAGCAGGAGCCTGTTCCTGTCTCCCAGGATCCCCTGTGCATAGGAGAGAGTGTCCTGTCTGCTCCCCTGCATACCCTGCTGAGAAGACGCACAGTTCCACTATGAGGGCCCAAGGGTAGCTTAAATAATTCCTGAAGTTATAGCTTACTGCAAGCTCTCGTGCACTTACGCTGCTGAAGAAAATGAATTTACTACATGGAATCACACTCCTCCTAAAATATCTCTGGGTCTCCAAAACCAACAGATACATAACAAGCAAAAGAATACTTATAGACACTGACCTATTAAGTCATTTTCCTAAAATACCTACAGTTTTTATTATGAAACAGAAAAAGTCATTAAACCTGTGGTTCACCAGACGATTACTTTGTCAAATCTCAAGAAACTGCACGGTAACTTGTATACATGCATCAATCACGAACACCAGAGGACCGTAACAAGCTGTGGATTCCCAGTCTGCTTCTCCTCCATCCAAATAGTAGCTTCTGTTCTCAAGAGCAGCTCTACATCCTTTTGAAGGCTTTCATAAAATATGGCCACTCATTTATCTATCAAACTAAGTAGAAATAATTGAAACACTTAATATGCACAGTAATAAGGAAATGCATGAATAACTTCATTATTAATGTCTATTGATTATTTATGCTTTCAAATAGGCAAGTGTAGCTGCTAATATTTTTAGCATGTAAATCTATATGTGTATTTTGGTTTTATCTGTTTATTGGCCAATTTAAAGTCCACATTATGGGCATTTTTATTGCTTTACACACTTACTTGATATGCACATAACCAGTGTCAGTGTCCCAAATGACTAGTGTTTGTTCAGTTTGATTACTATGTTACATTTCTGACCTTATTTTCCCTTTGGAGAACTAACTGTACAAGGAAGCCCAGTAAATCTTTACTTAAAAATTCCAAACTTTAGATTGATTTCAGCAGTGAGTTTGTATTGATCTCAAAAGCTTTGCGTTCCTAACTAAAAACTAATCTTTATTTCACCCTTTAGTGACTGCAGCCATAAATATGCTCACTCCTACCAGTGTAGAGTGGATTAATGGTTATTGGAGATCCGGGCTTCCGACTGAACCTGGGAAACCTTAACCTTTGGAGGACAACACGAAGGCATTACCCCTTGTCAGCTCTAACCCCTGGGTCTGTTTTTGACATTTACCTGAGTGTTAAAGAGGAAGCAGAGCAGAGACTGGGGAATAAAGCTCCAGAGATTCTGCTTGGTTATTAATTGCTCACAGTTAGATTGACTGCCGCTCCAGTCCCGCTGCTTCTGGCCATTAGAGTCACCGAAAGGCCTGGCGCTGCCCCTGGTGAGCACCTGGGGAAGACCTTGCCACCTGCCTCCAAGGAGGGGCTTCCACACTGCGAACACCCATCTCGCTGTTGCTCCAACCTTGCTGTACCGACGGAACTAACATTCTGGGGAGTATGTCCAACCCATTTGCAGGATCTAATGAGGTTAACAAGGAACAGAACAGAATTTGTTATCAAGGGATGATCAATGAACATTCTGGGCAGACGTTTATTTCATCTGTCAGACAGATGGCTGACACATGGTCACGAGGCTGTTTCTCAAAGCGTTGTCCTTGGTGCCCCAGGGTCACGGAAGCCAATGAGAGCCGGCACTCAGGTTCTGTCAGGCGCCCCGTTCCGAGCCACAGGTCCCCCAAGGGATGAGGTGTCCCCAAAGCCTGAGCCCTGCAGCTATAATGTTGGTGTGTTTTCCCCTTTACCACTGTCTATGCTGGGAAGTAAGAATTCTAACTTTCTTGAACCGATGGCAGAAATTATGATTAGCTAACCCAATATCCATATTTCTCTCTCTTTTCAGTAATGAAACTGTACTTTTTCATCCAAGCCCTTGGCTGCCCAGTTCTCATTTCCCTGCATTCCTGATAGCGGGGCACAGGAGGGGCTTTTGTGTGGGACTTATGTCTCCCTTAAAGGTGGGAGCACATGCTGCTCCGTCCCTCCGCTCTGCCGCCGGGAACGGGCCTGTGTCAGCTGCAGTCTTGCCAGCACATCCTGGACCAGGAGAGCAAGGCTGATCCCTGGGGCGGGTGGGCCAGAGAGGCTGAAGGGCCTGGGGCCCCGACGATCCCATGAAGCCACCACATCGGTCCTGGGCTGCCTGTGACGGGCTCTCTTCCACATGAGAAAATAAAACCTAGGCATTTAATCCCTCACTGGGGGAGGGAAGTCACTGTTGATTCATAGCTGGATGAGATTACTGACTGGCACAGACCCCATTTAGGGTTATGGGGTCACTTTAGGCAACAGCCTCCCACTTCGGATGACCCCAACTTTTCCTGGACATTATTATTGACTGAGGGTGAGGGTTGGGTCTGGCTATTAGTAGTGACTTGGTCACACTTCCATGGGCTCGGGAGTCGGGGGCCCTCCAGGGCTTCTGTGATTTCAGGAAGGTGTGTGTGCTCCTGGCCGTGGTCCACGGAACAGGGATGGGTTTGCAGTTGGCCAGAGGGGCTCTCGGGAGGGTGGCAGCCCCAGGACGTGCATGCATTCAAGAGGCTAGGCTGCCTGCTAAGGCCCTTGATCGCTTACTGACGCCCCCACGCTCTGTGAGGTTAAACCCTGGTCAGACGGAAGGCTAGGGCTGGTCCATAGGGATGCAGTGCAGTAAGCGGGAGGCTTACTTAAAGTGTTCCTTTTATCTTGAGGAAGAAAAGATTATACTCCTTTCTCCCATCAATAATTCTATTTTTTCTGTTTCCAGATCTGATGCTATGCAGTCATTATCTCTGTAGGGACAGCACTTCAATCCTTGCCATCATGATGCTTAAGATAATGTGCAAATACAGCAAGCGAGAGTCTGCTTCCTTCCTGGTGTTGGCAAAGTCATTGAAGTCATTCCTTAGGGGCTTTTCCCCTTTTGTCTTTTCTCCCTCATTCTGTCCAACATGCCGCTACGACTTCCAACATGCTCACCTCTATTGATACGTTGATTAGTGAGATGGTAATGCTTGAACCTGCACAAATGATTAGTTACTAAATTTCGTGTTCTAACACCTAGTGTGACCCTGGTTATGTTAGAACAGGGGCTCTCAAAGTGTGGTCCCTGGGCCAGCAGGGTGTCAGCATCCTTGGGGAACGTGTTAGAAATGCAACTTCTCGGTCCCCACTCCAGATCCACTAATCTGAAACTGGAGGTGGGACCCAGCAATTTACTCTTACAAGCCTTCTGGGTGATCCTGACACCTGTTCAAATTTGAGAACCAGTGTTCCCTTTAAACTCACCAGCAATGTTTAAAGGTATGTTCCTTAGTGTTCCCACACAAGCGAAATCTTAGAGAGACTCCTACATGTTGGTTACTGAACACTGAATTATATATTACTTTTATCTCATCTATCTCAGTCTACAGATAACTGGGTCAGGCACTAAGACGACTCGATTTGTGCTAAAATAGCACTAATAATAATAACAGCTAACGTTTGCGCAGTTTTGCACAACTTCTTCAGTCCTCAAAGTGCTGACACATTAAAAAGCTCATTTGATTGTGCAATGTATTCAAAGATACCATCTGAGTCAATGTAATTTAATTGCAGGAAAAAATAATAAACACAAACTGTTGCAGGACCATGTTTTATTTTTTTCTTTGTCTCTTTATCTCTGGTTCTCTGGCATGGGTAAAATAAACCTTATTTAATGAATGAACACCGAGGTGAATAATACTCAAGTGCAATTTGTAATGAATTAGAGGGAAAATCTATGGAGTTTTGGGCCAAATCGATTTGGATGGAGAGAGAACTTTATAAAAATCTTGCAATTTTCTAGCTAGTATTTGATGCTAAGACATTTGACAAAGCTTAACACTCACTGACCTACAGATGCACTGTAGAGATTGACAAATGGCCTTCATTTCAATAGAAAACACGAACCAGGATAGCTGTTGGGTCACATTCATGAGGCCAATATTCTTTCTGTGTTATTATTAGCACTATTAGATAGAATATCATTTTTCAAGAACATAAATATAACATTTAGGAATTGACTTAAATGATTCTTAAATCCATTTTCATTATACCTATAATATAAATTAGGATATTATGCTCCATTAGTTCACTAAATATGCAATAATACTTTATTAAAAATTATATTAAAAATAAAAATGAAGAATCATCTTAGAAAATGGGGGGAAAATAAAGCAAAGAATATCTAAAAAAAAAAACTGCTAGCCCCTAGCTAAGTGCTAAGTTTATTAAAGGAATTAACCAAGTCCTTTTACTAATATTCCAGGACTGTCAACCTAAGCAAATATTTCAGGGTTTGATAATATTCTTTCTTAGCTCTAAGACTCTTAATCTTTTCTTAAGCTTTCCAAAAACAGCAAATCCCAAACCACAGTGTTTTGAAGCAAATTTCTGATAAAGAATTTGGAGTATTTTCAATAAAAATAACTTAAAATTAAATTTCCAGGAGTGTGCTTTTGTGGAAAAGATTCAAGCTTTGGAGTTAAAAATCTGGGCTTAAGTTCTACCTGTGGAATTTATTAGCTGTCAGACCAGGTTATTTAATCCCTCTGAGCCTCAGTTTCCTCATCTGTAAGTTGGGAGTGACAATACCTATGTCAGAGAATTTTTGTTAACATTAAATAGAACTGTATGTGTTGATTTTTCAGCCTAGAGATGAGTAACTAGAAAGTCCTCAGTATACAATAGCTCTTGTTATTATGAAAGAAAATGTGAATGCACATGAAATAATTCATAAAATGTAAAAGGATGAATAAATGTTATTGATATAGTAGGGTTTTTTTTTTTGCCAGAAATAAAGTGAAACAACTACACTTGGGGGGTTACACTTTCTAAGCACATGCTTGGAAAATTCAAACCCATTTAATTACATGACTTTCTTCAGTTAGTACACTAAAGACTCACAAAATCTGAGGAAATATTGAGGTTTTTATCAACTTGTCTATAGAAATGCATACACAATTCCCTAGTAATTCAAAAGAAATCTGCTCTTGAATTCTGGCATGCTAAAAGACAAGGAAGTAGACAGGCACATTCACATAGCCTGCATGTCCTTCAGTGACATGAATGTGGCACTGAGTTTTTAAAGAGAACAATAAAGATGCCAGAGAAAGAGAGTGACAGTGTCCAAGAAGGATCTTACCCAAGTTTTTGGGTAATTCCCACATCACAACCTACTACTTACCTTAAAAAATAGTAATAAAATAGGGATGAACCAATATCACATGGGAAGACAATTACCCCATCCTCCTTTAAATCACTGAACCCTAACCTTTTCTGAGCACTTACGAAGGGTCATGTGCTAGAAATCTAAAGATGAATCAGACAATATCTGCTCTGGAACAGTTCAACAATCCAACTGTGCAGGACATAAGAGGATAGGTATCTCTAAGGACCTGAGGGATTTTTGAGTACCAAGCTAAAATCAGGCAGGTGAAAACAGCCAGCAGACAGAGCAGTAGCTAAAACACACTTACCTGAGGAGCTTCCAGGAGAACATTTACGCAGTTTTGCACAACTTATTAATGATACCATAGATAAACCAGTCAGAGAAGGTGTGAAGGCCAGCATGCAAGCTTCTAATAGCTCTAAGGTCTTCAAGGTTTTTACAGTTATAAGTGCAAGAATTAATTATATAGAGCAATAGTTCTTAAAGCGCAGTACATAGACCCCTTTGGACATCTGAAATCCTTTAGAGGGTCTATGAGGTCAAAACTATTTTTATAGTAAACAAAGATGCCTCTTTTTTTTTTTTTTTACTATGCTGATATTTGTTACTGATGGTGGGAAACTGTTGGTCAAAACAGTGAAAAAATAGTGGGTGAAACTTCTGGTGCCTTAATAAGAACCACAGCAGCACCAAGCTGAACTAGCTGTCATATTCTTAAATGCTATGCATGCCCAGTTTTAAAATATTGCCAGTTTCATTTAAGAATGCCTTTGACGAAGCAGTACGAATATTAATTTTGTTACATCTTAACCTTGTATACATATCTTTTTAATATTCTTTGTGACAAAATGGGAAGTTCTCTTACCAAAGTGTAATAATTGTCTTTAGGAAAAGTTCTTGTGCAACTGTTTGAGTCACAAGCCACACGAGCCACTTTTCTTTCAGCCACTGAACATGATTTAAGCTGAAAGAATGACTGACAGAACTTTTAAGGGTTGATTATAGGGCAGAAATTTTCTTGACAATAAACAAAGCAAACCTGTCCCTTCAAGGAAAACAACTGATTATATTTATTGCCAAGGATAAAATTTGAGCTTTCTGATGAGAAATGGAGTTCTGGAAATCCTGTGTTCACCAGCATGACGTTGACTTAAACACTTATCTAATGAGATTGGTGGTATTATTCACATATGATTTTAAAAAATATTGTATAATGATATGTGTCAACATTTAGGAGATTTACATAATTCAGTGAAGTGGTATTTTCCAAATATCAATGTTTAACGATGCAAAACTCATGCATGAGTAAAGGACTCATGAAAAATGCAAGGTAGACCAGTGGATTTTAATGCAACAGAGTCAGGAAGTCAATTAATATAATTTCATATTCCATAATGATCCATATGAAACTGCAACTTGTCAAGGTTTGTTGTGATGTCAAAAGAGAAATGATCTAAAATGGCTACAAAAATGTCCTCCTTTTTCTACTTGTACATCTGTATGAGTTTGGGTTTTCTTCATATGCTTTTACCAGAGCAACTATATTGTAACACATTGAATGAAGAAGCAGGTATAAGAATCCAGTTGTCATTTATTAAGCCAGATATTAAAATGATTTGCAAATATATTTTTAATGCCACAGTTCTTACTAGTTTTTGTTTATTTTGGATGATATAGTTATGTTTCATAAACTGTGATTGATTTGAACATGAAAGAGGCTTGTCTTTTTTAAATAAATGAAAAAGTATAGTTTTGAAATGCTGTCTTTTCATTTCTAGTAAGGTAACTATCAATAGGTGTAATCTATGTAACTAAAATATTTTAGAGCACTCAATATTTTTTAAGAGTATAAAAGTTTCCTGGAGCAAAAGTGTGAGAACCTCTGCTGTAGAGCATAAGAAAATAACTCTTGGTAACATTTTGATTTCCTCATACACTCTTGTGGACAGATCTCAACAATCTTGGCCAAATGTTGCACTTGAGCATGAAAGGGCGAGGTTAAAATTGCTGTGTTGAATGTCACAGGGAGTCCCGCGGGGTGCTGGGGACTGTAGATGGCCTCCTGAAGAGCCACAGGCAGTGACTGCCCGGCAAGCAAGTCCCTCTGGTAAACTCCTCAGGGCATTTATTCTCTGAAAGCCAAAATTCTTCTAGCACTGGAGCATAAGGTACTCTGATTCTGCGACACCCCAAGACGTAAAAAATGGTCTCAAGGGATGATTACAGAAAAACTTTTCTGTCAAATAATCTTAATTTGCTTTTATTTTTAAAAGGTTTAAAAGTATTGAACTTATGTTAGGTTTTTTAGAGCCGTGTGTGTGTGTGTGTGTGCACTAAATACGGTGTCTAAAACCTACTCGCTGAAGGGTACAGGCATCGAAACATTGAAAGGCAACTGTACCTGTAGGGACAATGCTTGTGAGGTGAGCTCGTACACCACTACTGAAGCTCACCTGCTACACTTTCCCTTCAACTCTGTAGCTACTTTATTCTTCTGTTTTTCCTCTTCTTTCCCAGAGAGGTTCTAGCTCAGTACCCTTATTGTAATTGACTCCCCCAGGCTCTGTCCATTTTTATTAAGCACCAAAATGTCAGCTAGTTAGCCAGAAGATGCTGCCGAACTCTGCACGGTGCACTGCACACACTCATATTTAAAGGGGCACATGAGCCAGGGATGCCTTGTGCGGAAGCAGGAGCAGGGCACAGGAGTCAGAGAGCCTCCCCTCCTGTCATTCCTGCAGAGGCAAGAATTTCCTTTTAGAACAAAATCCCTTCAGCTTAAGGCCACAAACATAAGGGAGACCCAAATACCTCCCATGTGGCACTACAGCATTTGTACCTTACTGTGAAGGAGGCAGCCCAGGACCTGTGCAGTAGGGACCTGAAAGGAGAGGGTGGCAGGGGCCCCTCCCTTGGCAAGGAGGGATGAAGGGGGCGCCAGCCAGGGACACCGACCTAAGGTGCCCAGGGGTCCCTGTGGTGCAGCGGCAAGGCCATGCGGGTTGGTGCCGGCTAGGCTTGAGTGGAAGCCTTACTCCCCTGCTCACTTACCAGCTGGGCGGCTTGAGGCCACCTATTCCATCTCGAGGTGCATCGGCCTCCTCGACTAGTAAATGAGGACGAGCCTCTGTACACTGCAGGGCTGAGTGGAGAGCCAGTGAGCGCAGGCCTGGGGCACGCCTGGGCCACAGTAGGTGTCCAATAAATGTCTCTTTTCTTTTTCTGTTTTAGAAGTTTTGACATAGGTACGTAGGCACCTGTGACCTCTCGAGTGGGCAAATGGACCCGTTTTTCAGGCAGCAGCTGGACGTGTCCTGACTCCTTTTCCCCGGCCCTAATGAGTTGACTGGTTTCAAAGCTCTTTATAGTATCTAACACAGACACTATGTATCAAAAGCTTTCTTAAAAAAATGCAAAGAATAGAGTGTTCATTCTATCCTCCCTCTGCACGGTCAGTTGTGTCTTCCAGAAATTCCAAGAAGCTAGTGAGGCCTGACCCTCCTCTTTCTCTCCTTTTCTTTCAGTAAAACACACCAGTAACCTTTAATCACACTGTGATTTTCCAAATGCCACCCAGGTTAGCTCCTGAAATAGTTTCAAACAAAGATTTAACCTGCAGACACACAAGTAGCTGGTTTGTACTTTCCACAGAGTACTCACAAGTATCTTTTTAAAAGTATATTTGTCAATTTTCTCTTTTTATTTTTATATTCAACTCTAGAGAGAAGCATTTCCTTTTATTTCATTATAGATTTTAATAGAAACTCAGGTTCGGTTATAGATGTTGTGTGTGTGTGTGTGAGCTTCTTGTTGGGGTGATTAACATGCAAAGCATTTTATAACATTCTTTTCCTTTGAGAAGAAGACAACTGGATCTATAAAGTAGACAGAGTTCATCTATTAGCTGCTTCCCTGGTCACCTAGTTTCTCACCTGATGGAACCTAATTTCACCAACAGAGTTCACTGTTCTAAATGAGAGGCTTTGTAAAGGAAGATCAGTACAGAGAAAACAGGCACAGGAGGAGTTAGGGCCACGAGTAGCAGGTGCTCTAGATGTTAGCAGAGACCGTGGTGGGCACCAGCCCTCACTCTGATGGACGATGACGACAGTTCAGAGAGTCGGCATCTCAGAGATGCAAAGTGCAAACAAGAACAGCCCACAGCCAAAATGTGGAGGAAGGAGTCCATCAAACCGCGAGTCAGCCTCAGAGCGACGGGGCTCACTTCAGATGGTCGCTTGCAGGGAGCAGTTCTCTGCCTTTGACGTGGTGAGGAGGGTCCTCAGAGTGATGTGAGGGTTCAGTGGGCATGGGTGATGTGGTACCTTGAGTGACAGAGCAAATGCAGTGACCCCAGCGATGCAGGGAAGGAAATGGCCAGACAGCTACCTAAGCAAGCCCTCTATTTGAATTGCATTCTTTCCTTGTTGGTCAAAATGTCAACATCCTTTACTTGATGCAGCGATATTTCCAACAGGAAGTGTCTTTATTGTTGAGACCCCTAGGCAGCTCAGAGGTTTGGCCTTACGCCCCGTCCTTGTCCTCCACCGAGCGGTGGCTGGGAAACGCTGGAGCTGCCTGTGGAGAGGACTGAAATGTTTGGTGCTCGATGGGACAAAAGTCCTGATTAGGTGAAGGCCTGATCACCTGGACGTGGACCTGGTGTGGGCCGCCTTTGCGTTTCTGCCTTCCATTTCTGCTGTAGAGGTTTACTCCACTCCTTTCAGAGCTCTAGTGCATGCAGTGGAAACCCTCCTTAAGCATTCCTCTCCCTATTTTTTTTCCCTCCCAAGAGGTTGCATGCTTCCTTCACCCAGTGAGAAATAGGCCTGGCAGCTTCGAGGCAGGCTTCTCAGTGTAGTGGGACCGTCTTCTATTATGTGTTGAGCTTTCTGCCAACATGCCCCATGTGCTGTCTGGGAAATACAGTGCAAATAACCATCCATCGCTTTGCATCACTGTAGCATGGCGCCACCCTATTTCTTCTCCTCTAGGTAAGTGAAGATGATCTGACGAGATCACGAGCATTGCTGATCGGCACCAGCCTCCGGCAAAGGTCCACGCAGACCCACCGACTCCTGCAAGATGCCGCTGAGCAGATATCAGATATCAGCACCCTCCCCCACGCCTTCTCGCTACTGGAAACTTAGTAACCTGGCATTGTTCGTCGAGTCACTCAAGCGGGGACAGTGGAATTCTGCCTGTTCCTCAAGGCAGAGTATCTATCTGCTAACTGCTGCAGACTGTTAGGCATTCACAGTTCTTTCTACATGCAAAGAGCTCACGCTTAGGTGAATGCCAGCCTGAGTGAAAGCTTTGCAACTTCCTGTGTTTGTCTGAAATCAGCACCAAATTAAGCCAGTGTGCAAAACAGATCTCAACAAACATATTCTTCTTTTTCGGTGCCACTTCTTAATGCTTCCCCCACCCCCTACCAGTAGAGAGGTGCCCTGGAAACAGATCAGAAACACAAGGAGCTGAAAACTTTAAAGAAAACTTTCATAAATGCCACACAGTTTTATAAATGATCATGTAAGGTTTTTTTTAAAACATGGGTTGTAATTTCTACTAGGTGTCACAACTCAGTGAACCATTAAAAGTGAACCGGGTCACTGAACCGAAATGAACTGAACAGATGGAATTCCACCCTCGCCATGCTCGAGAGGCTCCATGAACAATACAGTCTCCTTTGAAGTCCCCTCCTCGCAGTTGCGTGCCTAATGCAAGCACGTGGGGAGCTCTCCGGGTAGAATGAGCCCTCCCCCACCAAGCTCTTTGTCTGGTTGCACGGTGCCCTTGTTCAGGCAGAAGGGAAGGCAGTCCATTTTGAAATGCTTGGGCCACCCCCATCATTTTCAAAATCTCAGTGCTATTTCCCACTTGTTCCCCAATGTATGCTAGTACTAGATGTTTCGTCCTCTTGTGATTTTGCCCTGAGTTGTAGCTCACCTCCCTCTGTCCATGTAGGGATATAGCTCGAAAGACGTTTTTGTTGCATGTCGGATGAGTGAACAACACGGATGAGTGTCATTCTCTGTGCCTGGCTTTAGGTTAGTATTTGATTTTTCTTTCTCTTCCAGAGGTGCCAGACCACAAGACAATTTCAGTCTTTCTTGGCTTCTAAAATCCTCACAGCATAGGGAAAGTAAACTGATAAAAGCGGTTCCAGATATGCATTATTTATTTGTTTATTAAGGTACTAAAGATAGTCTTAGAGGACCAAGAGACCAGAGGGCTGTTTGCGGTCAATTCATTAAGCATTAGCCCATCATTTAATTAATTCAGTATATATTTATGAGGCTGACTACTGCCAACACTCATTACACTGGACATTGCATGGCATCTAAAATGGAATGAAGTTCAGGTCTCCGCTTTCTAAGAGATTGTAATTAGGAGACAGAAGGGAGATGTAGACAATTATGTATTTGAAAATGCCATTCACGTGGCTCCTTATTTTCTTTATTCCCTCCTGCTCACCTTCGTCTTTTGACTCATGGGCTGTTGATTTATAACCAGCCTGTCACTATCTTCAGTTTTGGGGTTTTATAGATAGGCTTATTTTTAAAGCTCACGTTTTGTAAAGCTTCAAGGTGATTTTGCTCCTCTTAAAATCAGGTATTCCTTCAAAGCTTGTTCTAACAAGAGGGTTTGGGAGACGGTGGACTAGAGATAAAGCCAGAGGTGCCAGGACTGACAGTTTGGTTAGGAACAAAAGGTACTGGCAGGTGGTTCCCTGATTAATTCCAGAAAGGTCAGCTGAGGGAGAGGTCAGTGAGGAAGGGCCAGAACCCGTGGAGACAGGTGTCAGGGATCCCATACTGAGGTCAGGACTCCGAATGCAGAAGGTCAGGGGCTGAGAAAGAAGTTCTTGGCAACATGGGGTCATGAGTCCAGGTCAAAACCGCACAACAAGTGATTAGGAACCGTTCGAAAGGTCTGAATAACAGGCATAGGATGTAAACAGAAGCATGGGTTGGACGCTGAATGGCCCTGTGGCTCTCAGCCCTCCGACACGGCTCTGCACTCAGGCCAGAACTGGTTACAGGCACTGGCGTGCCCACGAGCAGTTTTGAGATGAAATGAAAGGCGAATCGTTAGGTATCTCGTAAGAGCATTAAACAACAGTATTTGGAAGCTGTCTGTGAATCTGGGGTTCTATGTCATATATTCCTGAGGGATTCAACTTGCCATTTAATTTTGAGGCAGTGAAAGTTGTCCTGAAGTTGAGCCTTCGGCATCTGTAGATTTGAATCTGAATTGGTACTTGTGGAAGGCTCAGAGACACAGTTGCTTCAAGTGTAAAGTAAGAATGACACCAATCCCAGAATGCAAGATACTCAGCATTTAAAGATAATAGATAGAAAATCATTAGTTATAAACTATGTAGTGTCATTGTTATCATGATCCTCTTTATTACAACCCGGACGTTGGAATTTTATCCCTTTCCGTTTCATATGGCGAGTGTCACATCCTGTAAAGTCAACAGCCTGGCTGGTCTCCTTGATCCCCTTTTCTTGTGCCAGTGACTCAATCTTCCTTCAAAAAGTCTTTGCTTTTTTTTTTTTAAGTTAGTCCTGACCAGCAGCAATAACAGAAGCTTATGGGAAGCATAGTTAATAGCCCTATGGAAAACGACTCTAAGCTTCCTCCAGAGGCACCCCCCTAGTGGCGTGGGCTGGAACAGCAGGAGAAGGACCCGAGGTCTGGGGATGGCGAATCTAAATCCTGCTCTGCCTTCAACTCCAGGCACAAACATTGTGCATTGTCGCTACCCCGAAACCATAGAAAAATGGGCTCTGATATGATTATTTGTATTTCCTATATGGACATCAAGTTCCTAAGTTTTCCTTTTGTGTGTGTAGTCAGGACTTAAACCAAATGGACGCTTAACTGTGGAACAGCGGAGAATGTATTTTAATGTTCTCTTTTAACTACTCCCCATCAGTTGATATGGAAAATCAAAAGCTGTAAGTGAAAGACTCTTGAGGCTGAAACTGATGGCTGCCATTATAAAGAAAAAAATCAGTTTCCTTCCCTCTCCACATTGAACTTCCATAGATAGCACTTTATTTAACATTTTTAAATAAAATCAAATAAAGGACAAGACTCTTGCTTTCTAGCTGAGTTCTGAGCCCGGGTTTCATGGTTCTTAAGGATTGTTTTGAATGGAATTTCTTTTTCCATCACGTCTGCTTGCACCCCCATTCCTGCTACGCACTGCCTCCCACCGCCTTACCTCCGGCAGGGCTGTTCACCCCTATTTCTGAGCCCTGGCTCATCCGTGCGGCCTGCATGTCAGCGTCGCATGCAGTGTGGGATCATCCTGGCGGCTGGGGTCAAGCCCATCGTCCGAAAGCTACATCAGTGTGTGGCTGGCACCACAGTCAGACAAAATTCACTCGTCTACAGCTTGTCTGGAATTTCTCTTTTCCTTGGGGACTGCTGTGGAGCTGCTGGGACCGGTCATGTGGGGGTTTCCTCGGCGCTTCGCATGGAGCTGGCAGTGCCTTTGCAGGGAAGATTCTTACTGCCTCCTGGGCTTTGGGCAGGAGGCCCGAGGAGTGAGAAGTCCTACATCTGCACTCAGGCTGTGTGTGGCCATTAAAGACGTACGAGCAGACAGCCGCCTACAAGGAGGGAGTCAACTGTCCTGTGCTGCAGCCATGCCGCAAGCTGCAGAGCTCCTTCCCAGCCCGCCTGCAGACACACAGGCCCTCCGCCCCTGCTCTCGCCTCTGGGACGCCTGCCTCCAACCCTCCATCTGCTCCCTTCAGGTTCGTCTGTGGTCTCCTGGCAGCACTTTCCAACACACCCATTTGCTCCAGCCCTGAAGAAATTTAACTGCACTTTTCTCTGTGCTTCCACAGCAGTTATTTATGAATCCTTCTTCTCCATTCATCCGTGAACCTCTTCACAGGAGGTTCTCCTTAATCTTATTAACCTTTGGGAGGCAGAGTAAGTTAGAGGTTAAGAATATGGACTCTGGGGTTAGAAGTTGGATATAACTTCCGATTCCTCCGTGTGCAGGCTGGGCCTCTTGGAGGAGATGTGTGATCACTCTGGGCCTAAGTTTTACCAACTGTAAAATGGCTTTTTGTTACCACATAGAGGTTTATTTGAGAGCTACGAGAAACATCACCATTAAGCACATGGCACACGGTCAGCCCTCAGCAGCTACGAGCCCTGGTTGACCGTGTCCCTTGCAGGCCGAGTGCCCAGAGGGGCCTGGCTCACAGCAAGGCCTCAGCATGCGCTTTCTTCCCTTGGTTCATATCATCCTTACACCACATGGTGAAAAATATGGCTTCAAGAGGCAGCTTGTCCATTTCCTTCTTTGCGGGATGGGAAGGAGTTAGGAGGGAGCCTGTCTGTGAAAGATGGTGGAAAAGATAGGAAACTGAACCCTAAAACTTGAACTTACATTTAACATTGCCAAGAATATTACCACGTAAGAGATTGGGTGGTTAGAGGACCCCATCTACCTTTCAGATCGCCTTGCATTTACTAAATGAATACAGAAACATCTTCTGATTTTTTTGTAGCTCAGTTTCAATATCCAATCACATATATTGTAGTGCCAACCTGGCTTCTCTAGAGGTAAGGAGAACGGAGCACAGCAACAGCCATGAATCTGATCACAAGCCCCCTGCAGCCTTCACAGCAGGGAAACTGAGACACCAGCATGGGCACGTGATGAAGGGCACAAGCAGTGGCAGAACCAAATTAAAATTCATGTTCCCCGAGCCCTTTCCATGCCATTGCTTCACCTACTGACCCATGGTGCTCTGCTAAGAAGCACTTCTGATCAAGGGAACTTTCAGGTTTCAGTAACACAGCACGTTGGCAAGGACTTTGGGGGACAGTCTCGTATCATATACTTCAGCTACTTTTTGGCGAGAAACAGCCGTCTCACGTATATGCTGACTTAATTTCATCACACAGATCAACACTGAAGAAAGTGGTGCATTTTCAATATGGAACCATACGTACAATAGCTTAAATAAAGTCTCTATTTGAAAAATAAAAAAGGCAAACAGAAATTTTTTCTTACAGACTGTTCAGTCCATTACAGGGACGTGACACTTTCTTTTCACCACTGAGACCTCAGAGCCTGCAAATCAGACTTATTTAATTAATACTGAATAAATTCATCAATGAATGCACAGAGGTCTCAGCATTTTAGGTGTAGTTGAATAGGTCCCATACTTTGGTGCAATGTTCCCCTAATACTAAGGATATTTTCCTCTACCCGATGTTTTTAAAAATTTGTTATGTGTATATGTAATAGGTTGTTGAAACTTAAGTTTCTAAGCAAAATTCATGATTTTATAGATGTTGTACCCTACAGTCAGGTGCTGGCTCAAAGTGTATGTGCTTTAAAGCAGGGGCTCAAGAGCTAGTTACACAGCTTGACACTAGGGAACACTGACCTCAGTGGGGGTTGTAAACCGTTAAGGGAGAAGAAAGGAGAGAACGTGTTGAGGACCATTTCTCAGGGGAAGCGGCATTGAGAGCCTCCTCGGTGCCCCAGGGAGGAGGGCTGGAGGCATACCTGACCTCCCTCAGTACGGAGACTTCCAACGATTGCCTGGAAAGCTTGTCACCTCTCCTCTGTTCGAGCCCAGAGTGCCCTGAGTCTGACTGCAGCCCAGGAAACGGAAGAGTGGATGAGGTGCTCGGAGAGCTGAGTGAAGACGAGTCGCTGCTGCATCCAGAAACTTCTGTCTTGCCAGAAGTTCTGAGATACAAAACCCCAGGGATCAGAGAGGGATTTGATGTACGAACGGCCTGAAGCCATTTTATGTCCTGGCAAAGCAGCTGGCCTAGAAGAGGCAATGGGGCTCCAGCAGAGAAAACTCTGGGCCAGGGCAGGAGGCAGGGCAATGCCGGGAGGAGCACGAACGGAGGTGTAGTTAGAGGGGACAGGCAGGGGACTCGCCGAACTTAGCTGCTAAGACCTCCATGAGTGACAAAGCTTAAACCAACTTCCAGACCCAGACAGCATTGAGTCAGCCTAGAACAATACCAGTTCATGTAAGAAACCTCCCTGCCTGCCTTTCTGCTGCTAGCTCCCTGTGTTGCAAGCCATTAGGGGCTGGAAACCTAGCTAGTGAGTGGGTAGAAAGAGCAGAAGAGCCAGACAGAGTGAACGAGTGTCCTGCCCTCCAGGGCCCGGCAGTTTCCTGCAGCTGGGCCTGCTGGTGGATGGGAGAGGATTCAGCTCTAAATCCAGTTCAGACTTCTCATGATCACCAGCAGTGGGCATTTGACTAGCGATATGAGACTGTTTTGAGCCTAGAGTGAGCCTGGAACTACCTATTACTAATAGTAAACATGTAGGTAAAGGAATCTGTCAAAGAGGGTGTTGATAGCAGGGGCAAGACATCCCCACTGAGCACCTTTTAAAGGAGAAGGAGAGACCAGAACAACGTATGCTTTAATTATACATCATAAGCTGAGCTCGGTCAACATAGCAGACAGATTTCTCTTTATTTCATTGGGTGCATGCTTTTGTCAGCTTGGACAGAGCTCTCATATTAAAAGACGTATGGTTTTGGTCGTTTTTGAGAACCCTCTTTGTGTGGCACCTCTGTGTACCTGGGGGTGCAGATCTGAGGAGGCGGCCATAGCCCCCCAACTCTGCTTCCTGGCAGCCAGGCTAGTAGGAATATGTCAGTCCGGCTATAACCAGAAGAAAGGACTTCAAAGAGACTTAAAGTCAACCGGCCTCACCCATCTAATGTCTGCTTGTCTCCCTCACACAGGGAAGGAAATAAGTGTCCATCTTCTGCTGATCTACCATACCCCATATTTTAGAGCTACCCTGAGTGGGCCACTGCATGCCAGCCCTTGCAAGATCGCTCTCTCCGGGCCACCCTTCCCCCGGCGCGTGAGACTGGCAGGTCGACCTGGCAAAGGGACACTGCCGCCTCGGTGGGAGGAAGGAGAGCTAGTGTTTGCTTGACTGCCCGCTGTGGACATAAAGGGAGTGGACGTGACATTCGTGGAGCAGCTACCCAGGGCCACACGCCGGCAGCGCTGTCACGTGACAGAGCCGCGCGGTGAACCGCGGCTCCCCTGCAGGGGCCCATCTTCCACCCTTTGGGTAAAGGAGGAGGTGCGACTTGCTGAGAGCACCGTGAACCCAGGCCATTCAGACTCCAGGATCCCTGCTTTCTGCAATTCCAGGAAGCTTTCTCTGAAACTACATTTTAAATACATTTTTGAAGCTTGCTTGTGATTTCCCTCATTCTTTTTAATCTCCAGAATCTAATCCCACATCAAAGCTGATCGTATTTTTAAGTAAGGAAATTGTTTCTGATTTCCATTTCCACATTTTTATGAGACTGCACTGACTTCTTATTAGAATTGAATTTCAAGACAGCGAATGCCCTACATTCCTTCTTAGCAATGCATACCTTGCCGTTATGGTACACAACAGTTGATTCCCATCAACTTTTTTCAAACTCATTCCACATTTCCAATGTTTTTATACTTCCATTACTATTCACAAATATTCTCAGAAGTGTGTTCCAATCTGGTGATGTTATAACTTTCCCCTAGGGGTTTATTATCTTCCGTGGTACAGTACTCATTTCACCCGCTCTCATTTCCGTGGACTAAGCCCAGAATAGCCCCTGGTCCTGCTAACGGCTTCACAGGCTGTGCGAGGGACCCCGAGCCACGCGCGGAGACAGGCACCCATCTGATCCCGTGCCTGTCCTATCCATCCTTGTCAGGGGGCGGAAATTGTCTCCTGCTGACTGCTTTTATTTCCCTAATGCCCCCACATAGTTCTGCTGTTCATTGTCTACATTTCTGTTACAGGAAAACATATCTCCTCACAATATTGGTTTTGATGAATTTGATTCTTTTTAGCAAGGTGGTCTTTCGATGTGGTTTGGCCTTTTCTTCTTTTCAAAACCGAGCGGACAGCGAGCCCATGTTGCGTTTGCCAGGATTTCGACTTCCTCTGGAGGCAGCGCTGCCAGCAGCCAGGCTGTCGTCCTCTAGGGTGAAGCACCCTCTTAGGAGAGCCCTCCTCCTATGGAGGTTCGAGGGCGAGCTGTGAGTTTCAGGTCAGGAGGGGACTCCAGGGAGGCCCAGGGCTTGTCACTGAGGGTCTGATAGGCTGGTTACCAGGACGCGCACCTGGGTCCTTAGGGTGAGGGACCTGGGTAAAAAGGCAATGAGCCACTTCGTCACCTCGGGGGGACAGTGAGACGCCAGGTGTGAGCACATGGTGTCAGTGGCGGCGGGGCTGGCGGCCGCAGGAAGCAGGAGGAGCTGTGCTGCCCTCGAGGTGTTGGAGGTGTCCGGGCGGGAGAGGCAGCGGGGAGCTCGGGGGGCCCCTGGGCACCCTTTGGGGACCTCAGAGCTAGACGTCGGAAGCCTTGCACGTGTGCGGGCTCCAGTGGAGACGCACAGCGGCCCGGCGGGGTGGAGCCTGTGGCCAGGGCCGCACAGTGCCTCGGAGCCGGGAGAGGACAGCGTCCTGGGCTCCTGACTCAGCTCGGCCTTGGGGGCGGCGCCGTTTGGGGCCTTGAGGAGGAGCTGGTGGTCCTACACAGCAGGCGGTGACGGAGGCAGAGCAATGCTGCTTCGCAGCTGTTACGAACATTTTCTCAGCCCCAGGATGAAACGGAGCAAGAAACGGACGAAACGATGCGAGCGACCTCAGTACTGGCGACGCACTGGGGCCGTTTCGCCCTGGCGGCAGCGCCACCAGCAGGTGTTTCCCCCCCACACTTCTGGAGGTGGTCAAGTTGAGGGGCCATGTGACTGGTGCAGCGCTGGAGAAGGCTGAGCGGAGACACGAGCTCGGGCCGTCTGGTTGCAAGGCCTCGTTTCCAGCCCTCTTACAACGCTGTGCAAAATATAAATGAAATCTTAGATACTATTTTTTGAAGAGTTTTTTGAGGACTGGTGAAATTCCATGAAGAAAAACCACTGAATACATTAATTCAAGATTGGAGAAGGAGTGCTAAACTTCTTGAAAGCAGCAATATTGCTTTTAATAACTAAACTATCTTTATTATAAAATAAAACTCTCAACTCCAGAATTTCCTGATTTTCTTAGTCTTCCACTTGCCTGGCATTTTTTCTGGTATTTTGCTTACAGTTTCCTTCCTATCACAGCGCAGTGCTGCAGACCAGGCTTCACCTCAGCCTGGGGCGCCACCGCGGTGCCCCCAAGAGATGCCCCGACTCCTGTCTCCCACTTCTCCCGTTCATTTAATATTCTGCGTCAGACAACCGTTACTACCACCACTTGTCATCTGTTCAGAAACATTTACTGGCGGCTCTAAATACCCATAAACTAAAACTCCTTAGCTAGAGTACAGGGTTATTCGTGTACACATACATTGACGTGACGTCTTCCCCTGTGTGTCTCCTCCAAAACTCCCCTTTGTAACACTTTGCTCTCCTACACTAGTGGCTCTCAAACATCTTTGGGACTTTTCATCTGCTGGAATCACAGCAAATTGCCCTAGTTCTTCATGACCTCACCAAGCCTGACACATTCCCTAAGACGCTACCCCTGGCACCTCTCTGTTAGTTTACAAGGGCTTCTCCTCTGGCCTGGGTCTGGCCGCATCTGGGCAGAGGGTGCGCTGAGTGCAGCTGGAGTGGGATTTCAGCCACTCTGTCCTGTCCCACTGGGGCTTTTTGTACAGAACGGAAACGTTCTTCTGGAAAGGGCAGCCCTGTCCGCACACTGCCAGGGCACCAATTGCCTTACAATTCTTTGGACGGTTAATCCTGTACTGATTGGCAACAACCCTTCAAGTACGATTTTTAAAATCCTTCAACCAGTATTTTTATTTTTAATATGTCCTAACTCCTCAGAGGTCCCTCCTGAGGGCAGGATTAATATGTAAGGTGTGGTTCTCTGTTAGAACACACCACAGTCTCATGCGCGGTACGACCTCAAACAATGTGTTTGCTCATTTTACTTGTTTCTATGCAAGTAAACATAGCTGATTATAAATGAAGCACTAATTTGTCAGGATTAATGATCAACAATTGTGCGTCATTAGCTGGAAAGGATGATTTCCACCAATGTGCACACACACACATACCCCAACCGTAGTGTTATCATGCCTTGCCTTTGTTTTTATTATGTATCTTTTACATTTTGGTATATTGAACAATACACATCTCTAAGTGGAGAGAATTATTCTTGTACTTTTCTTACACTGAATGGTATGTAGCCCTTCATTATAGTTAGGCTTTTCAACATAATTATTTTCCCAACAACTATTTATAAATACAACGTATTTCCAGGGAAACAAAGATGAAAACATTCAGTTTCTGCCATGAATGAGATTTAATTCTGAGTGGGAGAAAACACCCACTAACAAACACAGTATTAGTAGGACAGACGTCAGTCCCATAAGAGCACTGCTGGGAATGTGAATTGGGGGTTCAAGGGAGCCAAGAAGCTCTCGCATTTACGTTTGAGCCGCACCTCACAATAGGGCCGAGAGGCCCCCTGGTCACGTCGCTGTGAACTGAGTGCCCCAGGCAGAAATGTGGACAAGGTCAAGTCAAAGAACCATCCTTGGCATCACCAGCTGTTTGGTTTGGAGGAAAACATCCTCTGTGCCGCCGTCATACGCCTCCCAGTCACCGCCTGGCTCTGCGTGCCGCCGTCACAGTGCCATGGCCACCCACCTCCCATCTCTCCTGGCTAACGGATGAAGTCTGCCTGAGGTGGGTTGTCACCACGTCCCCGAGTTTGGTCCTCAGCAATGATACCTGTAAAACTGGAGGCATGTATGCCAGTTATATGCTTTCTAAGAGTCATGGTGCTCCAGAAGGAGAAGCCGCAGGTGGAAAGAGGTGGCTGTCACACGGAAGAGAGTCCTGTCAGGGTTTCCTCACCTGTACTGAATTTGTCATCAGCTTAGCCAGACTCAGGGGTTTTCTGCAATACTGTCTAGAAACACCTCTTCTCATAGTTTCCATTCCCCTTAGCATACCTAAGGGACACTGGAATTCCCTAAAGGGGTGTTATTTCTGAAGTGTGTGAGTGGCATGTCTACCTCTGCTTATTCTATTCTATGCAATGGAAATAGCCTCCTGCCCAAAAGTGGAAAAGATGAAGAAGCTTAAAAATCTCCACTTGGAGGCCCTGGCCCTTGACTGGGGGCCTGGAGTCAGGGTAGGGTCAGCTTAGGGTTGGCCGCTGAGGCTGTCAACGCTCGAGGGGCCGTGGATCCAGGGGAAGGCAGTGCATCCAGGTTATCCAGGTATTTTGGGCCACATTTCCCCTCCACGCATATGCGGATTCATGGGTGGGGCAGGCTTGAGAGCTGAGAAACTGAGCGGTTTCGGCTGTTTTACAAATCTGGGGAGGTTAAAATTGGGGCTCGGGGCCATGAGGGCAAACTCCTTAAGAGACACGACGTTTGCTGACTTACGAGCATCAGCTAAGAGGCTGAAAAGCCAAGAAGGAGCTTCAGCGAGAGGATGGGAAGCCAGGAGAGGATGGGAAGCCAGGAACTTCAGCCTCCTCGTGGTCCTGGAGAAGCAAAACTGAAGTTCAGGGCCCTCCCAGAGAGCAGGACAGGGGACGCCCAGGTTTTGGCTGAGACCCTGAGGTCTGCACATAGTCAGCAGAGGTGGGGGAAAGGGGGCGCTCACGAGGACTGACTGCCGAGCTTCCGCTGGGCTCCAACCCGATGGGCTTAGGGTGAACACCCTGCTGTTACTGCTTGCCAGAAGCGAAAGTAAATGATCTCTTGGGGAGGATAATGCACCCAGTTTCAGACCAACGCACGACGCTCGGCATCAAGCGACATCAGCAGCAGGTTACCAGGAAGGACAATGCCGGGGGAAAGCACCAAGTGGCAGAAAACAATAGACGAAATGGAAAGAGGCGGACAGGTGAGTCAGATAACGCGAACAGAGAACATGGATTTTAAAATAACTATGATTGCAATACTATTTCAATGTGAGCCAAAAAGAAAAAAATAGCTGGAGCTGCTATGCTAAAATCAGACAAAGTGAACTTTAAGGAGTGAATACCAGGGAGCATCGATTCACCAACTGCAATGAGGTTCAAATTTTTATGCATTAGGCATCAGAGCCTCAAACTTTGTAGAGGCGATTTGACAGAATTAAAAAGAGAAACAGACACAACTATAATCATAGATTCAAATGCATTTCCTTTAATAACCGAGGGAGCATGCATGGAGAGACCTTACTGAAGACACAGAGAGTTTGACTAGCCATGCTCATAACCAGTGACTTACAGATCTTAGAGCAACTGAGGAATACGCATGCTTTTAAGTACATGGAGAATGGTGACCAACATTAAAATATGTTGGACTATAAAAAAACGTCAATTAAATTGAAAAGTTTGAAAACATACAGAATACATTTTATAGTCAACACTTCAGTATTGTGACCTTACATATTTCTTAGGAGTAGATCTCATGTTAAGTGTTCTTACCACAAAATGAAAAACTCAGGGCAGGGACACTTCTGGACACATGCATATGCCTATGATGTTGATGTGGTGATGGTTTCATGTGTGCAGGTATATATAGACACTCACTAAGTTGTTTACATTGAACATGCCTGCTTTTTAGTATCAAATATACCTTAATAAAATTGTTTAAAAAAAAGGAAAATCTCCAATTCTATAGAAATTCAGAAATTCTCTTCTATAATTCAAGGAAATGTTTAGTGTGAAAATTAGAAAATATCTTTAACTTAATAATAATAAAAATAAGATATATTAAAACTTGTGGGTTGTAGCTAAACTGTGATGAGAAGGAAACTTTAATCTTAAATGCATGTTATAGAAAAGAAGAAAGGTTACAAATCAGTCATCTAAGCACAGGGAGGTTAAAGGTGACAGACAGAAAACGAAGTTGTAAACAGAGAAAATCAAAGAAGCAAAATAGGCTTTGAAAGGCTAATAAACTGATAAAACCCTAGCAAGACTGGTCAGAAGGACAAAAGGGAGAATAAACAGAAACTATCAAAATGACAATGTGGATGTCACTTCAGCTCCTTCAGACATTAACAAGATAATAAAAATATGTTTAAAACAATTGAAATCAATGAATTTGAAGATTCAGATAAAAGGCACAAATACTTTGAGAAATATAACTTAATAAACCTGATATAAGTAGAAATAGAAAGGCTAACCAGTCCTATGTCTATTAAAGTCATTGACTCTACCAAAATAAAAATCTTTTCACAAAGAAATGCCAGGACAAGGGCTTCATCAGTAAGGGACACAAATGGAGTTAAGTTTCTTGCTAGAAACCAAGACCTTGTTGCCACTGTTTCTATGAGAGTGTGGGAATGACAGAGCCACGGCCTCTTCAGCCAGTGGAACAGAACGAAGGGTCCAGAGACGACTCCACGTTCTCTTGACATCATGCCGTTTCTTGATTTGGGACGCTGAGGACACCACGGTGTGGGGAAGAATGCCTTCCCTGTACCAGTGCTGGCGACAGGGTACCCTCTCCTCTTGACCCTCATTACTATGTGAGTCAGTGGCTGTCAGGTGGGGTGATTTGGGCTCCCCATCCTCCAGGGACATCCAGGAATGTCAGAAGACGCTGTCACGCTGAGGTGAGATGCTACTGGAACATAGTGGGTATGAGCCGGGGACAGTGCTGGGCCTTCAGCCGTGCAGGGGACAGTGCCCCATGATGAAGGATCATTCGCTCCAAAATGTCGATAGTGCCAAGCCTGAGAAACCCTGCCGCCAGCAGAGATCAATCTCAGGTGAGAGTCGGCTTAAATGTGGAAGAGAATATTAGAGTTCCTGGGTGGTAACCAGAAAGAATATATTCTTGACTTCGGGGTTGCTAAAGATTTCTTAAACATGACTCACAAAAGCAGTAAGTATAAAGGAAAATAACAACAAATGACATTACAATTTATCAAAACATGTCACCAACATAGTAAAATGTAAGCCATACAGGAGAAAATGTTCCAATATATATAACTAGCAAAGTACTTGTATCCAGAATATATAAACAATGTCTTAAAATTAATAAACCCAGTAGAAAAATAGGCAAAAGAATTAAACAAGTACTTCCTAAAAGAGAAATCCCATTTTGACTATGAGAAAATGCCCAATATCAGTAGTCATTAAGGAAATTAACATTCAAACTGCTTTGAGATGATACTGCATAGCCATCAGACAGCCTAAAATTTAGACTAAGAAACCCAGTGTTGATTAAGCTGTGGGGTGACCGGTACTGCCACACACGACTGATGGGATTAGCAGTGGAGTAACTGCTTGGACAGCCATGGTACCTAGTACTGAATATATGCACACCCTGGTGATTTAGCACTTCCACTGCAACAGAAGTGGGTGCATATCTCCACCAAGAGGTTTGCAATATGGTCACACACCTACACATAAAAATATATGTGTACATATATATATATATGTGCATGAATGTTTCTAGCAGTGTTATTCATAACAGGCAAGTCCTAACAGTTCAAAACTGGTAACAACCCAATCATCTGTCAACAATAGAATGGATAAATAAATTCTAGTATATTCCTACAGTGGAATTACAGCAATGAAAATAAACAAACCACTGCTATATGCAATAGCATGAAGAAATCTCCAGATAATGTTGAATGAGAGACGTCAGACACAAAGGGTATGTACTGTATCACTTAATTTGTATATAGTTGAAATCAGGTGAAATGAATGTAGGGCATTTCAGGTCAGAGCGTGCTACCTTTGGAGGGAAGGTAGATAACAGGGGCTGAGGGAGGGTCCCCGGAGGGCGTCTGGGGAGCTGGTGAGACGCATTTCCCTCTCCAGGTGGGGGCTGTGTCGATGTGGTCATTGCGTGAAGTTTCACTGAGCTGCACACTTATACTCCGTGCACTTTCTCACATGAGTATTGATGAAATGTTTGACAATTTGACAAAAATCATTTATTTACAGGAAGTTGAAAATCTAAGAGTGGGTAGGGAAGCTGATACAGAAAAAAACAAAACACACTTTTTAAAAAGTGTATGAGCTTTCAAGGTAAGGATTTCTGATCCTAAGTTTCCTGTATAAAATGCTAGAGAATAAGAGCAAGTTTTCTCAAATTCCCTTGTAACATAAGTTGGCACAAACCGCTAGATGTTCCTTCCTTAGCAGGTTTCCCTGACTGTGTTTCCATCTGGGTTGTGTGTCTTTGGTATTACCTGGGACTGAATCAGAGGCCTCTCTCCTTCCTCTCCGCCCTGTGCCCGGGGCTGCATCAGAGCTGCTGAGCCCCAGCCCTGAGGGCCCCCGTCGGGGGCTCCCCGATATCCTACTGCTGAGAGCGCTGGCGGCACGGGGACACTGCTGCTGGGACGGCGCCCGAGGGGTGAGGGAAGTCTCACCTCCGTCCCTCAGGAGTGTCGCTCCGGCGTGTCCGCTATTTCAGTCCGAACAATAGATGGCCTCCAACACGCACTGCTTTTGCTGACCAGTTGTGTTAATAATTTTTCATCAATGTGCATCTGTGTCTGTGACCTCCAGAAAGTAAATTTGCTGTTAAATCTGTCACCTGTTTATTCAGGTGTGATTGTGTTTGGTTTCCTTCCTTTATGCACTGTTATTTAAAGAAAATATATTATTTACGGGACAGGTTCAAACACGTTTCGACTTCACTAAGGGAGTTCATTATTGAAGGGAATGTAATATTCTGAAATAAACAAAGCTACTGACTAATATCCTAATACACTCCAATTCTATGCATTTTCCTAAACTGTTGGACTGCAAAATTTAGAGCCAATAAGGTCTGTTTCAGTTATCCAGAGACTTGAATTCAAAAGTTTTCAAAACTTTTGAATTCAATAATTTTCAGAACTATTGTGCAAGTTTAAAAATTCTCACTTTAAAATTCTGCTTTCAGATCGAGTGGGACCTTTTTGAAACCCTAAAGTTCATTGACACAGTGATTCTGGAAAGAAAAATGGAGAGGAGCTCATGGGAGGAGCTTCTGCACCTAAGAGGGCCTTTGGAGAAACTCCTCCCACCGCGGCCTACGTAGCTTCAACAAGTCCTGGGGGATCCCTGCTGCTGCGGTGAGGAAGGGCCGTCCCGCCCCCGAGGAGGAAACAGCGCTCACGTCCTATGCTCTGGGGACAGAGGAATGCCGAGATAGGAAAACGCAACCTCTTCACCAATTCTATACTTCTTGATGGCTACTTTAATTGCAGAAGGATTGCAAAGAGCTATTAGTTACTTGTATGGGGTCAATACTCTGAATACCTGGAAGAACTTGGAAATAGGAAATCAGACCACGCTGTGAGAGTCCAGCTATAAAATCAGAGCATGTGGGGCGAAGCACATGGTTCCCACACCCGACGCCGCTTTATGTGGTCTCCAAGTGTGTATTCCAGATTCTTCCACCCAGGCCCCTCCTTCGCTGCCATGCAGTGACTTCTGCCTCCGCCCCTGGTGGGTGGGGAACCACTGCCCACCGCTGACCTTCCTGGTGTCTACACTTGCCTTCCTGGGCCTTCTTTAGAGGGAGACTATTCTGTTTTCTGTACCCTATTTACACGGGCCCTTCCCCACCTTCCCACAGTACAGCTTTTGCAAATATCATGTGTCAGCTTAATGCAGTTTTACCTGGAGTAAAATATGGGGAAGAGTTCATAGCTTGCTTCTAAGCCCAGGCTCCCTCCCAGGCAAGTTCAGGCCCGGGGCCCCCTCTCTCTCCCAGGCCACTGCCAGGCTGCTGGGGCAGCCCACCCACCTTCCCTTCCAGACCTCTCCATGCCCCTGACTCCCCGGGAACTGTCCTTGGCCCCAGAAAGAAATCGTTACTGTGTCCTCCAATCCCTTCCAAGGATCTCTACATAAGGTAATGTGTCTCTCTTGGTCCCAGTTGTATCTTTAGCACCTAGCAAACAGCCTAAGACATAATGGGTTTTCAATAAATATTGTGTGACTAAAAAAAGAAAAAAGAATGGTCATTTAGCCATTGTTTATTCTCCTCTGGAGACTTACAAGTATGGTTGTATCGTCCAAATTAGCTCGCATTACCAGATAACCCACTGAGAGTTAGCAGGGCCCCTGCCATTTGTTAAGGATGTACTTTCTAACTGATGTAATTTATAGGTCAGATGACAGCTATCATTTCTCTGTTCTCCTTTGCATTAGGAATTTGATAACATACGTTCTTCAAATTCAGCCTTGAAATCCCTGCCTTTTAGCAAGCAGTTAAGTGAATTTTGACCACATGGCTTGGTGTACTGGTTTTTAAGATGGTTTTGCAAACTGTTCATCTCAGACAGAACAGGCTGTGCGGTTGGATTTCAAAGGCCTCACTGGAGCGCAGCCTCCCGAGAAGAGCTCACACATCACTGGGGAGTTGCTGGAAATGTAGAATCTTAGGCTCTGCCTCCAACTTCTGAGTCTGAATCTACGTTCCAACAAGTGCTGCAGGAGATGTGCATGTATACTGAAGTTCGGGATCCCCAGGTGGGCCTCTAGTTAGGGTGTCTGCACTGTGTGCAGCTGCCTACCCAAGGAAGAAATCTGGCGCTTCGGGGTTTCCTCCTCCATTCATTTGGATACAACAATTCTCTGGGTTGGAATGAAGAGACCAGGGTGGGACCCAGGGAGACATTTGCTTCCCACCTGCCTCTGTCTTCTGCAAACTTCCACACAAAGACATGGATACGAAGAATGTCTGCGAATTGTCTGCAGCCCTGGCACACTCAAGGGACTGGAGTGAATTGCCATCCGTGCAGCCACTCCATGCATCAGGTAACCACTGTTACAGCTGCCTCCTCTCCAAGCTTTCCAGACTTTTAGAAAATCGCAGCTTTAAAATCTCTTATCTAAGGTAAATGTGAGTCCCTGGACCCAAACAACACAACTGTGTCCATTCAAATCTGATTAAGAAGATGGCTCAGCTTTTGGTTGTAGAATGACTTTAGAATTAAGGCCCCTCCCAACCAGCTTCCCAGACCCTGAGCCCAGCGTTCATTTTATTAGGATTGCACCCTAAGCCCCATGAAACAGCATAGAGATTGTATCTTCAGGATGGACCAGTTTGAATTACTGGTCCACCTCTAACCCTGGGGACATATGGATGGGCTTTCTTCTTGGCAACAATCTTTGCGCTTACGTGAACCACGGTAACAGCTGTGTGTGTGTGTGAGTGTGCATATATATGCACGATACTTAGTTCACATATGTGGCACACCATCTGTATTATTTCAGTGGGTAAATTGCCTTTCCATCCCCTTCCTCCACCGGCACTCAGGGCCACTCACTGGTGTCACCTGGTCATCTGGAGCTCTGCCCTTGGGGATCTCAGATGCTCCGGGGCCCTTTCCCTGGCTGATCAGAGCCCGGGCCTCCCACTCACTCTTGCTGGGTCAGACTAATTTAAGGGACCTAGGAGGCGGCCCTTGAAACGGCAGCTGCGACGTCCCCTGTGGCATGGCACTGGCTTCCCCTTCTAAAGAGGACCCCTCTTCCTACCATCTTTCCTAATGAGGCCCTGGGATACAGTACATGGTTGATACCATTTCTCCTGTTGTCCTGTTAAAAGTTAATTTATCTGGCTTCCAGAGTCTCAAGTTTCCAGAAATTCTTATCTCCAAAGGCAACTTCCAGATGCCTCAAACAAAGCCTTTCTATATGCCAGGTAACAACCTTGCTTATATCAAGACCTTAGCGTGAAAAAGTAACAGTGAAAGGAGGGATAGAAAATGCTTAATACACCTAGGTGGGAAACTCCATAGAGTGTAATTTAAATGGAAAATATAAAATTTTACCCGTGATGTTCTGGAAAATAAATACAATTTGACATGCTCATGCATGTGGGCATACAAAATTTTTATTTAGAGTCAAGGTGCAATTATGGGGAAAAAATTTTCTTGGATGTCCATTTTATTTTGAAATTGGTAAAGTGTTTTCTTAAGGGCCTCAAACATTTGTCATTATAACCAAAGGATTTTGGTGTTGAGAATGCACATGACAAGTCCCTGGTGTCTAGGGTTCTCCGTTACCTGGTTTTCTCTTCCGATCCTGGCCAGAGCTCTGTGTGACAGCTGATCTCCCGGAGGGCAGCCTCGCCCTCTGGAGCCTCACGGTCCCCACGCGCTTGGAGAGCCAACCCAATGCCCGGCACTCTGGCTTTAGCACTTTCGTTTGTGCTGCATCCTTTCTCTATATTTCCAGAAACTCAGGGTTTGAAAGCCTGGACTTAAGAACCATCACCTGCCACACCTCTTTCTTGGATGCTTCCTGGAGGATCTCAGCCCGGCTTTCTGGGCACATCCCGGTGTTGGTTCCGCACACGCCCTCCAGCTCCTGGCCGTTCCCGCCGCGCTTCCTTTATGTCTGCTGCTTGTAGTGGGCTTTGATCTCGGTGATGTTTTAATTTTCTCTTCTATCTCGTTGTTATTTTTCTGCCAGCCGTCTTACTTGCTCTCTTTGTCTCAGCCTAGAATCTTCTACTCGATCCGAGTGGCTTTTCTCTGACCCCCTTTTCTCGAGGGGCAGGGCGCTCCCTCTGACTGTTTAGATCGTGGCGTCCCCTCTCCTCCGCTTCCTTGACTGACGGGCCGTTTGGGTTATTCCGCCCCTTGTCCTGGGCAGCTTCATGCCAGTGTTCCACACTGTCTCCTGTCTGCTCAGCTTATATTTGAAAGGAGTGTATTTGCTTTAAAATACTCAAAAGAGGCAGAGATTGGGGATGGGATGAAGGTAAGGCAGCAGGGAGCATGAGGAGGGACAAGTCACCACCTCTGCTTGGATTTTCTTGTACAAATAACTACTCACCGAACCGGTCCGAGCCTTTTCCCGGTGGCGTGTCTCCCTCTGGTCTGTAGCGTCCGTGGTGTCCCCCTTGCGCTCTCCCATGGGCAGGTGTCCAGTGGCAGGTGATAAAGACGAGGGCGGGACAGACCCCTGGTCTGGTCTTGCTACGGGGCGGGCCCTGCTGCTCCTACATCACATGTCTACTGAGGATGTCATCGCTCTTAATTACTTAGTCACTTAAGGAAATAGCACAGTGTTTGCCGGGGACATCACACACTCGGGGCTGTGGTGCTCTGGCGTTCCCTTGTCTCAGCAAAGATTAATTTCTCCCTTCACATTGTTTGGTAGTTCCAGTAGAGCCTTCACTCTGGCATCTTTTCCCGCATCCCCAGACTATACTTTCTTTAATGAGGCTTCGTTGCTGTTTTAGAGAAAAATCAACCGGGAGACCACCATGGAGAAGAGGCTGTGTCTCCTAAATCTGGACCAGCCCTGGCGTTTCGTGGCCTCCCTAGGCCCCCTCCTCCTCTTCTGGACAGCATGTGCCTGTGATCCTGAAAACCTTTCCATCCTATGAGTCTTTCCCCTGTGTTGGGAAAAACCCAGTTCCTCTCTACTGTGTGTTTCTTTCCTGTGTGTCTCCTTTACTCACAAAGAACACTTTCCTTCTGGTCCCCATGTGTGGGGTTCCCCCACACCAGCAGTTCACAACACCAGCCGGCCCAAAGTTCAACTCAGTTCTAACACTCTCTGCTGGGGGATAGCATCACACCCCACAGGCTAAGGGCTCAGTTCTGCAAGACCTACCCTCCCCGCTCCGATACCAATCCAAGTCGTAGGTCCCTGTGACACACCAGCTTAGCCACGGCCGGAGGTCACCACCACACCCTGGTCAGGTTCAAATAATTTGCTAGAGTGGCTCATGGAACTCAAGGAAGCACTTAACTTGCATTTGTTGGTTTATTAGAGGACACGGTAAAGGATACAGATGAACAGCCAGATGGAGAGACACAAAGGTGAGGCCTGGGAGGGTCCTGAGCACAGGAGCCTCTGCACCCCTGGACTTGGGGTACATGCGTCAGCCTCTGGGCATGGGGGTGTGTTCATCCACCTGGGAGTTCTCCAAATTCCCTACTATTGGGATTTTATGGAGGCTTCCTTACGTAGGTATGATGGATAATTAACTCCAAGTCCAGTGCCTGGAGGATGGTGGGGTGGGGATGAAAATCCCAAGCTTCGAATCTGGCCTTTCTGATGACCAGCCCCATCCAGGAGCCACCCAGAGTTACCTTGTTAGAACAAAAGATGTTCCTTGTCACCTAGGAAACTACAAGGGTATATCAGGAGCCTTGTGCAGAGACCTCCACCTCGAGGCGGAGACCAACATACATGTTTTCCATTAGCTCACAGATACCCACAGAAAGGAGCCATAGTCCTCCACACCCCTGAGACTTGCTCCAAGCCTCTCTGGGCCTCCGAGTCTGGGCCAAGCAACTGTTTCATGGACTTAACTCTCCGGCCTCTGCTTAAGAAGTCTCCCTGAGCACTCACTTCTCCAGCAGCATATTGAAATCCTCTTAAAATGAATAACAAGAGAGCCATGCATTTCTTTCAGATAGCAACCTTGTTTAGACATATATGTCTGCGGTTCAGCCTGACAGTCTAACAAGGCAAACATAAAATAGTGTAATGTCAATGCATTTCCAAATTTCCTGGTTATTCATTTGTTTCCACATTTCCTTATTACATAAGGAAGAAGCGTGGCAAATAGAAGGGATGCCTTTCCAGCAATGAAAGGACAGAGAAAGGAGAGCTAGAATGGTGACTTTCACAGGGCCCTCCAGCCCTGTCCACAGAAGTTGAGCTTTTCAGTTAAGTAGCTCTTTGCCTCTCCATCAAGCAACCAGCTGCAAGCCCGTGGCAGAAGTGATGCTGTTGAATATCAGATTATATAATCCCTTTACTCGGATTCTGCTCCAAACCTTTCACAATTTGATTTTCTTTGAAGTTTGTCTTTAGGGAAAATATATACTCATCTAGTCTTTTGAAATTAAAGTTTTCATTGGTAGTTAACTTCCTTATAAAATAAAAATAAAAGTTTTGACTTTATAAGTGAATCAGTTATAACTTTTGATAGCATGGCTCAGCATCCCTAAGTTAGGTCGTCCCCAGAATGAAGGTGAGGCAGAATTCTGGACTATGTAAGGCTGATGGCAGCCTCTGCATGTGGACAATGCATCAAATAGATGCACCCAGAGGAGGTCAGTCCTGGAGGCGACATGCTTCCCCGAGGACCCAAATAGACATTTTCCAAAGGAGAAAGTCAGGTGGCCAACAGGCACATGAAAAGATGCTCCATATCACTCATCACCAGGGAAATGCAAATCAAAACCACAGTGAGATATCACCTCACACCAGTCAGAATGGCCACTAACCAAAAGACAAGAAATAACAAGGGTTGACGAGGGTGTGGAGAAAAGGGGGCCTCCTATACTGCTGGGAATGTCAGCTGGTGCAACCACTGTGGAAAGCAGTGTGGAGTTTCCTTAAAAACCTAAAAATTGATATACTGAATAATCCAGTAACTCCATTTCTAGGACTTTGCCCAAAGAAAACAAAATCCCTTATTTGAAAAGACATATGCACCCCTATGTTTATTGCTGCATTATTTACAATAGCCAAGATATGGAAGCAACCTAAGTGCCCATCAGTAGATGAATGGATAAAGAAGAGGTTGGTACATATACACAATGGAATATTATTCTGCCATAAAAAAAAGAAATGCTGCTGTGTGCAACAACATGGATGGAGCTGGAGGATATTATGCTAAGTCATATAAGCCAGGTGGAGAAAGACAAATATATTATTTAACTTATATGTGGAATCTAAAACAAAACAGAAGAAAATGAACAAAGTAGCAGCAGACACATAGACACTGAGAGTGACTGGTGGTCACCATGGGGGAGGGGCTGGGGAGGTGGGAGGGGGATAATGGAGAACAAAAATCTCAATCAGAATGTAAGTTGGTCACGGGGATGGAAGCACAGCATGGAGAATATAGCCAATGGTTCTGCAATATTTTCCTTTGCTGACAGATAGTAGCTGTACCCAGCAGGGTGAGGGCTTCTAGTGCAGACACCTGCCATGCCACCACGTTGTGCCCGGCGGCCAGCCGGATGCCGCAGGTCAGCTGCCATCAGTAAGAGGGACACGCTTTGTGGGAGTGGCTGCCCAGCTCAGGAGTGCCCTCGTTGGGGCCCTCGCAGTGGGCACATTGTCACAGAGAGAAAACACGGACCTGCCCTGCCAGCTCTGGTAAAATTAGGTTCATTTAATGAATCTATTCTTATAAGTCAGCCTTGCAAACAACCCCCAGAATCTTTTGAGCTTAAAATAATTTTAACCACTATACCATCCCTTGTAGAGGTCCAGCTTTAAAAGATTACATCAGAGTTCACCAAGTAGAAATAATTTCTCATCCTGGAAGGTGTCTGTTTACAAAATTAGTTTCATTTATTTAGCACCAAATGTAAGACACTCTCAGATACTTTAAATTTCAGCAAAACTTGAAATGACTTCCTAGTTTTTGTGGAAATAATTTTTGTACCCTCACTGAAATAAAAAGGAGAGCCATATATTGAGCATCTTCTATGTGCTAGGCATTTTGATCAGTGGTTAATATATATTATCTCATTTAATTCTTAGAACTGCCTGATTAGTTATAATATTGTCCCATTTTACAGATGAGGAAATTGAGGCAATGAATATTTGTTGCTTAGCCAAAGTCATACAACTAGCATACTACAGAGCCAGAGTTATAACACAGGTTTCTGCCCCCACTGGGGAAGGAAAAATGGTCTACATGCCAATGTTTACCAGCCCTGACCAGCAGGAACACCTGTAACTAAATTTGGGGGAGGGGGTGCTCAGTAAGGCGGGGTTAGAAAGAGTCCGATCGGATTTGGGCTTTGGCTGGGTGATTTGCAGAGGGTCTAAGGAAGTGGGGGTTCATTCTAGATTGGATAGAAAACAGTAATTCTGTAATGAGCATCTCAGTTAATCTCCTCTTTGGGAAGGGCAGCTTCAGGGCAGAGCCGTGGCATTTCGGCAGCAGCATGCACGCACGTTAGCCTGTAGGGGAGGTTCGGATTTGTGGGCAGTCCAGTGACCCGCTTTTGTCTGTGTTTAGATGAAATTATGAAGTGGCCTTGTTTATCTAAGTGACCTGTGTGATGGTGGTGTTTGTGAAATTATTTACTTTCAGTAGAAGAAGTACACGGCCTCGCTGGGAGCACCAGGCCACCCTGAAAGAGTACATTCCAGCTGCAGGGTCAGAACAGCTCCCAGACTCCAGTCTGCTTTGGTTTCTCGACTAGGAAGAACCACGATACGGCAGCAGGGTGGTGACGGGATCTGAGCCGGGAAATCATGAAGCCAAGGGCTCTGTGTCCATCGGCCAGAGTGGTTTTTAGGCTTCAGTGGGTGTAAATTCACAGCTGAGGCATAATTAATGCAGTTTCCATGGGTGCCCGGGAATTAATGGTTTCTGAGAGAGAGAGAGAGAGAGAGAGAGAGAGAGAGAGAGAGAGATCGCATTCAAGACAGAAGCTGCAATCTGTCCAAAGCTCATCCCATCCCATTTGCCATATCCTATTCATTAGAAATGTGTCACTCAGTAGAACCCTATTTCAAAGGGAAATAAACCTTCACTACTGGAAAGGAGGTGGATCAAAGAATTTGTGCACTTATTTCCTGAACCACCGAAGTATATTTATTGTCATAATTGTCCCATGAAGTTTTTTATATTACGTTTCATTAAGACATATATCATGTTCTTGTAAATTCTCATTAATTAAAACAAATCTCAAATTACATAGTTACTTAAGTGTACTTAAATGCAGTTAATATGAGAGACAGAGAGAAATAATACCATTTTAAATAGTGCAGGGGAAATAAAATACAGTGCATTCACGTTTGAATTAACTAGGGTATAAAAGATATTTTGAGGATGACCACAGGAAATTTGAGTATGGATTGGAGATTAGATGATAGTAAGAAGTTATACATTCTGCTGGGGGTGACAATATTAGTCCATGAAAGAAAATGTCCTCTTTTTAAAGAGGTTATTACTGAAGTTTTTCAGGTGAAATATAACATCCGAATTTGCTATTTTACAATTTTAATCACCGCCCCTAAAGATGAAGCAAATATGCCCAAATTAGTTTTTTTCACAATTTAGTCAAGGTTATATAAATGTTCAGTATACTATTCTTTTTACTCTTCTGTGTTTGAATTTTGATAATAACAAGTAAAATCTCCAACCCCACTCCCAATGCAAACCAGGAAAGATGAGCCCACCTCCACTCTGAGCGCTGGGGAGGCGACGGTGGGCTTTCCACTGCGGCAGCTTCTTGCCCTGTTGAGAGAAATCTACTACAAAATGCTATTTTATAAGGGAATGCTTGTTTCTAGACTGTTACATGCTTATACAAAGTTGCTCACATCAGAGGTCAGGGCTGTCGGGGGTGGGGGGGTTCAAATGACCACTTTGACACCATCTTGCTTTGCCTGTTATCACGTGGTGGGAACCAGCTCCAGTGACCCTTTGATAGGGTGTTTCTGAAGCTGCCTGATGCTCGCATGTTTTCTGTCTATACATTCCAGGCTGTGGCGACCCAGAGTTCCCTCTGGTTATTGGTCCAAATGATGGAGTCTGGTGCAGAGGGTTAAAGTGTGTGAAAGAGGGTAACCTCCACATTGGGCAATCATGTATCAAGCGTCACCTTTCCCAGAATGAGACAGTTTCAAAGTAGCTTGAGCTTTGCAACATTTGTAGCTTAAATCGCCTACTTGAAGATTGAATGTCTGAATCTTCCCAGCCAGGAGAGCAGATCTGCCAGCTCTCAGCTTGTGACGCTGCAGTGTGGGCTGGAGAGACCCTGCAGAAGGCGCGAGCCTGCGAGACAGACAGCGACAGGCTGGAGTGGTAGGCGGTGGCGAGCAGGGCTGGGCCGGGCCGAAGGGGGGAGGCAGAAAGGTGCTGCCAGTGAGGATGGAGCCAGAGACCATTGTTGAATTTGGGGTCAGAAAAATCTGTTGTCTAGATGAAGAATTAAATAGAGCAAAGACAATTGTGCTCCGACTCCAGGTTTCACTCATAAAACAACGTGGGGTAGGTCTACAGTCACAGAATGGAGGAAACCTTGTGTCTAATTGATCCCTTTGAACATTTACCTGTAATGGTGGAATTAAAACATGATCTGTGCAGCACTCCCGCTGAAATGCCTCAAGCGTGCAGGGCACGGGGGGCCAGGCAGAGCTGGGGCTCCCTCCCGCTCAGGCGGCATTCAAACCTGTCATCACCGCCCTCTGAACTCCGTGGTGGACCCAGCTCGCTCCATCTGTTTGTCGCGATGCCCATTTGCAGCCTTGTGGATGTGAGTCCTTTAAAATGGTCTCCCCTCAAAAGCCCTTTCTTTGTGTGTTGGTGTGAGATCTCCCACAAGTCTCAGGCCAACATCCCCCCCAACCTCACCAGGTGGTGACGAATGCTGTCAAACAGAGTCCCCTCGCTCTCGCCGGTGACAAAGTGACCCCGTTCATCTTCCCAGACACCGTAAACCGCTGGAATCTTGCCGTGGCCCTGCCCACTCTGAGCACCTGCCTGTCAGAGACGCAGCATCCACACTGTCAGAGGCCCGGACACCTGGCCGCCCAGCTCTTCCGAACACTGGCTCAGTGCCTCTCGGGCATTGTGCGCAAAGCTGACGGTGCGGGCACAGCATGCTGTCTGGGGCTCAGTGTGTGACAGGCACGCAGGTGCCCCGCAAGCAGCTCCAGTCGGTGGTTGGGGTGCCCGTTCCCTTCGAGCTGACGGCTGTTCCCTTCGGTATGTTTCTGGGTAGTTTGGGGTTCACTGTACGACCAGCTGTGCAATGTTTCTTCCTCCCTGTTTCTCATATCAACCTTGACTCAGCAGAAGGAACGACCTTTTTGTGTGGTGGATGTCAAATCAAATAATCTGATGACCAGAAACAGGGCAGCAGGCCTGGGCGACAGGAGAGCTCTACTACTTTCCAAGTGTGCTTGGTGGTAAAGTCGAGTGAGCTGTGTTCACATTCAGACTTTCTGCTACTTGTCTCAAATTAAACAACATTAACCCTCCACTCACTCCACCCCAAATGGCAAACATTCGGCTTTGCCCGCATTTCCCCGAGTAGGTGTGTGCCTGTGTGTGGCACTATTTGTAGATCCTCTCCTTCTCAGTGGACGGAATTTACTCAGTTCCCTCCATTAACGGCGGACACTCAGCATTGCCACTGAAGGGAGAGTGGGATGTGCGGCCGCAGCCCCTCCTCCAGAGGCGGCTGTGAGGAACCGCAGGAGACACGCCACAATCCACACCGAGACCCGCCCAGTTGCCTCTGAGATGAAATTTTCACTTGCAAAAGCATTTACCTATCTTATACAGTTTCAAAATTTTGATTATTTACTATCACTAGGAGGAAAGGCATCCTTCTTTTTTAAGACATGGGGAAAACAGACATCCAAGTGGGAAAAAAATTCATTCTAAATGTTCAGAGCAGTCTCAAATTTTAGTCAAATTCTGAACAATTGTGGAAGACCGTTGGCTTTAATATCCTCTGCAAGTGGGGTTCAGAGCCCCCAAGGCCCAGCCACCAGTGGAGCCTGCTGTCTGGCCGGTGGCTTGAAGGCCGGGCAGCCAGCACGCACCCTGGTGTGGGCCATGAGCCCTACATGACATGAACTGGCCTCCTGAACCCCCACACATCTTCAGCATTTAGGAAAAGGGTGGGGTCTCCTGATTTCAGAATGAGGAAGCCTGCTTAGAGCGATTCCTAGCTGACATGGTGTCTTTAGGATGCAGTAGAGGCCCCACGTGGGGCTCCCCCGGTCTGGGCCTTGCTCAGGCACTGCACTCTCAGCCGCTCTGCGCAGACGCGACATCCGCTGGGTGACAAGGCGCATCTCCTGTTCCTGGCGAATCAGCTTAAGACTGGCAAGTCCACAGACGATACAGCCTGAGTGGTGTGGCTCCCGGCAGGGTGGGAATGGAAGAGGCAGCCGGGCAGTCCTTGCTGAAGGCACAAAGTCAAACCCAAGTTGGGGCCGTGTTGGGTTCAGTCGTGGGGCATCTCGATGCAAAGGGCCCGGGGCCAGGTCCCGCCATGTCTGGGCTCCGAGGCCCCCGCAAGGTTGGCTAACCTCTTGTCTTGTTGCAGGTTAAGTCTGAGTGATGTCGCCCATGTCCTAGGATGACTGTGAGGGGCAAACGGAGGCAGGTCGTGGACAAGGTCAGCAGGCCCTTGCCTCCTGGCACGTGACCAACGAGGAGCATCGCTACAAACTACCACTAAAGCATTATTTCCACTTAACTCTTCAACGGCAACAGCATTCATGAGCATCTAATGTGCGAGGCGCTGTCTTCTGTGTTGGGCAGAAGAAACTGTGATGAAAATATGACCCCGACCTCGAGTTGCTTAGAGCTGGTGGGGTGGCGTTAGACGCGTCTCCACCTAACGGCAGTGAAGCTGCGGGGATGCACAGCAGAGGGGGACCAGGAGGGTGGGCGGGAGAGCGCCCCCTGGTGCCTGCCTGAGGTGGGGGGTGGTGCCCGCGGAGAGCCGGGAGGTCACCCCAGCTCATCCTGAAGAATAAACCAGAATCTGAAAGGGAACTGGGACGCGAGAGGGTATTCTGATGGGACAGTAGAGGCAGGGGTGGAAGCCGTGGGATTGTAGTGGATGGTCTGAGGCACGTTTAGCATCTGTCTTGCATCCTCAGGGGCCTATGTGATGCCAAGCCGAGTCCTCGTGACTGGTCCCTGCTGGCCCTGAGTCGTCCCCAAGCCTCCCTGTGCTCCAGCTTGTCCTCCAGAGCTGCCCCGTCTCTCTCAGAACAGCTGGGTGAAGACAGTTTCAGGCAGAAGGAACAGGAAATGCCCAAATCCTGAGGAAGAGGCGTTCCGCTTACTAGAGAACGAGGAGCCTAGGAACACAGTGGGGAAAGGGCAGCGGTCAGTGGACAGCTAATGTGAAGCCCCATAGACTTCAGACTTCACCCAGAATGAGGGGGCAAGTTGGAATTCTGGCCAAAGTTGCGAGATGGTGTATCTCATGCTTGAAAAGGACCAGGCTGGCAGTAAAAAGGGAAAGAGGCTGAGGCAGCAAAAGAAGCAGGAGCCACATAGGAGGCTGCTTGGACCACGCAGGGGAGAGCAGCCAGTGGCCTGGGCCAGGGCGCAGTGGTGGGGTGCAGAGACGCTCTGGGGAGAGGCGAGTGATTCCTGGTGAATCCGCACAGAGGCGAGAAAGAAAGGCATCAAGGGGAAGCCCACCCTCTGGGCTGGAGCAACTGGAGGGCAGAGTCACCGCTCAGCAAGCAGGAAAGACTGAGCGGGAGCACGTCTGGGGCGGGAAACCCCAGGTTCTGCTTTGGACATGTTAAGTCTGGCATGTCTTTCCCTGTTAATCACCCACCGAATAGAAATGTTAGGCAGATAGTTGAATACAGGATTTCAGAATTCAGGGGAGAGGTCAAGGTTAAATTTGGAAATGCATTCTCCCCATTGTGAGATGAAAACATTGCATTTATAGCTTTAACTGTGGAAATAACATGGATTTTAATTTTGACCAAGAGGAGAAAGGTTTGTTCGGAGTCACCTCGCATTAAACACCCTCACTGCCCTGCCTAGGAGGCGGTGAGGGCGCCGGGGGCCAGAAACGGTGACCACCACACTCAGGGACCCGGCCTGGGCGGGGGAAGCAGGATCCAGCCTGCACCGAGCAAGCAAGCCAAACGGTCTTCCTGTGTTTTGTTTTATATCACTGAGCAATTTGATTAAAACAAATCAGCAGGACAAAAAATGAAGTTGCTTTTCTGTTGGGAGACAAAATCAATGAGAAGAATCAAGGTTAAGTAAATGTCCTGTGGATACTCATGGGAGAGAATATGTTTTACAGAGTAAGAAATTCAGAATGTTTTTCTAAAACACAAAGTTCCTCGCATTAGGGGCTTTAACTGGGATTGGAGGTGTGGGGCCCGTCTAAGGAGAAACAGTCCCTCACCTAAGAGGGTTCCAGAAGCGTTCATTATACATTTTTGACTTGATAGGATGTGGAAGTTTTTCACAAGTGAATTCGTTTATGAAAGTAACTGGTACGTCACTTGGGAATAGTGTGCATCCCAGCTGCACGGCCAGCCCCGTGCAGTGACCTGCCGTCCGTTTGCCGAGGGGACCAGCGCCCTCGGGCAGCCCTGGTGGAGTGCCGCCCCCACTCCGGGGAACCTGCTACCAGGAGAAGTGCAGCTGGCAGCCTGGGGGTCGGAGCAGACCCCGTGACCTGGAAGGTGGCCCAGTGACCGCAGAGGGAGGTGACGCCGGAGGGCCGCCCCCCAGGCCCATGCACTGCGGCCCTGGCTGGGGCGCCCCCTCTGCGCCCTCTCCCCAGCTTCTCCATGCCAGGCACAGCAGGCGTGGGGGCCCTGCACTCCCTCCCTCTGCCCGCGCCCCCAGGCACTCCCCCTGCTCCCCGCCCCGGGTGACCCCCCACCACCCCTGCTCAGGCGGCTGCACAGGGAGGCCCGGCTGACGCCCGGCTGGACCCTCACTTCCCACCCCTGAAGCTCCCAGGCGACCGGAGGGCAGCAGGTGACCCGCGCCCCCTTCTTTACAGGTTCCCGCGTATCCCCCGTTATCGCAGATCTTTCCTCCTCCTGCTTTGGGACGTTTCTTGCTGGGCCCCGATGGGCAGGTTTCAGCCCCGGCCAGGCCACACTGCCTCTTCCCGGAGAGAACTAAGATTCTTCAAAAGAACACGGTTTCGGAAAATTTGACAAAAAATGCACACCATTTAAAAGATAAAATTCCCCCTGACAATTCAACTGTGAACTGCTACCAACTATTTCCCCATCTTCCTTGCGGTTCTCTGGCACAGCCTTGGTTTCTCCCGAGGGTGCCGCTGAGCCTGTACCTGTGACCCCCAGGGTGGAAGGGCGGAGACTGGACACCCGGCCCGCTGGAGCCGAGCAGGCGCCCCGCCAGCCCCGAGCGCCTGCAGTTTGGGGGCCCGGGGCTGCCCTCCCTGCCCCCCGCCTCCCCCACGGCTCTGGGTCGCGGTCCCGGCCCTCCCCCGAGGCCTGCTCGCCCGCCGTGCTCCACGTGCGGCCTCCGACACGTCGCCCAGGCGTTTACTCTTCCGTCCACTGTGCGGAACCAGCAGCTGGAATCACCTCCAGCCTCTAATGTCTGTAACTTTACCCAATTAACGCAGAAGAAAACGTGCCTAAGCCACCCTCTGCACGACATCTCAACAAATAAAAGCAAGCTCCAAAGACGGTGTTCACTTCTTTCAAACCCTTTCCGTCGCTTTGTGGGATGATCTCAGCGAATGTGGAGGGATCCGGGAGACCAGTTTCCACATCATCTGGAGTAATTAATTCCAGTGGCTGGAGTTAATTATGATGAGGCAATTCATAAAGTATACAGTAGGAAAGGAGCAGCCCGATGAGGCTTTCTCTGCAGGTGTTTTTTCAGAGGCATTCTTCCGGCAGCACATTTCTAAGTTAGACATATGTGTGCTGCAGTGCTGGGAACGCAGCTTGTGAGGTTTCCGTTAGGTAGGAGCATGAATTACGTGCAGATGGCCTCTGCACATTTCTGCAGACTGATACGGGCCTAAGTGCTGTAGAACATGGGAGAATTAATGACTGTAGCAGAGACCTCAGCTCCATCATGCTTTTTATGTTTAAACCAGAGTTTAACAAACACAAAAAATCCATTAGTAAAATGGCATGATGTTATGAAATAATATTAATATCAAAATGAAAAATTAGCAGGAACATATTGAATATAAAAATGACAATTAGGGAAGCACTCTCAAATCTGTATTATAAAAACAAGGAATTTGCAATAATGTAGTAACAGACTATATTTCTATTTTATGATTCTGATAATAAAGCACTTAGGTTCCACTTTCATGGTTTATGCTGTTATCAGAACCCCCTAATATAATTAGATGTTCTTATTTTAGATAATTACTTATATTTTCTTATCACGTAGCAAAAATCCCACTGGTAAAACACCTCGGTTTCTTAAATCTAAGAGCTATGCTGCTGAAAAAACCATGAGGGTCTTGGAATCAAGTTCATTCATGACAAAGGAGGCGGGAATTTTGCAAGCTGATTAATAATGATAATACCACTCCGTTGTATTTTTACATTTTTTCAGTAGTTTACAAGTTGATTTTACTTCCCTAATCTCTCTTGTCTTCTCTTGACATCTGTGGAGCAGGCTTTCCTATTGCCATTTGGTAGATGCGGAAGTCATACTGAAGAGTTACGGTTGTGTTAAGCGGTAGAGCAGAGATTCAAACCCTTACCAACCGACTGTACAACGCCACTCTCTTCACATCCTTAGAAATTACAAGAAAATCCATTAGTTAAGAAGTATCAGGTATGTGGTGTGCTTTGCCATAGTGTTTAAAAGCTGATATCATATATCAGCTCTACTTCCATAAAAAAAAAGCAAAATCTCTGACCCTTGTAAGCAATTATTTTTTGTTAAAGTTAATTATCTTATCAAAGTCTATTCCTGAGTCTTTCTCGGAGCGCCAGTGCTTCTTTCCTGTCTGCCTTGAAGCTGAATGCTTGAGCTGCAGACCTGGTTTCCTTGTCACCTGGCTTTGAATCCTTAGCCAAGGAGCTTGCCCTCCCTGAGAGGAGGGTGCTGAAGCCTTTTTCTAGACCTAAAGCACTTGATTCAAGTTTCACTGAACTGAAATTAATGTATTGCTGACTAATTGACTATATTATTGTCATTTATATCACCATATCACAGTGATCATGTGACACAATCGATGGTTCAGAGTTAGGTTCTATAAGGACCACCTAAAATAAGCTTGCGTAAGATATTTCCTTTGAAAATTATTATTTCTTGTAAGTTATTTTTCTCTCAGATACTTTACATGAAAAAGGAACAACCTAGCCTACTTTGTGGAGGTAAGAAAAGAAAAAGAAAACAAAGGAAAAATGCTCAAACTGAGATTAGTTTCACCTCTTAATATTTTTCTTACTGTACTGATTCAGGAACCAGACCTACAGAAATGTCTCACTTATTATGAGCTGGAAAACAATCTCATCAATCTTTTGACACTAACATAGGCATATTTGCTCATATACACTGTGTTATACTTATAGAATTGCCTAAAAATGGTACAAATGTACTTGCTATGGAGAATAGGAGTGGAGCTAAAAAATAAAAATAGTCGTTAAAATGATGACAGTATGAATTTGAAATGAGTTTCAAGCTTTATTATAAATGTTTGAATTTTGCTTTTGATTTTTGTGGGATTTCAGATAAGATGTCATGATATCACATTGCTATTGTAATGATGTATTTCAACTCAAGTTAACTATTTTTCTGGTCCTGTACATTTACAACAAGGCCCACCCAACTTTGCCCTAAATTCATGTCTTGATGGTGACTGTTTGTTATGGACCAGGCCTTTATGTGTATTATGTATTTTTACATTCTAAACAAACTTCCAGCTGAAGTATTGTTATCTCAATTTGGTACGTAATGAAAACGAGCTCAGAGGTAAATCCAGGCATACTTGCTTCTCAAGGCAATTTGGTTTCATTCATTAGCCACAAACCTTCTGTCCAGTCTGTGACCAATTGCTGTAGCAGTCTATCCGTCTATGTGCTAGGAAATTGAGTACTAGTGTGGTAGAAGTTTCTGTGTGGTGGTTTTTCTTGGGCATAGGAAAATTCCAGGCATGTTCCCCAGTTGTCCTCACAACAACACTTTCTCCCTAAGAGGACACGTCCTTTATAGCTGGGCGTAGGCATCAGTTTGCCCAACTACTTTGCTTTTGTGCTCACTTATGTCTGTGTGTCCACTGGCAGACTTTCCTGGGCTTCCGTTCACGCCCCAGCACATGATCCGTTTTTCATGGGAAGAGGCATGACCTAGGCCACTGCCTATTTTATATATAGAACCATAAAGATAACGATACCTTCCAGCAAATGAGGAAACCTGTGAGCTGTAAATGCCTGTGTCTCCAACTAATTCACAGAAATCCCTCCAAGGGAGGGACTTACTTTGCATTTGAACTCCAAAACACCTTTCAAGATTGTTAAACTTAACACCAGCCTGAAAATCCCAGTCATGCTGGAGATCAATTAACTGCTCCTAGTGCTCTCCGAGCTCCCCTTTAAGATGTTTGAATTTTAGAGTAAGTAATTTGGCCATTATCACGTTTGTAGCAAATAAAAACACAGTATTCTGTGTGACAGGAAGTCTGTTTGTGTCGCTCAAATCCACCAGAAGCTGGCTCCTTGACTTCTCACCTGGTCTGATGGCCAGACACCGTCTCCCCTCTTTATCAGGTCTGATCTCAGCTTGTCCTCCTCTGCACACTCGTTCTATTTGATTCCATTCCTCCCATTACACAACTGCTTTCCTCATTCCCACACTGGGATTTAAATGCTCTGGTACCCACCTCTTTCGTATTTCAAGCCAACTTTCTCATATTGCATCAAAATTCATTACTTGACTACTTGATTACCTAGTACCGTTAACATTAATATTTTAAAATAACAACCTTCTCTGACAACAACTGATGCTCAGTGCAGAAGATTTACACAGTTAGATACGAGGAAAAGAGGGAATAAGCAGCACTGGGTACCATCATCCAGAAACAGCCACTGTCGTGGTGGGTAGTTTTTCTTTATATCTATGGATATTTTGATTACAACTATTGCAATAATGAATCATGCTGTACAAACTATCTTGTAACCTTTTCCCACAGTATTACATGAATATATTTCTATCTTCCTAGGTATTATTTTTCAATCTCATTTGTAATGGGTTTATAATTTCCCATTATATGGATATACACAGTTTAGTCAACCAAATCCCTATGTTGGGCTGTGGTTAGTTCCATGTTTTTGGCTATTTTAAACAAGTCTTTGATAAACAACCTTGGTAAATACATCTTTGGCACATCTAGAATAATTTTTTTAGGGTGAATTCTTAGAGGAAGGAAGGTCATTGTTTATCCACAAATTTAGGTTTACAAAAACAGATGCATTTTTCCAAAATTTCATTCAGCATAGCGGTCCCAGTTTATACTCACTAACTGTGTTGCTGGGTCCTGCATTACTATTTCTCTATCATCCCCAAGTGTATCTGTTTTAAAGTAAACTTGTCAGATAAAAACTCATTGATTTAATCAGCATTTTTTGACTAGCTGAAAAAATTGAACTGAAAAAGTTTTTCTTGGTCTATCTTTAGTTGTGTGTGGTGTCTGTTCATGTTCTTTGCTCATTTGTTTATTGGAATACCTATTATTTAAAAAAATTAATTGATAAGAATAAGGTAGGGCAAATGTTTATTCCGGTAATCAACAAGAAGGTGTAGATAGGAATTTACAATCTATTTGTGGAAAGAATATAAAATATATATATACACACACACATACACACTCAGTTTCTACTTGCCCAGGGCTTCAGTTATTCTTTAGTTAAAAAAAATAGAAAAGAAAAACAAATCAGTGAAACAATACAGGAAAATTAGTAATGTAATAAGTAAAATATAAGCAAGTACCAAAAGGTGCAGCAATGCTGACATTAAATGTTCTAGGCCATTGGGGGGAGTGAAATCAATGTTGGCTGTAGTCTGGGGGAATGTCCATGGGAAGATGGGTACTCAAGGGACCTGGGACATGTGACTAGGAGCGTGTGAGGGGAACCCTCATCTGGTCCACTTTAAGGAAGCTGGAGGGAGATCGTTCCAATGTGTCATTTCTGACTTTTATATGTACAATACCCCCTTTCTTCATTTCTGTAAGAATGTTTAAAGTTTGATATTACGCTTTAGAGATTGAATTTTGCTACACATAATAGGAAAAAATTATGATAAATAGTGGCTGAATCAAGTTATGGGGTTTATTTTCCCTCCTACAATGAGAAGCCCAGAGGTGGCAGTCCAGTGCTGGTGAGCAGCCTCCGTGTATCATGAGGGACCAAGACTTCTACACCGCTGCTCTGCCCTCCCTATGGAAGCCTCATTTCAGGCCTTGGAAACTGGCAGCCTGTGCTCCAGCCCTTGAGACGGGGCCAAGGGGGAGGCTGGAGGGCAGACAGCAGAGGGAGCAGGTCAGCCACGCTGTCCTACTTGAGAGGCTTCTCAGAGTCTCCATGCAGGGGTCCTGTTCAGGCGCTGGCCGGCTGGGTTCAGAAGCACCTCCCGCGAAGGGAGAGGCGGGGAGCGCAGGCGCGGAGACCGGCACATCGGTGGTCTCGACCCCAGGCTTTTAGTAAAAGGACGAAGGGGACCACATGTCAGTGGGCAAATAACAGCGCCTGCTGCTCAGGGGGAAAGCTTGAGACTCACAAGTCAAATAAAATGTGGAGATTCTAAATAACAATATGTTGAGTGGAATATTAATTATCTACCTCATTACTTCATAGGGTTATTGTGAGTATTAAATGAGGGAATGATCAATAAATCTCAGCCAGGATTGTTGATTATTATGAATATATTTAATTTCAATGAGGTAATGCCTATCAAGTGTTGGACAGAGCAAATACTCAAGAAATATTAGCCTTGATTATTTTCTGCCATGTAAATATTTCATTCCCTGTGGTTCTCTACATCTGTCCATAATGACATGAATACAATTCTATACAGAGGGATTTTTCCCCCATCTACCTAATTATGACAGGTTTAACCTTAAGGGAGAAGGCCATGCTCTCTAATCATGTAGCACAGAACATCATTTATGAAGAATGTTCTGGGAAGCTGTGGTGAATAACAGCATTTATGGAATCAACCAAAGTAGGGCTGGAATGGTCCACTTCACAACGGGTTGATTTGTGTGGGTTTGTGGGACCCAAGATTGCCATATGAACATCCGGTGTATGTGAGACTAGAAACTACCTGGTTGACATGAACTGTCCTACCTTCTGAAAGACGCGAGAGCATGATAAATATAAAAGAAAGCACACTTTCAAAAGAACTGCTGTGACTTAGAACTACAGAATCATTGGGTTTTAGAGCTGGAAGGATTTTGAGGGGAAACTGAGGCAGGCTCAGAGTATAGAGAATGAACAAGTAGATTGCAGAAGTTCACACATAGATAGTAGCAGTTGTTATATCTTGTCTCTTGAGGTCCTATCAAGTAAAGCCTAAAAACACTTTGCATGAGATAGCGCCATGCTCTCTTTTTCTAATGGGATTAACATTATTACAGTTTGGTTGCGATCTTGACTATAAACATGAAAAACAGACCATCTTTGGGAAGCAAACTGATAAAAATAATGACATGCTGTCAGTACCTAGGGGATGCGGCTCATTTTGTATTCGTCTCATCTTGGACTTGATGTGACTATCATCACTTTTTCACTTCACCCGATAGTGGAGCATTTACTCTCTCTTTGTTTCTTGGACTTATCATCTAGAGATAAGGAGCTACGAGGAAGTAAGACTGAGGAATATTTCATGGTGACTCCATTTTAGAATGACCAGCACTTTGTAAATGGCTGTGCGACACGAACAGATAACCTGACTGCTCCAAACCGGTTCTGCTGTCCTGACGTGAGGTCAGAGGGGCACCACCTCGCCCGTTGTTGAGGTTTAAATGAGGTAGGTGTTTAAAGCCAATGCAAAATACATACAGAGGGTGTGTTTGCTGTTCCACTACGAAACTGTCTAGCATTCTGAGCGGCAGTGTAACAAGCGACTGCCATTGCCTGACAGGAGATTGTTGACTTGAAAGGCAATAGATTTGCCACAGAAGCGCCTGTCATGAAGGACCACCTTAGCCTGCAGATCACAGAGCAAACAGCTGGAGATGACATCTGTGCCTCCCAGACCTGTCAGAGCCGTAACAAAACCCGCCTGGTTTCGTAACCACGGTATGAAATTCAGCCCGTGCGCAGAAGGTGCCTGGGATCCTGACAGTGTGGCTGCAGAGCCCGGGGGCCTGGTACCTGCGGACTGGGACGCCCAGGCGGCGGGGGAGTCCAGGAAACAAGGTGCCCTTGACGGCTCCACGGAGCGTGGAGCTCACTTCCAGGCTGGTGTCGCTGGGCAAAGCGTGCCCTTCAGCGGCCCGCACCACCTTCAAGCCCCTGGCGGGGGAGACCCCGTCCACACCTTGCTTCGCCTGCAGGCCTCTGGCCCACCCCACCCGCCACTGCTAGTGGGCATTTCTGCCAATTACAGTCACGTGCCCCAGGACGAGTTTTCTACGGGTTTTTGTTCAATGCTTCGGAATCCTGGATGTGATATGTAAATATAAGTTTTTATTACTGTTTTGTTCTTATTGTCTCCTCTGGTTTTATTGCCTCACATGACACAGGTAAACACGGTGACCTCCCGTGCAGCGGGGGTTTCTGCCCCCAGCCTCTGCCCTCTGTCGCGTTGGTGTCATTACCCCGGCTTCCGAGGCAGGCCTGGATGTGGGCGCTGCGCAGCTGCTCCCGTCGTCCCCGCACCGCTCCGGATGCCACGTGAGGCCTGCAGATGCTCGACAGTCTTGCACTGCACCCACGCCCACGAAACGTCAACCACATGCAACTGCAGCCTGTTTGTCCTGAAGTGCGGCCGTGGCGCTGCAGGTGGGCAGCGGGGCGGGCGCGGAGCTGCCGCCTCGCCCGGAGCTGCTGGCTGGGAGCGCACAGCAGGACTCCCAAGGGGTTAGGGCAGGCGTGGTAGAGCCGGGCTCCTTGCTCCCAACGAGGGGCTCCTCTCAAGCTGGATTCCTGTAAGGAGAAGGAATGCACTGCTACTCAAATACTGGTCCCCTGGATTTCAGATTTGGGGTCTGAGGTACTGGTGGGGACTGCAGATTCTGAATGCCTACATACTCTGAGAGGTGATTTCTTAGCTTATTTCTTACCTGAGATGTTCATCGAGAGAAAATAGGAAATTTTAGTTCATTTTAGTTCAGATTTAATTTGATAATTTTCTGTAGAACATTATTTTTTGGTGTTGATTTTCTCAAAGCTCTGTTCATTTTGGCAGCTGAGATTTCTGAATACTTTCTGAAGAAACCCCAGGAGATTATTAAATACAGGAAGTTTAAAGGGTCTTGGAAATATAAATCAGAAAGTTGAATAAAATAGAAAAAATCAAAATGGTATTAGAACATAAAGTTATAATATGTCCCTTTTTTCCTTCAAAATAGACTTATTTATTCACTTAATATTCTTTCCACTTTTAATTGTAAGACAATCTGATCATATTGAAGAGTATTTTGAAAAAAGAAAACAGTGTTCCACCAAAGTTCTAATCCAATGCTCCAATCTAACATGTTATTTCTGTGTCTCTTGAAGACCATATGCATTTTGGATACTATCTGTAAGACTTAAGTCCTCTGCAAACTGCTTGTCCTTAGGATACCCATTACCTGAGGGACCCAAACTTCTCTGGGAAGACAATCAGAGAAGTCTTTCTAAGCATCTGGGACAAAGAGTCACAAGAAAATTAAATAGAGTGAGTTAGATATCATAATTCTGCATCTTAGTGAAAGAAACTACACATTTTTCAGTTAAATCCAGTGTGTATCTGTGATCTGTTTTCAGATACCCCATAAACTGTCATCCCTATAGATTATGGCATGTGGGTGCCAAACAAAATCAAAATGGGGTGAATCAGTACTTCCGTCCAAGAAACAACTCTGTCAATCAACATTGTTTATTCATCTTTAGTGGTCCGAACCCCAAAACCTGAACCCTGACAGATGGAAGCAAAAATATAAAGGTAAGATATTCTTACTTAGGCAAGAATAACTAAACCTCAAAACATACTCCTGGAATGTGGGAGGTGAAGAGCTCGGCTACAGAATCATGCTGCCTGGTTAAGAATGCCAGCGTCTCCACTACCTGGCTCTTTGGCATTGGGCAAGTTATGTAACTTGTGTGAGAATCAGGTTTATAATCTGTAAGATTAGGATAATATTAGGATCTAATTCATTGGGCAGATGTGAGAACTAGATGAGCCAATGGATGTAAAAATGCCCAGCACAGAGCCAGGAAGGCCTGTTATTCTTGTTGCTGTACTTGGTGCTTCACATTAAGTCACCACATTCCATATAACGTGCAGAGTATTTGATGGCGACTAAACTCAAACTGGCAGTCAGCAACATATAAAGAGGATCGTACACTGTGGCCAGATGGGGTTTATCCCAGGAATGTAAGGTCAGCTTAGCATCTGAAGATCAATCAGTGTAATACACCGTATTGGTAGAATAGAGAACAATAATTACATGATTATCTCAAAAGGTGAAGGAAAAGCATTTGACAAAATTCAATACTCTTTTATGATTAAAAACACTCAACCAACTAGAAATAGAAAGGAACTCCCTCAGTGTGATAAAAGGCATCTGGAAAAACCCACAGCTAATATCCTTTTGGTGAATGGTAGTATGTTTTACCCCCAAATCAAGACCAAGTCGAGGCTGTCTGCTCTTACCACTCCAACGCAACCCTGTGCTGGAGGTCCCAGACGGGGCAATGAGGCAAGGACGAGAATTTAAGTGTACAGATTTTAAAGGAATAAGTAAAACTGTCTCTGTTCATAGACGGCATGATCTTGTAGAGAAAATCCTTAGGAGTTCACACCAAAAATATTAGAATTAATAAACAAATTCAGCAAGGTTACAAGAAAAAAGTTCACCATACAAAAATCATCCGTATTTCTACATATTAGCAGTGAATAATTTGAAAACAAATTAAGGAAAAAGTTCCACTAACAATGGTATAATAAACAATAAAATACTTAGAGATAACATAACAAAAGGAATGTAAAACTTTTACCTTGAAAACGGAAAAATATTGCTAAAAGAAATAAAATCAGACCTTGAATAAATGGAATAATATCTTGTGTACATGGGTTCGGTTGGAAAGCTTAACATTTTTAAGAGAGCAATATGCCCCCAGCACAATCTACAAATTCTATATGACCCTTATCAGAACCTCAGTAGCCTCTTTTGCACTTTGACAAGTGGGTCTTAGGATTCATGCAAAAACAAAAAGGACCCAAAACAGTCTTGAAAAAAATGAATAACAAAGTTGGAGAATTCACACTTCCTAATATCAAAACTTCCTGCAAAGCTACAATCACCAAGACAGTGTGGTACTGGCATAAGGAGAAACAGGTCCATGGAATAGAACTGAAAGCTCAGAAATAATCCCTGTTTATCAAAAGATTTGTGTAGACATTTCTTCGAAGAAGACACACAAATGGCCAATAGGCACATGAAGAGATGCTCAGCTTCATTATTCACTAGGAAATGCAAATTAAAAGATAAGAAAATGCCACTTCATATTCATTAGGATGGTTGGTGAGGATGTGGGGAAATTGAGCCCTCAGATACCATACTGTAAAATAGTACAGTCACTTTGGAAAACAGTTAGGCATTTTCTCAATTGTTTAAACCACATGGATTGCCATCTCACCCGTCAGAACGTACCCCAGAGTAGTGAAAGCTTATGTCTCCACCAAACACCTGTACACAATGCTCATGAAAACATGATGGCGGCTGAAATGCTGAAGCGACCCGAATGCCCTCTGTCTGATGGGCAGATAGACGCAAGTATGTGACACAGCCGTACAACGGGACATTACCTGCAACAGAAAGGAATGAAATGCTGACACGCTGTAACATGGATGGGCCTCGAATACTGACCCACGCTGTGACGTGGACGGACCTAGAAGACATTATGCTCAGTGAAAGAAGTCAGACAAGAAGACCAAATACTGTGTGATTCCATTTATGTGTAATGTCCAGAATGGGCAAATCCATTGAGTCAGAAAGCAGATTAGTGGATGCTAGTGGTGGTGAGGGGGCGGGGAGCGAGGGAGAAAGGAGGGTGACTGATGAGAGGTGTGGAGTTTCTTTTTGAGATGATAATAATGTCTTAAAAGTGGGTGATCATGGCTACACCACTCTGAATAAAACCCCCTGAGCCGTAGACTTTGATAGGGACAATTTTATTCTATGTGAATTATATCTAAATAAAGCTATTATATTTTTAAAAAGCACTTAAGTTTTCCTTTAATTGTTCCTTTTTCCTTCTATTTTATTTTTTCCGAAAGTTTTTGTTCAGTCTGTGGCGTCCTGGGAAAATCTCCAGTGACTGCTCCTTAAGAGCCGCACAGCATCCCCCAGTGAATTCGTTCCCAAGGGCCAACAGTTTCATTTGGCTTCTGAAATCCATCAAGGCATCTTGTCAACGTCATTGCTCATCCTGCTTAACCACAGATCTAAGGGCGGGCTGAGACTTGCCGTATTAGTGTTTTTGTTTTTGATTGTAAACAATCTGTGGTCAGTCAGAGAAAAAATGACCCAGAAAGTGATCTTTCTTTTGATGGCCTCCCATGCCCTGAACCTTGGAGAACACAGGCGAGGCTCGGCCGAGCGGCACACGGTCCCCTGGGGCTGACGTACAGACGCCATGATCCGGGGTGGCCAGTCCAGGTCCGCACAGGGCTGTGGAGCCAGGAAACTTGGAGCAGTTTCATGCTGGAATGCTTATTTAAATTATATTAACATGGCTTTTTAGAACTAAAGAGATTGATATTTATGATGCTAAACCATTAACTAAAAGCGCTCCCCCATAAGAATAAAAGGTCCCATTTATTGTACAGAATTAAGAGAAGACTTCTTCATACAGACAAGCCCAAATATTTCCCCGACGCTGTGCATTAGCTCTAATTTAGCAGCTGTCCAATCAATAGCTTACATTGTAATCATTAAATTACAAGATACATTTCATTATAGTCACTACCTGCAAATAAATGTTATGAGTAACTGCTCCCTTAGGCATTATTTAATTTGGAACCAAGTCAAAGTAACATATCCTCAGATTTGTTATTTGTCAGTAAAGAGGTCTTAGAAAAATTAGAAAATGTTTAAAATCAAAATTACAGGTATAGATCAGAGGAAGTTGTGTGACCATACTGTTTCCTCTAGCTCACTTCCAAAAGGACATTAAAGAGGTAAAATAGATTCACAAGAAAAAAGATAAAAGGGGAGAAGCTAGCAGCTAATGAGGGATTTTAATATATTTTGGAAAATGGCATTTGATGGGGTCATGAGCACGGAGAAAGCTAAAGCCTGACGGTCTTGCCGCAGTGAACAGCGACAAAAAGCTGATTTGCATCTCAGAACCTCTGAGGAACTTGGGGCTTAGTTCTCAGTCTAGTGCAGGGCACGGTGCAAACAGCACAGAAAACCAGGGGTGGTTAGAAATATACTACCAGTGTCACAGCCCAGGTGGTCCTCTTCCCCTCCCCCTTCCCCTCCCCCTGACCAGGTGAAGATGGTGAGCGAGTCACTGACCAAACTGCAAGGTGGGGGTGGGGGCTCAGGAAACAAGAACATTGTTTGTCATTCAACACTCTTGTGTGATGACATAGAAAGGGTTCAAACACACTTTACCACATGAATCTTAAGTATAAACAGAATCTGAGATAAGTGTAATTCCACTTTCTATGAAGGTCTACAAGATAAAGAAATTTTTTAAATAAAACAAAAAATAAACTTGAAAGAAACAGTGATGATGTTGGGAGCAGAAGAAAATTCAAAAAAATCACCCAACCACCACCACCATTACCACCAAAAAATAACAAAAATAAAAATCAGAGCTATCCAGTGATGATCCTCAGACATACAAAGGAAAATAATGCAGTACCTATAAAACAAGTATCTCCGAAAAGAGTTAAAATTATGAAAATATCTTCAAAAGTAGGATAAAAGGTTCAACAGTGGGAAAATAAGAAAAAATGTCTATGAAGGGTCCCTCCAAAAGGTCTAACGTCCGATCAATAGGACTTCTAGAGAAAGACAGTGTGGAAACAAAGTGACTGGTCAACGAGAAGGCAATTTCTCAGGCATTCGGCCCCGCGGGTGAGGCTGAACGTCGGTGCCGGGCAAGCCCCTTGTGACGGCAGAGCCCAGCACCACAAAGGCTTCAGCCTCTCCGCACAGACCTAATTTCAATCCAGAATTCTCTACCCAGTCAAACCATCAATCAAGAGCTTGACCATGAAATAAAGCCATTTCTAGTGCACTTTCTATGTATCTTACTTAGAAATTAATGAGTTAATTAGTTTAAGCAAACTACTGGGGGATATACTTTGGCAGAACCAAGAAGTAAATGAGAAAAAGGGAAATTTGTAACAATTTTTGGGCAATGCAAAAGTAAAAACTCATAGAAGGGAATCTAAAAAAGGTCATGAAGAAAAATGTAATTTGCAAAGCTATATAGAATTATGGTAAAGAAAAAAATAACAGATTAGGTTGATTTTGTTTCAAGCTTACTATGTCCTTTTAACTTGATGCATGATAATAGTCTTAGTATCTTGGCTGTACTTAACGGACTCTGGCCACATAAGAGACAGAAAACAAAAAGTCGGTATTAACTGAAAGATGGCCGTGATGAAATGGGTTTTGAAGCCCTAGCTCTAGGGAGGCATTTTAAGCCACAGTCATCTCAAGGACCTCCCTCCCCAGGCTGTCCCTGGTCCCTCGCAGCCTCCACACTGGGTGTGGTCCTCACCCTGGCCCGCCCTGCTCCAGGGGCCTCTGTGCTGGTTCTTGAAAATGCTGTGCGTGCCGCTGCCTCAGGGCCTTCGCATGGTGGTTCACCTCCACCGGGAACACTCTTATCTTGGATACCCACAGGGTGGCCCCCTCACCTCCTTCAGGGTGTTAAGTGCCATTTCTAGTGAACTTGCTTTTTAAAATTGCAAGCCCCCTTCTCAGAGGCATCCCCACCCTCCCTTTCTGCTGTATTCTGTTTGCACCACTTACCACTAGCACCCACTTCCCTCGTTCCAGTTTGTTATCTGTCTCCTTCAACCGGAATGTGTGGTCTGTAAGGACAGGCACTTCTGTCCATTCCTTTAAGTGTTGCGTCCCAAGAACAGTGCCTGTCAATAGGCACCCCATACATGTTTGTTGAATAGATGATGGTGAATGTCCCCTTTTCTATTGAAGAAGAGGCAGCAAGCTTGTACCCAAAGCTCCTGTCTGGCACCTCTTCAATCTAATATCGAGAGACTTGGGCGGGACTGTCTGAAGAAACTGAAGGCAAAGGTATGAAATGTTGCATGAGTCTGTCCTTATACAAACTATCACAAAATGGCTTCAACCAAAAATAAAATTGGCAAATGATTAGTCTAAGTTGCTTTTTGGTCGACATCAATGTTTTTGTTCAGTTTTGAGAATGACATCAAACAGGTTAAGACACTTCAGTTTAGATTTGGCAAATGCATCTAACATTAATCTTTACACAAATGTTACTCTTTTCTATTTCTGGAAGTTTTTGTTGCATTCTGATTTGCTTAATCCAATTTTATAGTTTAGAATACATACAAAATACTGAATCTAATGATAACTTTCTAATTAAAATGTCTCCATTAACATTCATTTAATGTTCAAATTTTTCTTGTTATGATTCAAACCTCTGATGTATAGCTTCTTTCACTACTCAAGATATGATGGTTTAATAAATACCAGACAAAAAAAGTAACAGCCTTTACTGGGAATTAACAAATAATACATTGGTGCTGTTAATAATGGCTTTTCTAGTAGTTCAAATTTAATAGTTTAATCACAGAACACAACAGCAACAAAAAGCATAGAGCGAATAGGATCAGTTACTCTGTTAGACCTGCAGCCCAAGGACTGGCCCCTAGGTTCCTTCATCTTTGTGCCCCACAATTCTCAGCATAAAATGCTCTTTCCTTGAGATAACTAGACAGTATACTACCACCTCCCTTCAATCCGCATAAAACGTTTCTTCTGTCCTATGTAGTTTATTTTTCATTGGTTGCACCTGGAGAGTGGCCCTTCCAGCTATTGACAGGTGAGCCGCCTGAGAGCAGAACTCAGGCGAGGCAGCTTACATGGGCGTGGGGAGCACATGTGGTGCATTTCGTCTGCCCACGTTCAGACGCTGGGCCCACCACTTAGCCATGTTATCTTGAGGGATTAACCTCGTTGTCTCAGATTCCCTCTGTGTAAAGAAGAGAAGAGTGCCTTTCTTAAATACATTTAACATATCTAAAACTATGCTTGGCATATGATAAGTGCTCAATAAATGTGAGATCTCATTATTATCTCCCAGTCACAATAGCTCTCCCACGTTCAATATCAGATCGACAATTGGCTGTTCTCTGGATGATTCAGACAAGAGTTTAGGCCCCAGACATTCTTTCTTCAATTACCTGGAGCTTTTAGGAATTAGACATTTCACTAATTTAATTTACCTGGGCAATCCAATGCACCTTGTCTTTGAGTTAGGGATGGGGATAAAGTTATGGTGTAAAGATTAATAGGTATCTGGTAAACAAATGGGCTGGGGTTAAACCTGTAAGTGATGCCTGATGAGGCCATCAGGCCGGTGGCTGAACACTGTCCACGCCCACCACCAGGCAAAGGTGTGAACAGATTCTAGGGACGGTGGGCCCAGGAGGAAGTGTTATATTGTTTGGTATTTCACAGAATACCTGACTGAGTTTCCTTCCTGCACACAATATGCATGTAGAAACAAGGAGAAACAAAATGGTAGCTGGCAAGTCAGAGAGTATTGTTCCCACGACTTCATCAGCTGAGGGGCCGGGGCGAGCTCGCACAGGCCAGGATGCCTGCACACCCGCTGCAGGGTGAGGGTTCCAGAGGCAGCCCGCCCGGAGCAGCTCTCTCTTGCTCATCTGTGCTCTTGCTAAAGGCATGCGCTGGGTATTGTCCTTTGGGAGCAGGAGTGGGGATGGTTGAAGAAACGAGTATTATTTCTATGTTCCTTAAAAGCCCAGGAAAGTAAGCCAAGGTCTCTGGTTGACACTGGCGCTTCTGCTTGTCTACCTCTCTGATGGAGCAACTTTTCAAGCCTTTTCCTTCATTATAAAGTGAAGATGCTGTGATCTTTACATGTAATTATCAGGCTCTCTGCTCCCTTTTTCTATAGTAAGGGACAGTAGGGTATCGTCTCGCAAGTACCATTTTGGTTTTAGTAAAGAGAAGAACTTCTTTCTTTTTAAGCATTTTGGTTAAGATGCTGATATGCACAACTTTAAAACCACCCATTGCTGCTGCTGGGAAATCCCCCGAAACCCAGGGCACTGTGAAAATGGGAAGAAGGTGGTATTTTTTAAAGCAGGTGGTTGTTTTGGCCACCTTTGCTCTGTGAGGCTGGACAGAATGCCCCTTCCCCCAGCCCCGCTCCCCGGAGGATTCTAAGAACACAGTTTTGGGCCAGTTCTCATGGGGCAGCAGCTCCTCGGGCCCTTTCCATTCTTACAAGATGGATTTTAGTGACCGTGCAGGCTGTGGGAGTGTGTTGGCTTTTATTCTGGGGAGGACGGGGGCAGCCATACGTGCTGTGTGTGCATGTGTGTGTGTGTGTGTGCGAGCAGGGATGGATACAGACTTGGCCAGGGCCTTTGTTTATCAGCAGATAAGCTGAGCCCATTTGGAAATTCTGAATTTCTGGTTAAGACTCTCTCTGCCTGAACATGTCTTTCGGAACCCCTGCCGTTGTTGTTGGCAGGGAGGTCATTAAATGTGGGGGGAGGTCAGGCAGAGGTGCCCTTCCCTGCCTTAAATGAGCAGGGCTGAGTGCGGAGCACTGGTGGACGAGCCAGCTCCATACAATCCCAGAGACGCCAGCGCTCTCCCGGGGCTGTGGAACCCCAGGCCGCTGTGATGCGGCTTAGAAACGAGCCCACAAAGAAGTCCATTGACTTTAACGTGAATATGCTTGAATCACACAGAAGACAAGAATAAATCACCTTACAAATGTGTCTGGTGTAATTTTCTGTCTCCTTCCAGTTGCCCCCACCCCCGCCCCTTTTGTTCTTTGTGGACGTTTTGTTATCAGCTGCATCTTTGAGGAGTCGCCTTGTCCGGGTTTTTCCAAGGGTGACGGGGGTGTGAGCTAGGTGCTGCTGTGGTATGAATCTTTTAAAAACCGCCAAAGACATATTTAAGACCCTGGTCTAGGAGGAGCGGCTCTCCCAGGCATAATTTTTGGTGCTGGCTGCAGCAGGGAGCGTATGCTGGGAGGAAAGTATTATTTTTCTAAATGGAAGGTGTCAGATGGTCACGCAACGTGACTGCATGTTCGAGATCACTGCCTCCCATCTGCAATTTGTGACGTGTGGAAGATTCTACCCAAGTGTGCTCACCAGCTGGAAATCCTCCGCACTTTCTTTCCTTATCAGGAGAGACCAAGAGAACCAATGGTTTACAGATCATGGATCCTATCAAATTAATATCACTGTAGGATAAAATCTGTTTTAAATACAACTCCTAAACTCCAGCAAAGTTAACTAGTACAAACAAGTTCATTCATCTGATTAAGAGCTGCTGCTCAGGAAACAAAAAATGAAGTCTGTTTATCAGCGTACCTCACCTCAAAAACAGGCTGGATATAAAAGATGGTACATTTTTCCATGCTAATTAATGCTGACCGTATCCAGGACTGAAGTGAAGCATTTCTGAGTCAGCCTCTTTTTCCCTCGTCTCATATTCCTCTGCATTTCTTTCTGATGAAATACAGCAGAACTCAGAAAGGACAGACTAGCCTTTGCCTAAATAGGGGTTCCATGTTTTGAACTGAGCTCAAACCTTTGAGTTCTGTTTATTCTTGGCTAGGCATAATTCCGGCTTCTCAGATAAAAGGGTCGTAAAAAGGCTCATAAGGTGCTTCGGACATCAAACAGCTCGTACAAAACAATATCTTGATGAGTTAAGTGCAAATGAATCAGAAACATAATGGGCTAAGATTCCCTAGCTGTGCACAGCGATGCTCGGTAGAAAAGTGCTTGGCTCTGCAGAGCGTGCTGGGGCTTCATCCCCCACACCTGGGGAGGCGGGTTTCTCCGTTTGGCCTAAGGGGTGGGTTTCGTTGGCTTTGCTGGGACGGGGTGCAGAGAAGAGGAGGTCTTGCTCAGGTGCCCAGGTGTCCTCTCCATGAAATGTGGAAGGAGAAAGAGCTAGGAAAGGAGCCCTCCGGTGCGCACGGAGGCAGAGGCCGCCCCGAGCCGTTTCACGCTGTGCATTCCGCATCACCAAGCTCTTCACCGTCGGTGACAGAAGGGCTGCACATTCAGCAGGCGGGTGGCTGTGGCGTTCTGTGAAGCAGCGGGCTGCCATGGCCCAGGCCTCGAGGGGAGTGGCCCAGGGCAGAAGTCCCGCACGAGGCCCCCGCCTGGGGAGCCGAGGGCACAGCAGCGGGACCTTCTCCCAGGAGGGGCCCCGAGCCACGCTTCCGATGGCCTGGTGGTCGCCCCTCGGACCACGGCCACGTCCCGAGGCCGGCCTGCTTCTCCCAGGCAGGCCCTGGAGGCCACGTGAAAAAGCAAGGACTGGAGGGAGAGAGGGGCGGCTCCCAGGAGGCTGTTCCCAGATGGTGTATCAGAGCATAACTGAAAGAAAAAACAGACCTTTGGCTCAGTGAGAGGCCTTTTCATTCATTTCCAGGATTCCTTTCCCATTAGGTGCAAATCCTGTCCATTCTTTGAAACCCAGAGCAAACCCATCCTTTCTCGTAAGGGCTCCCGCACCTGGGTGCCCAGAGAGCCGCAGGGGCGGCCCTGGCCCTCCGAGCTCACTCACCGAGTGACTTTCAAGCCACCTTAGCGACTGGCCATGTTCTTGTGCTGCCTTGAGTTGACAGTCAGTGATTTTTAGTGGCCATGAATATTTCACAAATTATTGACTTCATTTTCTATATAAATTAGAGGCACAGACAGAGCAAGTTGTGGGGCCAAGATCTGAATCCTGACCGACAGCAAAGCCCATCTTCAGGTGATTGACGTGGCAGATAGGAACTGAGTAACTGACTTCTGATTTAACCATGAAAAAATTAGAGTGAATTCACTCTTTTGTTTCAGAGTGGGAGAGTTTCCTCAGCGTCCCTGCGCTGCAGAAGCCCCGTCTGTGTTTCCTCCGGGGGAGGGGGCGTAGGCGGCAGCCACCCCTGATCTGGCCCTGCCCGCCACGCAGGGTTCACTATCCCACGTGGGATGTAGCAGTGGTATTTCTAGTTGCTGTCAACACAGAGCATTCGGCGCCTGAGCTGAACCTCACTCAAAAGCAGTTGCACCACGAGGTTTCTGATATACAATTCGGGGACAACCAAAAAGATTTGTTATTGAGGTTGTGAGTTTTGCTCAATCCTGGATGCGCATTAAAAGTCATTCTAAAATTCAGAGTGACAGCAATGCCTGGACCTGAATCCCAGGGACGCTGATTCGGTTCGTCTACAGTGGGACACAGGCATCTGAATTTCTTCTGTTTCTTGGGAAGCCCCCTGGCTGCTTCTTGTATGAATGCAGGCTAAGGACCCCACGAGACCACGCTGGAGACGTCGCAGTGAATGAAGAGAATTTAGTGCTGAAGAAAGAAACCCTCCTGGCAGCCCCTGACTTCTCTGACTCAGTAGAGCCTCTGCTGTGCATGCTTTCCCACTGGCCCAGCAATCTGCCCATCCTGGTCCGAAGAGGCCCTCTGTGGAGTAAGAGCCCAGGTCTGTTTCTCCCTTTCACATGGTGATGCATTTGGGCACGTGCTGTTGATGAAAATGTGAGTTGTAGCCAGGCATATAATCAAGAGGGCAGAGCAACACACTAGGTGTGAGTCAGCCATGGCCCGAATTGGTTCTATTCTTCCAGAGTCTTGCAGAAACAATGGGAGCTGTCATGTCTCTGACCTGTTGCCTCGGGGATGCCCCACTTGCAGGCACCTCCGGAGCCCCCCACGTGCCCCAACCGACTTGACTGTACCCTCAGAAATGTGGCAGAGAGGCTGATAACTTCTATCTTGGCACGTGGAAGTCTTGTCTGATTCTCCTGGACATTTACTTTCTTCTCATTCAACCTCCTTGGTGATGCCGGGCACTCTCTTAGCAGGACTGTGGGCAGTGTTTCCTGGGGTTAATACAGGATCAGAGCTTCCTTAAAGATCAGAGAAAGTCTGAGTAGTCACTAAACCTAGACCGTGTGGCAGGGACAAGGGAAGGAAGCAGAGGCAGAACAGGCGGGAGAAGGAGACAGGCTCACCCCACTTTCTCTTTCTCTCTGGAATCCTCAAAGCTTTGCTAGAATTTAAATAGTGGTCTCTCTTTGTCCCTAGGCCTTATCGCTTCTCATTTTATGTGCCCTTCTTGACAGATATCATCTATTTCCATTGCCTCAATTATCTTGTTTTCTTCCCCTCATGATTTACAGATATATACCTTTCAGTTTATGATTCCTTGTAAACCTGTATATTCCCCTGACAGCTGACAGCCCCTCCTGGATTCCTCACAGGCTTCTCGAAATTAGCATGTCAAGAATTGATCTCATTATTCTCCTTACCGCCCTGAGCCTGCATCCCTGCACCTCCCATCTCAGAGGATGACCCACCTTTCAGTCCCTCACGTCAAAGAGCAGAGGGGCCTTTGCCTGACTTCCTTCCCTATCACTCGCAGCCACGCCTGGCCCATCGCCAAACCTACTCCCACCCCCCAAATATCACAAACCCACCTACCTCTCCCAAGGCTCTTCTGGTTGGATATCTTAAACGCCTGTGGGAGGCTGAATCGTGCCCACCCACAGAGATGTCCTCACTGGATTCCGAGAGCCTACCAAGTGCTGCCTTACCTGGAGGAAAGGGCTTTGCAGATAGGATTATGTCTGGGATCTTGAGACAGACAGATGAGCCGGGAGCAGCCAGGCAGGCCCGACACGACTGCTGGTCTCAGGTACAGGGAGACAGAAGTGATGTGAGGTCACGAACCAAGGAATGTGGGAAGCTTCTAGAAGCCGGGAAAGGCTAAGAAATGGATTCTCCCCTAGAGCCTCCAGAAGGAGCCAGCCCTGCTGACCCATTCTGGGTGTGTGGCCTCCAGAGCTGGGAGGGAGCACACCTGCACTGTTTCCGGCCACCGAGCTCGTGGCTGTGCGGCTCAGTGACACCAGAACATCGATGCGCTAATGCAGGCCTCCCCTAGGGCAGCCGGAGGAAGCATCTAAAACACAAACTGGATCCTAGCCATTCAAGACACCAGAATTCTGCCAGCATGAGTCTTTTTCTTACTTTTCGCTTGTTCTGGGGCACATGCCATATTCCAAACCACAGTAGCCCGGGGTGCTTTCCCTTGACCATTAGCATCTTCCTAAGGAATGAACCCATGCCAGTACGAGGGCGGTGCCTGTACTGAAGCGTCTGCAGGTAGAGGAGAGGCGTGCCGCCTCGGGGCCGTCTGCTCTGCTCGAGGCGGGCCTCTGAGCATCGCTTCCTCCCCTCCTCCTTCAGCCATGAAGCGGAAGAGAGCTCCAGGGGGCCTGAGAGTTGGTATCCATACACGTGTTTGATCAGGAGATAGGCAACTGGGGGGTAGTCCCTGCAGAACTGAGAAGCTGGTGGGGAAGATACATAGATGCAGAAGCTTAGGGTGGACTGTGTAGATTGCCGTAGAATATGGGAATGAGCTGTTTTGCTGAACATTTTCCCAGTAACCTGCAATCGGTAAGACATGGTGGTGACAGACTGTTCAGGCCCCATCATCCCCTCCCCTTTAATGATCTGAGACATTATTAAGGAGACCCTTGCCTCATTGCCTGCCCCTTCTCTCCTAAATCCAACCTTGTAAGACAGCATACAAGGCCTTTCTTCTCTGGTTCCTGGCTATTATTCTCACACAGTCTCTCTGTTTCCAAAAATCTTCAAGTGTGCAGTTCTGCTCTTCCACAGTTTCAGATTGGACGTCATGTTTTGCCTTGTCTCCTGTTTAGCAGTAGGAGCCCACCTCTACAGAGGGATTCACTATACTGTATTTTAATCCTTCTCTTTTCTGTCATCCTCACCAGATTTTAAACACTCCCAAGGGCAGGGACTGTGACTTTCTCATTAAAGTATCAAGCATAGTTCTATTACATGGGATATAAGATGTCCACTAAGTATTTGCAAAGTGAATGCATGAAGGAATGGAGACAGGAGGCCGTGGGAGGCCAGGAGGCAGGGTGGTGGGCAGAGACGTGCCTCTGATTCACCAAACGGAGTGCGAAGACGGGAGGCCAGAACTAACCACGTTCCTAGAGGAAGAAAGACCCCCATGCTTTGCACAAAGGTGAGCTCTTGCCTTCAAAGGTTACATGTTTTACTCTTCATTGTAATAATTAGAACCTCACTTGCACGCCTCTGATTCACATGAGCCCCATTTCCCCTTTCAGCCCGCCAGCAGCTGAGGGACAGGAATGCAGGCTTCATGCCATCTTTGGAAGTCCGTAGCAGGGTCACTGTGACTTGCCCACTGGGCACGGACACTCAGGCCCAGCAGAGGCCCTGATGCTAACCCCTGAGCTTTGCAGGATCATCAGCTGCTGGCCCCTTCCCCACCCCCATGCTCTGAGACTTCCACCTATCGAAGACTTGTGCCCCTCGGACACGTCCTGCGGGTTGTGCACTCTGGTTTATATTTACAGAGTTCCTGGAGTTTTTCCCTCATTGTCAGAAACAGCCCTGAACATCTGTGGCGGTGTGATTGCTCCTTTTTTTAAAATGAAAGAGTCTTTCCACGTGTATCTGGAGCCCCGAACACTGAGAGTTTCAAGAAGCATTATTGGCATCCGTGCTATGATACTGAGTGACTGTAGTGCCTCATGTTGCTGAGTGCCTAAATATCCCAAACATTCCTGGTTTGATTATGTTTAACTGAAACAGATTGACAGCTCTGACAAGTCATGTGAAGACTAGTAATGCCAAGTTCCTGCGTCTCGGGTCCTGTTTGCAGGAGAAATGAGAAAGGCTCATTTTTTTGAAAGGCAACATATACACAAAGAATGTTTCTTATTTACCTTCCATTGTTTGGCAGGCATTAGTCCTTATTAGATGCAAAACCGTCAAAAAAAAAAAGAGCATCACGTTGGGAAGATCTGCGCCCTAGGAACACGGGGTTCTGAACAGTCTCTGCCACAGGTCGCTGTGCCCCGCTGGGAGAGCTATCACCTCGTTCCCCGTGGATCCTGTTTCCTCCCTGGGAGAGGGTGGACTCCCTTCTAGTTCTAACGGTTCATGAGGAAGACGATTATAGCTCAATATATGAATGCTTGCCCTGCAGTGAAACGGGGCAGAAAACTGCTTTAGATTGCTCTGCCCAACTGTGCCCTCAGAATAGACGATCCTGGAGTGTAAGATACCAAGTGCCCTAAAACAATACTGGGGCTGGAACACCCTCATGATAAAATGTGAGCTATAATCCAACCTTGTAAACAGGAAAGGGGCATCTACACAGAGAATAAGAAAAAGCCAATTTCTCAGGACTATTCCCTGCAAGATTAGAACACTGAACTCAACTTGCTACTGAGAACAGATTTTTAGATCAAAACAATGGGTTCCAATGTGAATTAATGCCCACCAAACATGACTTTACAAGGGTCATAATATGGTGGCTTCTGTCTCAGGCCACAACTCAGTGACACATTATTTAGTGGTTGCAAACTGGTCATCTTATAACGATCTTGAACTCAAATCTGTGATTATCTTGACTTATTGTTTTGGCATTTGGCACCGTCGCTGACTCCTACAGGTGACACTGTAGGTCTGTCAGTCAAAGCAGAGATTGAGGGGGCCCCCAGCACTTAGGGCGGACGGTGACGTCGATTCATGCCACGCGGATCAGCCTGGGAGCCACTGGGACGCCGAGAGAGCCCTGGGGAAGGCAAGGCGCTTGCGAACCCCGAGAGAGGGAAAGTGTCAACACACATCGAAAAGAGCATTTCAAGGTCTTTGGTGGAAGTTATTTTATCAGTGGGAGTGTTTGCAGCTCCATCCCACATCTCCCAATCAGCGGCAACCCCCAAATCCCTCCCATCTTTACGAGGTGAGGAAAAGCCATCGAGCAGATGAAAAACAAGACGGCATCTGCCGCTGACGGACACCCCGCCGGGATCTTCAATGGGCTGCGGGAGACGCTCGCCATGGCGCCGCTCCCGCCCCGAGCCGAGCCGCACAAGAAATTCCAGATGACATCCGAGCTGCTGTGGTCGCCGCCGTTTGAGGGCGAGGGCCGCCTGCTCCTCTCTCAGGGGCGCTCTTGCTGTGGGCATCCGAGCCACTCTTTGAAAGGCAACATATACGCAAAGAATGTTTCTTATTTACCTTCCATTGTTTGGCAGGCGTTTTCCTTTCTGGGTTTGTTAGCTGGGCTTGAACTGCGCTGATCCCACGGGCTGCATCGCCGTCATGTCACTGTTTTCTCCTGTGTCTGGCTGCGCAGGCATCTCTCGGGGCAGTGACGGCCTTGTTCAGCTTTCTGCAGCCACAGAACCCGCACGCAGGTGCTCCACATGAATGAATGAATGAGTTACTTGGCTGTTACTAAGAGCAAGGTTAGTTGCCTGCATATAATATTTAACTGACAAATGAGGAACGGTGTCGTCAGGCTGCCTCAGGCTCTCCCGGCCACGATGGCAGAGGAGTCACGTAGGAGAAGACAGAGACCGGCTGCGCGCAGGCACTCATGGCCACGTCCCTTACTTATCTATGGGAGTGAGGGCGGGTTGGAGCGAAGCCGGAGAGACAGGAGAGCTCGCGGTGGTGAAGGGCGGGCTTCAGTTGCTGCTGACCTGGGCTCCATGGGAATCGAGCAGTCAACTTCCTCAGGGTGGTACGGATGCTCCGAAGTCCCATCCTGCAGAGGAGTGGACTGAGACGCAGGGCCAACTGACTGGTCATACGCAGATGGGAGCCGGGCTCTGAGCTGGCTATGGAGTTGGCATCTCTCCCTCCAGGAGGCCAGGAGACCAACCCAAGCTACCTGCAGAAGCTAGGGAGGGGCTGGAGTGGGGACATGGGGGTCCTGTCTGCTCCCAGACACAGAGCTAATGCAGCACACCATGTTAATTAACACGTAAAGCTGATACAGATGAAAACAGGCGGATGTGCACCCATTCTGGTTCCACTTCTAAGACCTCATCCCGAGACTGTAACAGTTTGTTTTATGGCTCCCCCAGTCACGTGTGAGCCAGCATAATGAAACCTCTCTAATCTCTATTTTTCTAAAGTCTGTGTAGATACAGATGGCTCTGTTTTGGTCTCTGGGTTTTATTCTTATTTTGCCACAATTTTAACCTTTTATGTATCTCTTTCTGTGAGATGTTCTCACTGTTCCCTCACTGCCTGGAGGCTCTGGAAGGACTTTCATTTCCATTTTCCCATGGTTGTATGACATGTTCTTCAGACTATTTGGGATTTCCTGAATAGCAGAAGATGCACTGCCATAGTTCCTGGAGGGTTCTGAGACATGAGAATGCCGTCCCCCGATTCTTGAGAAAGTTCATACCAGCTCCGCCTTTTAACAGGAGATTGAAGAATAGATGTTTAATTTCCGAAGTAGCCACGATTGGTGGTGCCAGGAAGGCTGTGAATGACAGAGAGGGACATGGGGGGTATGGCCTCCAGGCAGTGTTTTGTGCTGTGGGAAAGGGAGAATGGGATGGAAGGAACAGAACCATCAAGGGAAGAGGGCTGCATCTGACACCGGCTCAGAAAGCGAAAACCAGGGCTTCATCAAGCCTCACCATTCAGAGAAAATGGTGGTATAGACAGCCTGCAAACGCCGCCTTCACTCCCACCCATTTGGCACATGGGGCACCAGCTTCCACTTTCCAGTTGCAATGAGAGAATTGATGAGTATAAACGTGACCCAAGCATCCCCCCCAACATCCGCATAAATAAGCGAGCAGCTCAGAGGAGGGGGTTCAGAGAGGGCTCTACACTGCTCTTGGAGTCACTCAAGCACAGGAAGGTGGAATTCCATCTGTTCAGTTCAGTTGGTTCAGCGAGCCGGGTCACTTGTAATGGTTCACTAAGTTCTGACTATCTAAAAATTACAGTTAATGTGTTCTAAACGCCTTGAGCTGCATGGCAAGCGCCGTGTTACTTGTTCCTTCTTACCCTGGGCAGGTCACCTCTGAGAGTAGAAGCTGGAGGACCTCCTGCGATGGGGGCTTTGGGTCCTTGTGTCCCACGACAGGTGCCCCCGGTTGCTCTCCATGAGAAACCAGAGACATGACCCATTCTATATCTCTGACTCGATCTTCTCCCTGAACGGAGGTTGGAGGCTGGGTGATGATTTCTCACTCGTGTGCGATCAATCTGGGAACATCCTCTCTGAGGTAGAAGAAGGAGACAAGCATAGAGCCAGAAAGCAGAAAAAACTATTACAGAAAAATAATTACATGAGGGAAAATCATAATTCATGTTTCAGGGGTGAGTTTTAAAGTCTCAAAGTCAGGCAGCCCCAGGGAAGTCATCCGGCTTTTGGGTTTTCAAGGAGGTGGTTTGTATCCAATTTCAAATGATTTAAACATTTCCCAAGCTTCTGAGGAACAGTGTTGCTTCTGTGGGTTAATCTAAGAAAATAAGAGAACTGCGTCCCCTGGATTTGTGATGAGTGTATAGGTTCTCTGCAAAACAAGCCTTTTATCACAAAACCAAGAGACTTGGTATCAAGGGCATTATTAATGGGGAAAGGAGTTGAGTTATGAAGGAAATACCTTTATAGACAAGATGAAAATTTCAGGAACAGCAATGAGCAAAAGGGAGTGGATTTTAGTCTGCCTTTGGGCTTGAGTAGCCTTGCCTCATTCTCTACATCATCTTTTCATATCAAGAATGGATCTGTGCCCTCTGGGCTGCCGGCCGGGAGCCTCTGGTCACGCGTTCTGCTTGATAAGCCAGAGCAACGAATCCCCAGGGCGGTAGCTGGGAGCTGCACCTGAGGTTTTCACACAGGAAATGACGCAAGGCCAGACCAAGGACAGCTGAGAGTTAGAAAACACACTACTTCCAAATGCAGCTGTAAAGAAATAAATACATTAGAAATAAATATATTTAAATTAGTACCTTGGCTACTGAATAATGATGATGATCGATTAAGTCTCTAATGCTGATAGTATGTTTCCTTTTCTAGTCAAACATAACGGATTCAGGATTGTTTGCTCAAAATGAAATTCAGCTTTAGGAGGGCTAGATACCTGTGGGATAGAGGACGCTATCCTCATCTGATTCTTAATGGCACTGGTATCTTTCTGAACCATGACGGGCTTTTCTCGTCCAGTAAGAGCGAAAGCAGGGGGAGCTGCAGGTGAGGTGCAGCAGGTTGGGGGCAGGCTCCGTCTCCCAGGAAGGGACCGCCCCCACCCCTGACCTTCTGCCCAGCCTGGGAGGGCAGGCCCACATGCCGACCTCTGAGCAAGGTCTCATCTCCAGCTCATTTCCTCCCGGGATCCCCAGGGGGCTGCCGGAGTAGAGAAGGAGGCGGAAGGGCTGCTCCCCCGTGATTTCATCACCTCTGAGCGAGTCTCCTGGTTCGGTCCCTGGCTGATCTGACCTGTTCCCTGTACTTCCACTGGGTGATCTTTCTCAAACATCAGTGTGATGGAACCTCTCCTCTGCTTACAAGCCTGCAGCTCCCCACTGTCCAAAGGATAAAGTGGAATTTCCCCAGCAGACATGCATCTCTTCATTACACTATTATTCCAAGTTTCTTTCCAGGTTCATTACTATTTGTTTTTACCATCCTTCAAGGCCCAGCTCCCTTCTTTAGAGGACGTCTCTGATTACTTAGCCCTTCCACCCTCTTCCATACTGCGGGTACCTCCACCGGAGCTGCTGTCTCAGGGCCACCCTAACTAGACTGTGTCACCATTAAAAACAAGAATGTATCCATGCTTAGCACACTTTTGAATACTTGTTGGAAGAAAATGTGTGGTTGAGTGGGAATTCCTGTTTTTTTAAGTGATTTGCTCTGTTTTCTATTCCAGCTATTCAATTTAATGGAGTTCCAAGGTATTATTCCTATTCTGCTCCTTTCTTTCATAATATTTATTAATATAAGTTTATTTGAACACATTCTTTTTTATTGACTTTCTCTGCCAGTAGAATGTGAACCCCTCCTAGCCAGCGGGGCTGCCTGTTTATGCCATGTCTCCCATTGGTGGATTCGTGCCTCTTAGTAAATCTCTGCTGAAAAGAAAATGACAGAATGAATGAATTTCCAGGACAGGACGCTGGAGTCACAAATGCTTTGCTCCCAATTCCTTAGGTTGCTTTTTCCCTTACTTACTTTATTCTTGATCCTGATGGCTATTTCCACAGTTTCCCCACTGGGTAAAACAGAAATTCTGTGGCAAGGGAAGAACCGAAATGGGTGGGAAATTCACACAGAGCCCGTTTGACGTGACGACCGTGGGACCCCTTGTGAATGGCTGGGTCCCCTCCATCCACACCCCCGGCTCCCCCTCACCCTCCCTCTTGCTTCTCCTTTTCCTACTCACGGTGCTGCCCCAAGGTGCTGGCGAAGCTGCCTCAGATACAAAGGGGAATTAATACTGTAGGACATTTAGAATTCAGGGCCCATCTATGGTGTTGTTTTGGAACATCAAGGCAGGGGTTTAACCCTGATAGTAAATTTAAATCTTACATATTTGGACTTGAACTCAAGGTCAGAGCCTGTTTTATGAATTAGTATCTAATATTGCTGTGCAAATTTTGCCTTCCTCTTTAGCCATACAGTGTAATATTAGGTTTAAGTCGAGAAAGTTAGGGTGCAACACATGCGTGTATATGTGTCCAGGGATGCCCTCAGGGTGAGTGGCTTAATGCATCTCACGGACACGTCCAGTACAAGCTGAGGGGCTCCTCTGAGGGAGGAGGCCGCCAGCAGGAAGCGCTCAGCAAACACAGGGGGCCCCATAATCTGTGCCCTCTGGCTTCATGGATCCTCTCCTGGCTGTTCAGATAACGGGGTCTGCCAGCCACACAGCCTGTGTCCATCCGGGACATACAATGCACAAATATGCAAATATGTCTCACTTAGTGTTGGTACAAGTAATTTAATTTTTTCTTTGATAGTCACGTGGCTGCTACTACGCAGATTGTTGACAGAATTAAGTCACATGTGACATGCTCAGCACCCCAAAAGTGTGTGTGGGATGGTTACTATTAGTCCTGTGGCTTCACCTGGGCTGTCATTTGCTCTTCTTCACATGTGGTCTCCTTAAAAATAAACAGCATCCAAAGAAAGCAGAAATTCTGAACCCAGGCCACTAGGATTCAAATTCTGGGTCCTTCACTTAGTGGCCATAACTTGGGTAAATTACTTAGCCTCTTTGTGCTTTGAGATTGCATTTATTTCCTTTGTACGTGGCAAGGACTGACTTAATTCAGAGTGTGGGGGGCGACCATGCACTGCCTGGCAGCCATCATCTATGTCCTGGTCAACACTGAAGACCCTTGGCGCTGGCCCTCTGATTCCCTCCCAGATCTTGGGAAGGCTGTTCTCCCCACTCCCAGACTGAACCTTCTTCCCTACCAGCCCCTTTTTCCAGGCCACACACTTGTGAATATGTAAACCAGTCTGATGCTTGCTGCAACTTAGTTAATAAATAATGAACAAATGATTCCTGCCAAGAGGGCCACAGCTATAAACCCTTTACACACGACTCTTCTCCCCGGGTTACGCGGCTGCATTTGGTGACCCACGAGCACACGCCAGCCGGCCTGCCCGTGGCTCTTCTGCTCCAATTTCCTGGGCAACACCTGTGCGTCCTTCGGGCCAGGCACTCTGGCTTGGATGCTGGCCCGGCATCCATGTGGCTCACCCCAGACTAGCACCTGCCTTGTGGCTGGTGGAACACTTGATCTTTACAGAATTTATGTCCTCATTTTTCTCCCTGTCTGTGGGTCCCAAAACTCACTCTCCTGGCTTGGACTTTATTTCCTTTCTGCGGCTGGAGTCCTGTCCTTGTTCCTGGCCCTGCAAGAGAGAAAGCTGTTCCCTGTTTGACTCAGGGACACTCCGAAGCTGCACACGGACCAGGGTCTGCCAACACACTGACACCCAGTGCACCAGGCATGTGCTGAATGTCGCAGGAACCCACGTGAGTCACTGCGCCTTCCAGGCTCAGGCCGAGGGGCTTGCCTGAGTCACACAGTACATGACAGGCAGTGTTGAAATTGGAGTTTATGTAACTTGAAAGCCCATGCTCGTTTCTTCCATTGTCTCATGCCACCTCATTATTTTTAGAAAAGTGTTTATTGCTTAAATTTTTAATTTGATTATTGTATTTAAATTTTACAGAGTTTATATACTATTCTCCCAGAGGTGAGATTATGCTTGGGATGGAAACGGGTGATACTATGATGTACTGCGTATTTCTGTCTTTTTCAGGCCTCTCTCACTTTTTACCAGCTATTTACCTACCTACCTATCTATCTATCATCTACACATGTACATACATTTTTCTGTATGTATGTTTGTTACATACCGCTTGGTAGTTACTGAGAATTTACTTCATGTGAAGCTGGTGAAACCTTCTCCTTTTCATTGTCATGAACATGGAAGCTTTATTCTTGCTTTGGGACAGTCACCGAGTGGCGCTGAGCCGGGCAGCATTTGGCAAAGCTTCCCTGCCACACTGGCTTGCTGGCCCAGTGCCTACACTGTCCCTCGCGAGCTCTCCTGCCCTGGCCGGGCCAAGCTCTGGGCTCAGCAACGCGAGCTCCGCAGGGGGCCTCTCCTGGAATTCCCGTTTCGGACTTGAGAGATGGTGCTGGTCTCAACTGACTTACAGAACTGGGATGAGCGGGTGAATAGCCGAAGCCTTCTCTCCTGATGTCAGCTATTCCTGCCTATTTTCTCAAGAGGTGTCTGTTCAAGGACCTACCTGTTCAAAGAACTCAGGCGAGTGTCTGTGCTGGGATTCCCCCCTCTGCTGGGGTCCTTGATCGTAGTTGCTTAAGGAAGTACTTTTTCTTGTAAATAAAGCTGAAAATAATTAAACATTTACACGGAAACTATATCAACACGTTATTAGGGAGGACTGCATACCGATGTGAAATGCTGGCAGGAAAAACATGCAGGAGAGACATTGGTCTGTTACTTATGGTGACCTGGCGTCCTAATCAAGTCCGATGCTTGGAAATAGGCCATTTTCTGGGGATCCTGGTTACCACTGTGTCTTCTTTCAGCCTGCAGATTTCCAAAAATGTTGGAATGAATATATAACTTTGATGAAGTGGCAAAAAATGGTGTGTGAGTGTATATGTGAAGATGACTTCACAAGTGGAATGTTCCTGGTCGGTTGTGGTGACCTTGAATGAGTTCACTGGCTCCCCAGCCCCTACACACGCTTCTGTGAGAGATCATTAAAACCGGGAAAGCCAGTTAGGTGGGGGTCCTGGTCTAGCCAGCAGTGAAGACCAGTGGGACCTCTGCAGGTTCCCCAGGACACCCCTCTCTTGTTTGCCTCTCTTCCCCAAGCTGCCTGGCTGGGCAAGACACAGGAAGAGGGGGAAGGGAGACCTGTGAAGAGGTGAGCAGGTGGGCTGGTGCTCCCAGCAGGCACATGGTGGAGGGCGAGGAAGGGGGGGCCGCGGGCCCAGGGAGCTCAGTGCAGACAAAGCAGGAGGCCCCGCGGGGCAGCCTGAGCTCACAGCAGTTAGGAGAAGGCGAGATGCAGAGGGCAAGCCCATTCAGCATGGATTTTTAAAAACAGAAGTACTTATGGAATCGGCAGTGGGGAAGGAAAGTCATTAGAACAAGTTTCTGGCAAGGGGAGCAGGAGTGGGAGGGAGAGAGGGTCTGGCCGGACACGCCGTCTGTGGGTTTCAGGCCAGCGTCACCTGCACATTTGGTTGCATCATTTAAAAGGAGATTAAAGTAGCTCCACTGACCTGTGGCTGTGTAGGAGCTCTGGGACCTGTGAGCACCCACGTCTGCTGCTCTTGCTACGTCAAAGGCCCTGTGAGGTCCCTGGCTGACTCGGAACCGTCTTCTTTTGTCTCTAGAGAGCTGTTGACAATAACGTACCTAGAGCATATGTGAGCAGCTTGGCCCTCAGGTGACAGGCGGACGCCCACACCTACGTACCAAGAACGGTGCTCGTCTGCAGGGAGGAAGGTGATCCGAAGTGGGCGTGTCGGATCCCGGGGGAAAAGACGAGCCAGTTTCCCTGTCAGTGATTCTGAATCTCCTGGAAGTGAAACGTGGTGAGTTTGCACGTGCTCTGGGTTGTTGGCTCTTCATAGGCCTGACTCTTTGTCCGTAACAAGGAGAAGCCGTACATCTCTGGCCGCGTCTTCTCTGCGGCTGCAGAGGCGGCCTCCCTGGGAGCAGCTAGAGGGCTATCCCTTTATGATCAGGAAGCGGGAGGTTGGACAGCTTCTGGAACAAATGCCTGTATTCCTCTTCCGGGCAGGCTTTATGGTCTGCCTTCCGTCTGGGAACTGGAGGAAAACATCGGCGACTCCTCAAAGGTCAGAATTCCACAGCTGCTGCCACAGTTGTACTGTCACCAAGTATTAACGACTCTCTCACTCGTTCTCTTTCTTTAAGAGGCCTGGTCATGTCCGGGGGAATGCCAGGTACATTTTTCTTAATGTATGAGCACAAGTTACATAGAACAGCCTCACAACACAATCCTGCCTCTTTAATGCTAATCTATTCCTTGCAATCTACTAGATGCATGTAGAGTCATTGGTGTGTATCAAGAGAGCAAAATCAGATTCTGAAAATATCTGAAAGGATGCACTAGAGTGTACATAATAATGTATTTTAATCTGCCAGGCCTTAAAATTAATCATGAATTCCCACAGAGATTTTAATAATTTTGAGATGATGTTTTTTATTTTTTTAATTTTTTTTATAGAGTAATATTCTTTGGACAGGGTTTTCTAAATGCTGCATGGGGAAAAAGTAGATGGGGAAGAGGAAACGGGGAGGTCCCTCCCTCGCCAAAGTATAGGAGATACGCTACTGGGGGAACATGCCTTCTTGTGCTCCTACCTAAGAAGCAAGGTAGGGGTTTCAAAGAAAGGCCTTGTCACTCCGTAACAGCTGGCAAATCACAGGGAGGTTGCTGGGGGTAATAATGTGCATTTGTTAAGTGGGCAATACTCTCGTGAGGGGGTGGACACCTCCACAACACAGGGAACTTGGCTGGCAGCAGATTTCCGAGTTGCATGGGAGGAAAACACTGGTAATCAAGTGCACTTGGTGGAAAGGGTGACCACACCACTTATTGTCCAAACAAGGGCTTTTGAGAGGGAAATAAAAGTAAATAATCATACTGGGACATATGATCCCCTCAGCTGGAGGGCGCGTAGCAGCAGAGAGAGTCACGTTTGGGATTTAGTGCCGTCCCTGCCTTTCAAAGTGTCACGTCTTCTCTTACCTCCTTGAGAGGCTGTTCCTCTGTTTAGGCTCTTCCCACTTAATCAGACAAAGATGCATGTAAATTTATAGTTGTTTTTTTTTTTTGTCTCCTGAGAAATAGACAATGGAAACTATCACGTTTGAGGCTGATCGCTGGTCAGGGATTTTCTGGGTACTAGAAAGAAAGAAGCTCCCAGAAAGCTTCCTGTATCTTTTAAAACTCTCTATTATTAAGGAAAAGGAAAAAGAATCCCAAATGGAGTCATTTGCCCCCAAAACCAAGACTTAATTACAGTTTCAACCTACTCCAGGAAGGTGACCTGTTAGCAATCAATCAGGGATTTTCTGGTTATAGCAGCGAGGTCGTCTGTCACATGGGCCCTGGCCATTCCCAGAAGATGAGGCGACCCGCATGGTAAGGCCCCTGCTCCTCTCCCTACGGTGGGGGAAACCTGGCCTGGAACCGGCCTTTCTTTCCTTTCACTAATATAATGACTTCTTGCCACCCCACTCTCCTTCTCAGAAAACCCTTCCATTCTGCAGAATTTCTTGAGCCTCTCTCTTTAGCCAGGTGGACACTGCCTGATTCATGAATCACTCAGTAAATTAGATCTTCCAATTTACTCAGCTGCATTTTGTTTTTTAACACCATGAAATCCCGCACACAGTGTCTGGCCACAGGGAGAAGGGAATTGCCCCTCTGGCTGACCACGTATTGCTGACCTCCTGAAATGCAACTGTCCGAACATGTCTTAGGTCTTTTTCTTCCCATCCATTAAAAGCAGATTTTAAACAGGGTGTACCTAAGTTCCCCTGTCCCCATCTGAAAAATGTCCTGAGGACTGAGGTAGATGGCTTGTCAGAAGCAGGTGAGATGCTATCACTGGTTTACTATTCTGGAAGGATCTGTGTGTGGAGTGTGCTCAGCAATTTTAAAGAACAGAAATTATGTGTATGAGAAGGAAGTAGAGACAGAAGACCCAGGAAACAGAGGTGTGATATACAGACAGGAAAAATTTTCCCATACTACAATTACCTCCAAACAATTTTCAGACTGGTCATATTAGGAATCTCACTGGCGTGTGCTCCTGTGAGAAACTATTCATTGCTCTTTGGGTAGGTGGTGGGATAAAATTTGGAAGCACTAACTCTGGTTTACCTTCCACTTCCCTTTCAAGTTTCCCTCCTTCCTCTCTTCCCCACTGAATCAGTGACATTCACTGCCTGAGCGACACGTACTGAAGGTGTACAGGACAGTAGGACACCAAAGGACAGTAATAAACAAGTGAAAAGCCTTATTATTTAGACCCTAAGAGGCAGAGAAAGTGCTTTTCAGCTTGGGAAGAGCTTTTAGGCCTGTCCCTCTGAAAGGCCGCCTTGAGCTGCAGCGAGGGCTGGGGTGGGGAGGGGACCAGAGGGGGGACGTGCCCCAGGCAACAGGACTGGAAACAAAGAAATCATGGGGGCTCTGCGGAGGCCCTGAGCTGCCAGAGACTGGAAGGGGGCTCTTGGTCTCCCCGACAGGGGTGTGGAAAGCCAGGGAGCCCCAGGGTTGGTGACGCAGACTGAGCCCTGCGGGGACACAGACTGAGCCCGAGAGCGTGAGCAGCCATGGCCACGCGGGGACCTGAAATGTCTCCATGGAGCAGAATTAGAGCAAAATGACCAAAGATAAGAGGGAAGAGTGGCTTCTCATTTAGAAGGAACAGCACGGAGGCTGACTGAAGCCTCACGAACTCTGTGGGAACTTCAGGGCCACTCTAGGAACAGCGGGAGTACTGTGCCCATAGGCTGGACATCGACCAATGTGCCTTACAGAGACTGTCTGAAAATAAGCCCCCTGTTGACCTGAACTGACCGAAAGCAAATTTCCTTACTTAGGTGGCATGTGGGCTTAAAATGGGGATGATACAGATACAGAGGAAAAAACGGAAAAGTTCCGCCTTGTCCACACCTGAGCGTTTGTTGTGGCGCACCCAGCCCACTCTCCTGGGATTCTCACCACTTACCACTCTGCTCTTTGCTAGCGCGCACCTTGTAAATGTCTTTTCATTGCAGAAATGATTGAAAACAACTCAGTCTCTCAAAAATGAACCAACAGAAAACAACACGATAAAATTCTCTGTAGAAGTACATGAATGTCAAGTGGGGCACTTGTCTTAAAGATCTCTGAAGAGCTCTCCTGGGATGAAGGTGATGAACCTGTACCACCCTCTCTGGGGGCAGGAGTGCAGTAAGGGAGCTTGAAGCTTGGCATAAACCGAGCTGGTCCTAAGGATGGAGGTGCTGTTGTGTCATGCTAACCGAAGGAGAAGGAGTGGAATTTCTGGATAGTTTTAAGAAAGTGACAGACAAGAATCTTCCTGAAAATCATTGGTGTTGTCCTGCTTAGAAATCGGAGAATGATGATTTCTTGATTTTTTTTTTCTCAAGAGACAGAGCTTGAGTGCTAGGAAATGATTTTAAATCTAATCAAAGGTCACTTTATCTTCATTTTAATAATCCTGGTGATTAATACATTCATAATAGATATTTTAGAAGCAAAGTTGCATCTTCCGTGGGACATATTATTTTAATTTTCGATCAATACTGTGTGTTTGGTAACAGATCTGGCATATTAAAGCTCAGAATGCCACATGCCCTGTAGGGAGCCCTTCATTTCTAGTGGCACATATTGGAGTTATTCTTCTTTGTTCATATGATTTACCTTCAAAAATCAATTGAATGTGCCCCCAGAGAAGAGCTGGTAGCTGTTTTAATAATCCTGTTGGTATTCGGGTGGAATGGAGTGGGATAGAATTGAAAGAACTTGCAGGGAGTATCGTTCCTGGAACCTCTGGCTCCACACGCCTGCATCTATTTAAAGTGCACTGGTACAGCTATAGGACCTGCAGGATGAGGTAAACAATTCCATTTCTGCAAATACTGACCGTCTACCCTCCCACTGAGCTTTGAGAATGGCGCAATCTCAGATCATATCAGAATGGTGCATATATTGCTGGGTCAACAGATGGCAGGGTTACACCATTTCTGTTATTCAACCAACAAGGGCAACTGAAATTTATCCAGACCATTGACTGTGGTGTCCAGAGTGGGCCTTAGGAGAGCGGGTGTTCAGGTCTCCAAATTCTGCTTCTGACCCTGGGGATTCTGGGGTCGGAAAGTGCAGGTGAGCCGAGACAGCCCTTTGGCTCAGCGCTTGCTGACCGCGTACCACCACGGTGAGCCTGTGGAGGCGGTGGGGGACTGGATTCCTCCAGCACAGTATAGAATACAGACTGGTGGGGCCAAAGCGTATTTTAATATCTCTTGCTTATGACATTTTTCTTGGGATATTCATAGTCCCTGTGACAATATGGGTCCTGTACTGTACACTGAAGACATCTTGTATGTACATATATGTGTGTGTACACAGTCCTTTAATTTATAACACAATACCCCATGAAGCAGATATGCTCATGGCACAGAGGAGGGAACTGAGTTTGAAAGGCGAAACAGCACACTCAACCCATGTGGATGGCACAGAGCAGGGCAGAGAGCTGGGGCCAGGCATGTTTACCCCCAAGTCCAAGCTTATTTCTGTACCGAGGCTTCCCCACAGTAGGAGACGCCCACTGATAGTGCCAGTTCAGGAAGGGTGGTGAGTTTAGTCGTGGCCTGATTGACATGATCCCTGGCTTTTGGATGGAGCCTGTGTATCTTGTTGAGTCTGCTTTTACTGAGGTCTCCCAGGTCTGCTAGGCAACGGTGAGACTTCTCCACAGGGCACAGAGTGTCTCAGGATGTGTGCTTTGCACAGCAGGACTGGGACAGAGTTATAAGGGGTCCTGGCCCACGGGCCTTTTCTACTACGCCATCTCCTGTCTATCACATCTGAAAGGCGGTTCCCTGAGGCCCACCTCTGCTGGCAGGTCATTGTGTGGAAGAACTCATGTTTCCAGGTACTCTTCAGCATTGCTCGGCTACCTTCAAAACCAACGTTTTAATGTTTAATTGAACCATATCACTTGTAGTTCTAATATTGATATGGGCTTTACACAGCTGTTTACACTAATATGTGTTAAAATGCCTAATTACCACTGCAATCACAGCCTGGCTCTACAGTCTTGCCACCTCTTAAATATATAGTGGTGTCCTAACCAGGTACAAACATCAGTCAGCATCCTGAACTCCTGCCGTTTATAAACTGGATTAAGGGCAATAAATGCGACCCTCCCAACAAGAACACAGAATTATGCGCCTTTCATGCTAATATGCCCCTGTGTTTGTTTTGATGTTGTTTCCCAGATTTTCAAAAATGCTTGTTAAACTGAGGTCAGCATGCGAGATGACGTGGGCATATATAGTGCAACGGAGAGAATGGCTTGCAAAGGTCTGAAAAAGGCTGTCGAATGTCTATAACAACATCTTTCCTGTGTGACTTTGTAAATTGCTGGTTGATAGTTCTGTAGCCAATTGGGTAAACTTGTCTAGAACTTATTTTTAGCAGACACATGGGCAACTACTTAGGGACTATAACCGAAGTGGGTTATTGCAGTACAATGTCAGGAGAGTCCGGGCAGAGGACTGTGTGTCAGTCTCTCTGGGAGCCGGAGGAGGAACTGCTGGCTTGCACTGAGGATTCAGGGAAGACTTCTTAAAGGACGTATGTTTGTATTGGAGAAATGGAGGATTTTCCAAGTAGTCAAGGAGGGGAAAGATAGACAGGAAACAGAAAAGAGCAGTCATAGCCACCAATGAAATGGAGAGTCTGGCAAGTTCTGGAAAGCCCAGGGGCTCAGTGTGGAGAAAATGGAAATTTCTTATCAGGATTCCCACCTGGCCTTCACAGCGCGCACTGTATGTCCATGGGAGCCTGTTTGCACATCTATGCAATGTTTATGGGGACAGAGCAGCTGGTAAGTCTTGGGACTGCCAGCCCAGGGGAGGGGTGGAGAGGAAGCACCCATTCTCTCCTCTCCTCAGTTCCTGGTATGTAATTGGTCTGGTGTCTGTCAGTCACCAGAGACCTGGTGCAAGGATGGGGAGGCAGAGAACCATGAGAGCAGGCAGAGAGCAGTGCAAGCTCGGGTGAAGGGAGCTTGGAGTGTGGAGAAGGGAGGCATGGAGGGAGAGCCAGAAGAAAACCATGGCTGGCAGAGGGAAGCCGTGGAGCCCTGGTTCTGGGAGAGGATTAAGCCTGTGTTGGGGAGCAGGAGAGACTGAGACCTACTGCCCTGAGAACAGACATGATACGAACCCGTTTTAAATCCCCCACCTTCTTGCCCTTGTCATTGTTCATTCCTAACGAATTCATAGTGAACTTGCCCCAAGTGGGGAACCCCTCCTCCCGGAGCAACACACAGTGTGGCTGGGGAGGAGAGTACTGCCTGGGGAGCCTCGAAGATGCAGCAATAGAGACATCACTGTAAACCCTGCAGATGACAGCACGTCTCAGCGGCAGAAGGGTATGTCCCTCATGCCAAGAAATGAATGAATGGGAGAACTGCCACTAGACCCATGGGAGTTTGTTAGTGGCCACCTGATGTACTTCAGGAATACATTCCCCCAACATCCAGTGAGCCTCTACTACAGATGCCTCTGCGGCCCATGCATGTTAGCAGGGAGTCCTTACATTTACCTCTCTTCTCATTTGCTGATTTATTCACTTAATCATGTATTCATTCTCACACCGACTGAGTAAATGTCTACTTAGCCCCACAATATTTCGGATTTATACTGGTCACTGAGGAGATGATGGAGGTGCTCTCTATGTCTGAAAGCAAGAGATTATGGGGTAAAAGCACCTGGAGATTCAGTGGACAATGACTGAATCACCCTCATTTATTTCATCAGTAGAAACATACCATGTTCTTGATTTTATAGATTCTCAAGTTTCACCTTCTACTCACTTCATTTAAGAGGATATTTATTTTTCACAACGAATTCTTATTTATCTGGAATTTAAATACATTTAAGACTAAAGTAACTGGAATTTTAAAAAGGGCTTCATTATTGCATGGGGGAAAACGGTAAGGAATTGGGGACTTAGTCAAAGTTGACACTTAAAAAGGATATTCTAGAATTAACATACATTCAATTAAATTTTTTATATATCATCTAAACACTGAACAATAAAAACACAGTTAGAGTAGACTCCTAAGACACATCAAGTGTACTTCAAAATCAGTAAAGACTTAATTGTGAATATCACAATTTTACACACACAGGTAATCTCCACAAGGGCAGAGATCACATTTGTCTTACTCACAGCTGAATCTGCATGTTGTGTATTTGGTAAGTTGCTGAATGAATAAATGATTGTTGGTGGGCATTATCAGCTGTGTAGATTAGACTACTGTTCCCAACCCTTCTTCTCCTTCCCCTCTACCCACAGCCTTTGCCATGTGCCCTGGTAGTCTCTCCCACCTGCATCATGTCGATCTTGGCCACGTGGTTTCCTTGGCTGATGGAGAGTGGTTGGGAGCCACCATGAGGCAATGCTGAGCTGCATTCTTAGGAGGCATCGCTGCCTCCACTTGGCTTCATGCACGTCTGCCCTGGAAATGAGGTCCCCCTCTGTCAGTCCTGTAATCGACAACTCCTAACCATTCAGCAGACGGAGCATGGGCCGCCCCGATTCACCCGGAGACTCTTCCTTTTCAACTACGAATGCACCTGGTACATGTCATGATGCTAGGGCTTATATTATACTAGTGAAGACTAAATGAGAAAACTTACTAGGTCACCCTGAAGCAGACCCTGAGCCAAGGATGGGCATGCAGTAGTTAGAGAGTGGTCCTAAGCAGTCTTGGTACAGCAGGAAAGAGACAGGAAGCCAGAAAACTAATACTGCGCACTTACTGGTTCTTGCTGTGGGCAACTGGGTCTCGATTCCACTGGGAACCCTCTGCGGAAATGTACAGAGCGGGCATCTCAGAACTGTCTCTCCAAAACATGGGATGCTGGGGCATTTATCCATTGATGCCTGTGTCAGTAATTAAGAGTTCTACCATGCCCTGGGAATATTATTCCCCATCCCTATGCCCACACCTCCTGGCTATGTGAGTTTAGAGAAAGTCCTGAGGAAGAAAAGAGAAGTTCATGGATGGGCTTGAGGAAGGAAGGTAACAGAGCAAGTGCATGAAGGGTCTACTGTGGCTGCTTTGAAATCAGAGGTGGGCAAGTGGATGTGACGTGGGTCATGAAGAGCCTGCAAGTGCTTTGTGGACCATTAAGGTTTAAACGAACATTGCTGGTTATTAATAGTGAAAAAATCCAAATGTCCTTGTTCATAATGAAAGTTTGTAATTATATGGCTCATCCTGGTTAGTATCTGTGATCCCGTTGTACAGGGCTGTGCCTGTGCTGTTTGCACAAGGCTGGGGATTGGGTCAAACTAGTACATCCATCGCTACCCCTCTGTCCCGCTTTTCATCTCTCCCAGACCCTCTGTCTAGCCATCACCCCAGTTAGTGCACATGCATGGGCACCAAGAGACTATGCAGCCTCTCGTTCCTCCCAGGTATCTTCATTCCAATGAGCATGCGAAAAACCCCGGATGGGAGCAGAGAAAGGGAATGGAGAATATTCATTTCTTCCCTGTACACTCTCCACAGGCTTGGAGGCAGGCGGTTGTGATTGAGAGCTTAATCAAACACACTCGGCGGAACTGCCCTTTCGAGAGAATGTCCGGGAATCCCCTTCCTACCGCTCTGCTCCCAGCCCACAGACATGTCTAAGCCATCAAGCTGAACGGCCAGTTCAGTTCAGGCCTGGCCTATGCAAACATTCATGACCACATGAGCATGAGAGACTTGCCGGAGCCGTTCACAGAGCTCTGCGTGGGCTCGCCCATTCCTGAGAAAGTGGGGCCGTAAGAAGTCCCCATGCAGCCGGCCTATAAGGGACAGTGATTCTCATGGGATGAATCCAACATGCACACCTCTTTGGACAAAGACATCACTCAGCTGTGAAAGGTCACTATGACCCTGCTTCACATCCCATCAGAAACTGTGCGGTCCGTCAGCTCTGTCACGTGTGGCCTTGTGGGGCAGACACAGCTACTGAGGCATGAGGAAGGGCACGCAGTGCTCAGCTCCAGATCATCACTTCCACAGACTGAAAAATATTGAAGCTCATTGCCAAAAAGGAATAAAACTGCTGTTTCTAAGGGAAGCGAATGTTAGAGTCGGTCTGCTGTTCTCATAAACAGTCGCACTGCCAATGGCGCGGTGTGATGGAGACCTCTTCCTTACTCACGTCAGCCCTCAGGGTCTGAGGTTGGAGGGAGCCCATCTCTGCAGACATCCAAGGACAGGCCTTTCTCAGCATGAAGCCGACCTTCATTCAGGCCCTGGGGTGTTCTCTCCCTTCAGCTGAGGGACAGTAACGCTCTCAGGCGGGCCTGGTGGTGGCTCATGTCGCTTCCACTCATATCCCTGTGGCTTGCCCTTAGTCATAGGGCCATTCTGCACTGGAAAACAGGCTGAGACATGGAGCCTAGTTGAAGGCCTAGAAAGTAGAGAATTCAGATGTGGGTGAGATCTTGCCATCTCTGTACATAAGGACTAGAAATGTGGGGTCTATTTGAATAAAGAAACTAAAATAGGAGGCCTCCTTTTCTTTGTGGGCCAGTAATACAACCAGTATTTTCATCTCCAAAGACAGGTAAGGCTGTAAGTTTCATAGTACTCTGGACACGGACATGAATTCTCGTGTGAGGACAATGCCCATTTCTGGTTTTCTCCCATTACCTCTGGTCCGGCTTTGTATTGTGGGTGGAATAGAAGATGAAGGCAGCTCTCTCTCACACAGCTGAGGCTTGCTGAGGACACGGCGGTCACCATCACCATGGAGGCTGTCAGGCTTTCTCAGCACCCACCAGTTTGGTGATGGATGTCTGAGCCAGAGTACGGAGGGGTGAGAGAGGAAGGGAGCTCCAGCAGCCGTGTCATTTAGGGGCATTTTCAGTAGATTCACGCTGGTCTCAGGGTGAATCAACATCCGATGTCCATTTCTGAGAAGGGAAGAAGATTCTTCAGAAGTGCCAATGTCCTGGCCCCTTACCCCACTGAATGACTCTGAGCTCCTCTCTCTGAAACTGCCCATCTTGGTCCTCACAGCATATTCGTGTTATTTCCTCGTTTATGGGGAGCTACTTTCATGCTTTGTAATCGCTGAAGTTCAATCTGTTAGTGTCATAACGAAGCACCGCAGACTGGGCGGCTCAGACGTTTGCTCTCACAGCACTAGAGGCCAGAAGGCTGAGACAAAGTTTTGGTGGGTCTGCGTCCTCATGAGCCTGTCTCCTCGGCCGGCAGATGGTTGTCTTCCTGGGTCTCCATGTGGGGGCATCCCCAGCATCTCTTCCTCGTCTTACAAGTCACGTTGGATTAGGGTTCCACCCTTACGACCTCGACCCTTCAGCACGTCCCTAAATGGACCTCTCCAAAAACAGCAACACTGCGGGGCGGGGGTGCAGGGGACACAGTTGGTTCATGACTTTCAAAACGCAAAAAGGTCTCAGGTTGCTTTTTGGTTTCTTAAAACTCTATACTTTCAAAGTTTCTTGAATCTTCTGAGTTACAAAAATCACCAATAGCAGTTGTGCTCAAGATTCCAGTTAGAAAAGTAGGGTTGGTAAATTGAATTTCACTATGTAAAATTAGATGAATTTGGTTTCAGAATATTGAGCTGTGCTTGAAGTAACATTTCATTTAGAACTGGGTAATCTGGATGAGCTGGACAAGCTCTCCCCCTTTTCCCTACCCCACGCCGTGTGCCCTTCAGCTTGAGGCTACCAGATCCCACCGTTGACCCCATCAAAATCTACCCACCCTCAGTCTCATTCTCTTAGGTTCCTGCTCTGGGGAAATGCAGCTCATGAGTGTGATGAGCCATTCAGATAATGTGCAGGGGCTGTATTTTAGGCTAGAGCCCTTCTCATATTTGCACTAACAAGGTGTCTTCTGACCACTCGAAGCCTTCATCCAGAGGGTGGACACTTCACTAGTAGGAACTCCGTCGTTCATGAACCTGGCAGTACCTGCAGCTGGTAAGTGGAGAAGGCCCTCTGAGCATTCTCTTCCATCAGTCACTTCTCACCAAGTGCAGAAAATCAGCCTGGCATTTTCTCTCCAAAGAGCTTCCCCATGCAGCTGTGTTCTTAGGAGTAGACCACCCATTTCAAATGAGCACATTTCCTTATGACCTACAGGGCATAGTTTTTCACAAATGCACTAGAGAATCTCCTAGTTCCCCCTTCTCTTCACTCCTTCATGACCTTCCTATGAATGATGAGCTCTGAGAGTGGGACATGTGTCTCATTCACCTTTGCAATATTAAGCTTATATATTCTGAATAGAGTTGGTGCTCAGTAAATATTTGGTGAATACATCTCTACTCCAGTACAGTTTTTGTGTTTGCTTTTTTGCAGATACTACTTTTACTGTCTCAGGATTAAAAACTTGCAGAAGAGAATGATGCAGATCTGGGAAGCAGACTGGACTATATACATGATCCAAGTGCCATATCTTTTCCCAACTCCAAGTGTCTAAACCATTGGTTAAACTCTGGCTATTTGAGTCAGCATTCTCCTTGAATAAATAACAATTTATTATTATTGTTCATCATCACCTCAGCTTTCACAATATGCTTGGTGCTGCAGAAGACATTAAAAAGATGCAGTTCATGCCTTGAGGCTTACACTCAGATAGGCAAACAAAAAAACTGTATTTAAGGAGAGGTAGATTGACTGCAGAGATGCAATTCCCCAGGTGTCTGTATTTGTGCTTTGGGTTAATTTGTCTTTTAACCAGCTGTGGGCCAAAGAAATCTCTAAACTTTCCTCAAAACGAGGGTATAAATGACAAGTGTTCAGAAGAAAGCACAAGGCTTCATGTGCCGAGCACAGGGCTGATTGCCCCAACAAGCCAATTTGGGGGATCTCTGTGCTTTTGAACTGCTCTCTCCCCTTTGGTCACTTTCAACAATTCCTGCTGCCTGTGGCTTCCTCACTGGAAACCAAATCATTATTTTAAAAATGGATCACTGAATTTTATGGCCCACTTTCAAGCATTAGGCCAGTTCTTCCCTATCAAACAGTGTTAAAAAATTTGACTAGTTCTCCTTACAGACGGAGACACTTATTTGTGCAAAATTTAGGAAAACTTTTATCCTGTGGAGATGTTACCAAGTTTAATTTTTGAAAATCCAATTTGTAAGCTGAAATGAATGAAAATGCAATTCATATAGTGTTTATTATTCTTTTCTTTTTGGTGAATATCTAAAAAAAATCCTGCAGGTATAGAGCAGAAACAAACATCTATTCAGTGTTTGTGGGAAACATTTGTGTGCATGTGTATGCATGCAGAAAACAACTCCAGCTTGGAAATCCCAATATTGTGCATGTTTTTACACATGAGATCAAAGCCGTGCTTCTGGGAGGCAGCCAGGGCCGAACTCGAGGTTTCAGGTTCAGAGCACGTGGGGGACACAGCTTACCTGCCAGACTGTGTGGGGCGGCGACAGTCTTCACTGTCCATCCGGGGCAAGTCGGCTTCCCTCTCCCTTGATCACCATGGTCTCCAGAACACAGAGGGGTTGCTCTCCAGGGTTTGACCTGTGAAAGAGACGGAAGCACCCAGAGCTATGCATATTCAGACTTTCGTTTCCCGAGTTTGCGTCTGATTGCACTTTCTCCTCGCATGCAGGGTGCGGCATGCCCTTCCAGATGGCCCGCACAAACGCTCTGCCGTACTTCACTCGCTCTCTGCATGTCAAGCATCTCTGGGACCACATACATCACCAATTAGCATCCTATACTCATGTGAAAGGAACGCTCCGGCAACATTCTAGAGTTTTCACTGATAAAATTTGCATGTTGCCATGTTCTTCTCTAAGAATCAAGAATGCGATTGTGGATTTTCTTCTTCTCCCCTCCCTCCCCCAAACCTTCTCCCAAAGCAGCACTTGATCTGTATTTCAGAGGAAATAGCTTTGGTTTGGCATCTCTGGAGGCTGGTCCGGCAGTTCTGGTGCGGCTGCCCATGCGCAGTGCAGGCCGTCACTGCCACCTCTCTCTAGGTGGCCGGGGGCCTGTCGGTCCGCTCTCATTTTCCAGATTCTCAGTCGTGAACCCTCCTCACTGATGTCTAGAATCGTCACTGCCACCCCTTCAGCGTTTGCAACAGCCTCCCAGCCGGGCAGCCCTTCTGGGTCTGGGATGAGCACGTGGTGCCGCAGACCGCAGCTGCCGCCCCGACGTGAGGAGCAGCCATGGCGCACTGGAGTCACGTTTAGCCGATACACCCACGAGGCGCGGAGCCCCCAAGGGGCCGGCCTGTCACCTGCGGGCGGTGCAGGCGCCTCTCAGCTTTCCTGTGGGATCAGGACAGGCGGAGAGCAGGTCAGCGGGCGCCCCCACGAGCCCTGCTGGAAGCTGCCCTCTCCACATCTGCACAGGCTGGCTGTCCAGTCCCCAGCCTGCCGTCCCCCGCGAGTGGGCACCATCTACCTACCACTCAGCTCAGGATCCTGGAGCCACCAGGAGTCCCTCCGTTCTCTCCCGCTCCCCCCAAGCCTCCATGACGTTCTTCTGGCCCTGCCTCCATATATCCCGCGTCAATCCCATCTTGGCCACCGGCAGCCCCCACTGCCTCCTGCCTCCCCCCAGCTCACGCCCTAGTTTCTGGAAATCTTCCATGACCTCCAGGTCTGATTTTCCTATTGCCCCTGCCCGCCCAGACTGCGGAGTCCGCAAGGGGTCTCCGTGCTGTGCTGGCCACCCGTCCTGCCCAGAGCGCTCCCCCCTCGAGGCCCTCAGGGTTCTGGCCCCGACCACCTGCCTCCAGGGCACAGTGTCCCTTAGGCTCTAGCTGCTGCCCTGAATGTGGGTGTCTCTTGGCATCCTTCGGTCCCCCCTCACGTCTGAGGGGCCCACCTGCCCGCCCCAGCCTGGGAGGCCCCCCTCTGGCTTGCCACTTCCTGGCCAATTATTCTTTGGGTCTTCTCTTGAGTGTCTGCTCCTCACAAAGGCTTTCTGAGCCTACATGGTTGGAGAAAATCCCTCTGCTGTATCTAGTGCAGCACCCTGCTCACGTCCCTCAGCTCCGAGCCCAGCGCAGACATGCCCAGGGTCTGCCGCCTGCCCTCCGCTGTCCAGGTGAACTCAGTGTTCTCTGGGCTGTTCATTCCTGCTGAACTCACGTCCCCGGAGCTGCACGGTGCCTGGCGTGCAGAGGCGATCGGAGCATGCGTGCTCAGGGAACGTCTCCAGAGACTCTGCATGAGGAGGGCTGAATGTGTGTGTGTGTGTGTGTGTGTGTGTGTGTGTGTGTGTGTGTGGTGTGGGGTGTGTGTGTATGTGGGTTGTGGGTTGTGGGATGTGGGGTGTGTGGTGTGTGTGTGTGTGGTGTGTATGTGGGGGGGGATGGTGTGTGTGTGTGGTGTGTGGTGTGTGTGTGTGTCTGTGGGGTGTGTGATGTGCTGTGTGTGGGGGGGTACGGTGTGTGGTATGTGGTGTGTGTGTGTGTCTGTGGGGTGTGGGTGTGTGTGTGGTGTGTGGTGTGTGGGGTGTGGGGTGTGGGGTCTGTGCAGTGGGTGTTGTAACGGTTGAGTTAAAGGAAGGGCTGCTGATGAACGTCCTGTGCCCCCTAGGCTAACACGCTGAGACCGAATCCCCAGGAGGAGAGCCCTTGGGTGATCCGGTCAGGAGGGCAGAGCCCCACAAGCGGACCAGGGCCCTGACGCAGGGACCCAGAGAGCCCTCTGCTCTCCACCCTGTGGGGACACAGTGAGAAGCTGCCAGCTGGGAACCGGGAAGCAGGTCCTCACCAGACTCCAAGTGGCCGGCACCTGGACTTTGGACTTCCAGCCCCCAAAACCACCCAAAACAGCCACGGACTGTGAGCACCCTGTCCGCGGCATTCTGCTCTGGCAGCCCGAGCGGGCGAAGACGGGAAGGAAGCCCGTTCCAGCTGCGGGGGAGGAGACAGCATGGGGCATCGGGGCTGCGGGAACTCCGAGGGGTCCTGGCAGGGGGCGGGAGGTGCGGAGACGGGAGGCCTGGGCTCACAGCATGGCGGCTTGCCGGGGGTCGTGCGCGGGTGCAGCGGTGGCGCCGAGGAGAAGAGCCTGATGCTCTCATTCGCACGGGGAGAAGGAGAGGCCCTGGTTCCGGGGGAAACAGCTCCGATCTTCAGAGCAGCCACAGCGCCGTCGGAGCGAGGCCAGGTCGCACTCGTTGGACGGGACAGACTTTCACTCGCACGTGTAAGCAGACATGTGGACACTTTTGATCAAAGTCACCATCCTCACAGTCGGCAGTTTAATTTTACAAACAAGGAGAAAGCAAAGTGGCTGAAGGAACACACAAGCCAGACCAGCTGGCGGGCGGGAACCTCACAGAAGCACTCGGACCACACGCTGCCTGAATCAGGGGCAAGAAATGTTCCTCCCTGAAGAGAAATTCGCTGCCTGGTCAAAACCCAGTCCCGGAGACACACACGTGTGTGAGCACGTGGGCACCATGCTGGGAACCACCCTGCCGGGGAGGATTCCTCACGCGCTTGCCATGGGCCAGGTGCAGCGTGGAGCTGCGTCCTGTACTGCCGCACCTAAAACCATAGACTACGAGGCAGGTATGAATATTCAGTATTGTGGAAGAAAAACACAAACGTAAGAGAAGTTAATTATTGGGCTCTAGGTCACACAGCCATGTGGGAGGTGGGATTTAAACCCTCATCTATTTATGTTCAGAGCTTGAGCGCCTTTATCCTCTACTGATTTGCAAAGACTGCTTCTGCGGGGGGGGGGGGGGGGGAACCAAAAAAAGCCTAAGAGCCGTCTTGATCTGACTGGTTTCAGGGAAAACACGCCATAGAGCATTGACTCCATTGTGCTGCCATTTACCTTTTCCTTGATCACCGGGCTGCAACCAGCTTCGGCCCTCACACCTGTCCCCTCGCCCCCAGCGCTCAGCACAGTCGCCGTGTAGCTCAGTGGACGGCAGAGCTTTGCAGCTGGTCCTGAAATCCTGATCCATGGAAGTTGTTTTTTATTGGATTATTTCTGTCTTCTATTTACATGAGCTAGTTAAAAAATACAGAGTAAACATTTTGAAGAAGAATTCACATTGTAGTTCTTAACTATGAATGATAAATACACCTGATGGGGATATTACTAGTTAAGAAGGGCTAAACAAAAGTAAGAATATGCTTAAAATTCCAAAGAGAATTAATTCTGAAACATTACTGAATATTAAAGTGTTGTCAAAAAAGCAAAGATATTTTGGAACTGCCACATGGGGGGATTTTCAGAACAGAATCTGAAGTTTTTAGAAAATTAATCGTTTGCATTTCCAGTTTCAGGTAAAATGAAAACTAGATGCAAGCATTTTTTAAAAACACCGTGTTATCTGTCTCGTAGGCCAGAGCTATTGAAGCAAACCAGATCTTTTACTTTAATGTGCACTTACACATTTAAAAATTCATATTATTGACTGTGCTGAATGCCGTGACTTCTGGAGAACCATTACAGCTCACGGGATGGGTTTTAATTTGGCATTGTATCAATTTGCAGCCCAGAATGTCATGATATGCATGTGTAGAGTGGAATGGAGAGAAAGGTAAGGTGCATAGGCAATAGGCAATTTCCAAATGTCATCATTTCAGCCCTAAAAGGAAAGAAAAGGAAGGCTCACCCTGAAGAGGACGTTGAGAGCCCTGCTCTCCACATGGGCTTCTGCCGGCGCCCAGCGCTCCTCCGCAGAGCTGCAGTGTAGCGAGGCCCGTCTGCCGCTTAAATATCACACGCAGCTAATCTGCCTTGTAGGCTGCGGGCCCAAGAGGGAAAAACACTTAATTTTATTAATAGAATGGATTTTAAATCTCTCTACAGGAGGCCGCAGAACAGCCCAAAGGGCTAATCTATGTTAGGGAGAGGCGGCAGATCGGAAAAGCTCCAGGGCCTTTTCCCCTCAGAATGTGTTCTCACGAAAGCTGCCAGCAGGCCGATGGCTCTGAGCATCCTGGGTGCTGGGACGGTCCCACACCTGATGCAAACCTTAGCCCCGGGATTCGGAGTAGGACTGCTAGGACTGGAGCACGCCGCACTGAGACAACCAGAACCAGGTAATGATTTTGTAACCTCGTGTTGACATAACCCACCAGCTCGCTGAAGAGCCCCTTCCTGTAGAGGAAACACAGAAACTATAATGATTTTCAGATACAGTTGACAAGAGACCATTTAGTAAACTTTTATTTTTTTTTAACTAACAGTGTGCGGGGATGTTGTATTCTAGGCTGCTACTAATAATCTCATCAGAATGCAGAAGCAGCAACTGTGTTATAAAACCAATGATCTGTTATATTCTGCAAGAATTTACAAAAGCCTAATGTCATTTACTACAGCACGAGAACATACTTGGGTAAAAAAAATAAAACACAACAGATTTCAAAAACTGATTACAGCTGACGAGAAAATGCACTGCGAAGGCCCCGCTCTCCAGGTAAACCCGTTGCCGAGGGAGCGGAGCCAGTGGCGACCTCAGGAGGGAGGAGCGGGTGCCCAGCGGGTGTGGCCGTCCCCGGGCAGCGCTGGCCTCGGCTGCAGGGAACTTGCAGTCTTGAGAGTTTGCTGTTTTCTTTCTTTCTCAGTGGCGTTCCTGACAAAAGCTCACCTCTAGCAGTCTTAAATATAGAATTTCAATGATTTAAAAAGGAAGACCTTGCTTTGGGGACAGTCAGGAAAGGCAGCTGAGGAGTCAGCGGCAGGGCTGTGTCGGGATCTCTCGCTGGGACCTGGGTGGCCTTGGCTCTGGGCACACAGCCCCCAGGGGTGGAGGCGGGAGGCGCGCTCCCCTCCGACCGTGGGCTTGCTGCTGCTCTTAAAGGTTTCATGGATTCGATTCTGGCAGTTTGCAGCCTTTTAGTTTTGTAAAAAAATAAATGTGTTTAATTTGATGTCCAAACCAAATTCTGCATTTTATTCAGTGATTGAAAAAAAATCAGCCTTTTGAAGGAAGAAGATGTCTTTCTTTCTGTCTCTGCTTCTATTGCTATCCTATATCATTAGATCCATGTATTTATCTATCATCTATCCATCTATCCATCTACTGAGAGAGAGAGACTTTGAAGTTCTTAGAATTGCTATAATCTTTGGAAGAAATGTATTTGTTCTGTCCTTTTCAAACCAAGTTCTTTGCGAACATTTTTACCTCCAGGATAAAAGTGGCAGAATACGGGAAGCATGGGGTCTTTAATACTGAAAGATTTTTTTTACAGTATTGCTAACCAGCTTCCAGCAGATTCCTTGCAACAATGTATCCTCGGATGTCCTTGAAGATACACTTGGTCTTGCAAACTTGCAGAGACTCATTTTGAAGTGTTGACTTAGGCGCCTGTAAGACATCTGGTAATAATGAAGATGGAGCTCTTAATGCTTTGGGATTTTATGAATGACTTACAGTACAGTCACTGATGAATCATTAAAGTCCGTCTCCACGGGAGGAGGCCATCCATATTTTTGACTGGTGGGAAGTTGTTCATATTGATAATTGTCCAGAAAGAAACTGAGACCAGCTTTTAAGTCTGACTCTCCTTCGGATCAACTAGTTTGAGAACCAAATTCAGTGATGCTTGTTTCAGGAGAGTCTCTTGCTTCCCACGGAAAGTAAAGGTGTTTCATACAAGAGAGAGACCTGTTTATTAAGGAGTCTGCATTACACAGGACAGTGGTTAAATGTGTGAACTGCTCCTTGCCTTCACTCAGCTGTTTTTCTTCCTCCTGAACGGCTGGAAGAAGTCACTGTCTGCCTGGTAACGTCCCATTCATCCCCGCAAGCAGGCCCAGGGCTGCCACTTGTCTGCCATGCCCCCTCCTCTTCACTTCTAATATGCTATTGTGTCCACAGCACTATATACATGGTTACCTCACGTCTGTTATTAACTGTCTTACACATGTGTGTATCAATGTATGTTTTTATTGGTTTATCCTACTAGAATATAAGCTCTTCAATAAATAATATTTTCCATTTATAGCATATAGTTGAGGTCCTGGCATAAAAAAGTATGTGATAAATGTTCAGCAATGGATAATTACACAAAAATATAAGTAAAATCAAACTTCTAGGAAAAATCTAGAAAATGGTGGCTACAATTTAATAAATTTGGACTATTGACTACTTAAGAAGAAGAGCTAGGGAATTCCTAAACAATTAGTAATGCTTAAATTTAAAAACAAAGTTAAAAATAAACATTTTTTTCTTCATTCCAAAAGTGTATGGCATAATATCTGGGGGAGAGGTCTTTTTCTGAGTCTAATAGGCAGTCAGCAAATTAGACACTGGAAGGAAAGGTTTCATTTGCTCTCCTTAAGAGAATACCCACATACAATTAAAATCATTGGTCCTTTTTGAGAACTGAGAGGGGGTGAAAGGGGTGATGTAATTAGTAATTAGTAATTTCCTTATTGGGCGAATTTACATGGAGCCCCTGGCATGTGCCCAGCTGTGTATCAGTTCCTGAGGACTCAGAGAGGGACCAAGAGGGCCTGGGTCCCGCCCTCCTGGGCACACGACATAGTGAGCGAGGCAGGCTTCAAACAGAGGACTTGCTAAAGGTCCGTCCCTACCGCTGTGAGAAGTGCTGTAACTGAAGATTCAGGAGGGGAATCTGGCCTAGGGAGGGAACAGCCCCCAAGAAAGTGACGATTAACCAGAAACTAGACGATGGTAAGGGTGGGATGACAGAGGGCTTCAGGGGAAGTGTCAGTGGGAAGCACTGCAGATGTGCACCTGTGCCCGGCACACTTGAGCAAGGCTGCAGTGGGGGATGGAAGGTCAGTGTAGAGACCATGCAGAAGCGAAGATGGGCCCCAGCAGGGCCATGGAGAAGGGCTACAGGGAGCATTTTGAAAAGAATGATCAATAAACCCAGGTGTGAGCGCAAAGGATGGTTGAGGAGGACTGCAAGGTTCCTGTCCGGAGCGTGTGAGTGGGTACGTGGCCAACCAAGAGGCCGTTTGGGAAGGGACCATGGGCAGTGCCATCTGCAGAACTGTAGTGTTCAAGGTGCCTGTGAAGCACCCAAGTAGGGGTGTCAAGAGGAGCAGGACACAAAGTTTTAAGACTCAGAATAGAAATAAATCAGCCTGCAGACAAAACCTGAGAGATGATGGGCTTGCAGAGGAAACCAGGCCATCAAGATAAACCTGGAGGAACACCTTCTTTGGGTCCTAATACCGATCCTGGGGATGAAAGGGATGGTGGGTGCTAAGGGATGAAAAAATAGCTTTCTTTGTTTTTATACGATAGCATAAATTAAAATTTTGATTTTTTGTAGTAATATCCTGTGACTTTTTATTCAAAATTGGCAATGTTTTACTGATATTTGTTATGTGTGTTCATTGTACTAATCCTAGCAAGTGTGAAACTTCTCCCATTACTCTGGAGATAATACAACACAGAAATTATTAGAAAATTATCACAAAGACATTCTTAAATTGTTTAACAACAATGATCAGTGAAATGGTCATTTTGAGAAGTCAGGGAAGTGTTATATGTATGTATGTAACATGTGTTTCTATACGTGTGTATATACACACATACACGTACACACACTTGTATCACTGAAACAATGTCCATTCTCATTGTCTAGGCACTGACGACGATGCCCCGCGGGTGATGAGGGGCGGAAGGCGGACTTGGAGTCTTCACACTGAGCTCGCCCCACTCTCACCCGGGACTGTGAGGCCAACAGCCCACCCGCAGCGGCTCACGGGGAGCCCCCGGCAGACCGGCATTGGAGCCGGGCGTGGCGATGTAGCATCGATGAGCAAGGGACGCCACTCACGAGGCGCCCTGGGTGATAGTGGAAACACAACCGCAGGGCCGGACCTGGGCCGGAATGACCACGTGGCGTCCCCAGAATGACAGGCCCGCTGCAGGGCTCCGCCTTCCGATGCTATGTGCACGGTGAGACTCATCCCGCTGCATTTCAAGGGCACAACGAGTGAGGAAGTTCATTGAACAGATGGGAAAAGAAGGGACCAGAGACAAGGAAATGAACATTACTCAGGTTTCAGGACCTTTGAAAGGAGAGTAGGTGGGGCACATGAGAGAGTAATGAAGATAGTACTGATGGTGGTGGCGATGGAAGAGAAGGGGTGAGGAGGACCCCGCACGCTCACACACACATCTCTGCTGTAAATCTTGACCTACAGTTTTCCTTTTGGCACTTAAGGTGCATTTATAGTATCAGCCTTTGGTTTCTACAGGCACACGGCTGGCCCTGTGTGACTGGGCGTCAGACCCACCAGGACGTGAACAGGCCCGGCACCCCTCATACTGTATTCCCCACAGGGAAGCAGGTCTGGCTGTCTTCCACAGGAGAATATTCCTCACAGAATGAGCTCATTTTAGCTGTCAGCTGTGGAGTATCTAAGAAGCTCGGTATGCACACAACACTGCCAGCAGGATGCCCACCCTCCTCCACTGGGGATAAGAATCCCCAGTGGGGGAAAAAGGCTGCTTCCAAGTGATTGAAGCAGCTGTTGTTTTACACAGAAATGTCAAAAGCACAAGCAAATTTCTCATCACCAATTGGCGGTGTCATGGCCAGTGAAACAGTTTGTGCTTTTACGTGGTTTGTGAGAAGCAACTGGTTTTGTGAAGTGTAAGTTATAGATATAAACTATATCTGGAAAGTAAACCCTTGGTTCGAATTTTATTGCTAGTGATAGGATCTGAATCTGAGACGCGGAAGGTGGGATTAAATTAGCCATGTCTTTGAAATTTTATAATTATTTTATCTTTTAGCTACACTTTTCTAAGCAATTAAAAGTAATGAATATGTTGAACATAAAAATGTATAGAATCTAATATTCCTATTACGTAAAGTTTTGCCATTTCCCAAGATCTCTAAAAATGAAAAAAGTTTTCCAAATGAAAGCAATATAAACTACATGGCACTGTCTTCATGCTGACTTTCCCCTTAGTCACATGTGTGTCCCTGGCCCATCAGCCACTCCTCATCTGCCTATGCATCCCTCCAGCATCACGGCTGCGGCTGAGGGGCCCCTCCTGCGGATGGAACACTGTGTCAAATGTCATAGAACACTGAAAGTAACCTGGTTCCTCTTTTCTGTCTTCAGGAGCTTCACATTATTTTGGCTACTCTTTTATTACAGAAAGAGTCAGCCACCTTAGGAACTGCAGCAGCTGCCTAAAAAATAAGGAAAGTGAAGCGAATCCTGTCTCCTTCGTAACCCAGTGAGACACAGATTCCAAGTCTTACCATAGGTGGGGGGCCAACCTTCAAATCCCTTTTAAGACAAGCTCTGTTTATGCACCTGGTAAAGGACAGTGCGGTGTATATGAGCTGACAGTACATGGAGACTGTAAATTAGCTGTGATTTAGATGATGAGAAAATAGGTGGGAGTTCAATAGAGGCAATAAAATGTAACATAACATACGATATCTTAGGAACCACACTACGTGTCTCTGGAGTTTGCCTTGATCTGCTTGGTGATGAGACAGAAACAGCCCAGTAATGCAGTAGTTGTCTCAGCCACCCGGGCGCCTTAACAAGCATGTTACAGAGAGGGCGGCTTGAACGACAGGTGTTCACTCTCACGGTTCTGGAGGCCAGAAGCCCAAGACCCAGGGGCCGGCTGGTTGGGTGGGGCAGAGCCCCCTTCCTGGCTCCCAGGTGCCTGTGTTTTTGCTGTGTCCTCACCTGAGGGGATGGATGAGCCAGCTTCTGGGGGCCTCTCATTGGGCACTAATCCCATGAATGAGGGCTCTGTCCTCATGACCTGGTCACTTCCCAAGGGCCGCGCCCCCTAACGCCATCCCATTGTGCTTAGTTTTCAGTTAAGCGTCTGAAAGGACACAGCCATCCAGTCACAGCAGCAGGTGACACCTCACTACGGTAAGTTGTTAAAATCCATTCTCAAAACTGCAAGCTTCCTCGGTGATCATATATTTCAACATCGCATTTTGCAGGTAAGGACACAGAGGCCAAACGGATCCTGGAATCGGCTGGGGGAGGACCCCACCCAGGCCTCTGACCCCAGGTCAGAGCTCTTTCCGAATCACTGCCAGCAGCCTACAGCAGGACCCATTTCAGCCTAAGTTAAGGCATAAGAATCTTGTTTTAAAAGTCATACTTCTGAACTTTTTCATCTTCCTTTCTTTACCTCCTTTAACTCCCTATCCAGTTCCTTTTTGCTTCCCACCCCATTTCTCAAATAGGACATCTGGTACCTTCATGGCAATCTACATGGCAAAAGCCCCTGGCGCCCACTTAACCATGTCTCCTCAGCATGGCTTTAACTGGGAGGGATAGTTCTGGGAGGATTCACAGGTTACTTTGTGATAAAAGCACGATTCAGCCAATGGGAGGGTGAATCTCCCATCTGTCTTACTCTGTTAGTCACATGCGTAACTGGCTGTTTATTTTTCTTAGTCTACTGCAAGTCTTGAACCCTGAGCATCAGTGACCAGTTATAGACAGTGGATCAGACCGGCCAGAGATCTAGGGAAAAGCTTTCACTCAACGCTCATGCTATCAGGAGCATCGAGCCCTTGTTGCGTAGCCCCAGCTCTGGACTCCACACACACACACACACACACACACACACACAGGCTGTCTCCTCCCTTTCTGTCCTGCCACCAGCTTGCTGCGGCTCAGGCACCCACAAGTGTGTGGGTCCCGCTTTTCTGCCCCCTCCCGCCAAGGGCCACCATCAACAGGAAGGTAACTCATAAGGACACGACAAGCCCTTCCCATTACACAACCTCTGTTTTTCTTCCTTCCAAAAAAAAGGTGGGGTTGTAATAGCGCCTTAAACTTTATTTCCCCTGTATCCTTAATTATATTAAATACCCATATATTCCTTCCCTGAGTATTCATTTAGAAAGAAGGTTTTGTAATCGTCACATTTAATTTATCAGGGTGCAGTAATTTGTGTTTCCCAATCATCTCACTGACTTTGGTTCATTATACTATTGTTTCACATGAGTAAGTTAGCAAAGTTTGGACTGATTGACTCTAATTAACTAAAACTGGTTCCAGGCTGTGCGTCTATCGTCATAGCAGCTTCCCGCAAAGCCCTCCGATGTGCAACACTGATAGAAGGTAATATTGATCTGAAAACTGTAGATAATACGTAACCTTGGGCTCATCGCTGTTTGGGAGGCAAACTGGAAAAAAAAATGGTGAAGGACACACCGGCGGAGGATGAGGTAGACTTTTCAGTGGGTTCCATTCTCATTTTCCTATCCAGACATAGTCACAGATGTGCTGAATTACACACAAATACAAAATTCAGCAGTCGGAAGACTAAGGATTTCATGGTTCTTGAAACTGAAGAAATGAGATACACTTGGTGACAAACAGTCTAAGATCCACTGAAAAATTATGGGGACATCCCCATTTTGGTAGAGAAAATCTTTCTAGTCATTAATTGCAGAAAAGTAGCATTGTTTGAAATGTAATCTCTTCTCTGCTGCTGATTTTTTATAGTCAGTAACGGTCTTTGCCTGAGAAAAAATGGTTTCAGACCGTATGGCTGGAAATACGGCCGCCCTGGCGCTTTGGGGCTGGACGGGAACCACCTGCCGGCTGAGCAGATGCCAGCGGGAGCCGCCAGAGGGCGTCCGGCTCCCCCACCAAGATGCTGCTGTTTTCGCCTTGGCGGACGGGCCAGACCCGTGTCACCGGACGGCCGTCGGCCCCCATCCACCGCACGTGGGGCTGAGGCGCTCCAGGGCCGGTTTCCCACGCCGCCGCCCCTCCAGCCTCCCGCCAGAGGGATGAGGGAGGTCCGGCTTGGGTACCGGCGAGCTGGAGGCTTGCTGTCGGGTGGAGGGGATGCTGGCAGCGCCGCCGTTCACGCAGCCGCCTCCTGGCTCGCGTCGTCGTGAGTGTCTCCGCAGACTGGGAACAGGCAACTTTTGTACTGGTGCTTCTCCTCTGAATGTTTAGTTTTTACAAATGATTTGTGGCCATGGCGGCCACATGGGAAAAGACCAACTTCTACATGTCACCATGGAAGAGGCCTGTGTTAGTCGGGGTTTCCAGAGAAACAGGACAGATAGTACAGTGAGCGAGGGAGAGAGATTTTAGTGAATTGGCTCAAGTGATCAGGGAGGCTGGAAACCCCAGGACCTCAGAGGTCCCCGGGCTGCAGAGCAGAAGCAGCCAGCATGGCCCAGGCTCGAGGCCCATGTGCAGGTCCACTCCGTCCCGGGAGGCCAGGGCTCGGGGCTCCGACGGGTCGGGGAGGCCCATGTGCAGGTCCTCTCCGTCCCGGGAGGCCAGGGCTCAGGGCTCCGATGGGTCGGGGAGGCCCATGTGCATTAAGGAGGGCAGTGTGCTTTACTTAGAATCCACCCATTTAAATGTAAATCTCATCCAAACATATTCTCACAGAAACACCCAGAATGCTGTGTGACCAGACCTCTGCACCCGGTGGCCCTGCCAAGTTGACACAGACACATCCCGGAGCCCAAGGAGGAGCTGAGGAGCCAGAGAAGGAAAAGATGGGGAAAGAGAGCGACACACGTTTGTTTTTGCAAAGAGAGAAAGGAGAGCATGTGGCTACTGATGCCTCACAGGCCCTGAAGCCTTTCAAAGGACCACCACACAGACGTGGCCAGGGCGGCACACGCCTGCCTTTCTTCCTGAACAGCTCAGGACGAGGTGACTTCACGCCCTTCCGTTCTCAAGTGCAGACCAGGGTCCTGCAGCTCCGGCATAGCCCGGTGGGTGACAGGCAGCACAGGCCCTGCCTAGTCGCCGTCCTCTGACCCCTCCAGTGCAAGCAGGCAGCCGCCCGCCTACCCTGCAGAACACTGCCCTGCTCTTCCTTCTAGAACTCAAAACAGCCGCCCAGTTTCTGACATCCTGAGCACCAGTTAACAACCAACTCCTTTCTTCTGAGCAGAGAGCAGGCGCACCATCAAATACTTGTTTTACCATCTTCAACAGTCACACAGCAAGCATTCTTGAAGCCCCTAGCAAGTGCCCAGCACCGAGGAGAATGCAAAGGCAGAATCAAACACGGTCCGTTCCTGGAAGAGTTTACAGTCCGGGGGGAAAGCAAGTCTACTACGCAGCAAATAAGTAAAACACATCGAGTTATCAGTGGAGGTCTTCAGACCAGACATTCAGTCCAAGTTCATAGACGGGGGACATAGTCTGCTGGGAGCAACAGAGGTCGGGGTGGGGGGTGCAGAGTCAGAGTCATGCCAGGTATCTGACAAGAAAACGTGCTCTAATTTTGCTTCCTTATCTGAAAGGTGAGACGTCGCATATAAGATGATACAAAATAGATCTATTGATCCTCACTAAAATCAGAGAATTTGGAGAGGCTACTCAAAGTGTGGCCCACAGGGCAGAGCTTCCAAATCACCTGGGAGCTTGTTGGAAATGCAGACGCTCAGGCCCCAGCTCAGATCTGCCGTGTTAGAACCTGCAACTTCTAAGGTTTCTGGGTGATTTGTGGGCATGTTAAAATTAAGAAAAAATCATTCTCCCTTTTCTAGTACCACTCACAGAGGCATCTAGTCCCTGATGAGACACCCACCAGGGATGCATCTTCACAATTTTTAAAACCACAATGTTTGCTGATTCTCCTTTAACCTTTAAAACCTAGCACAATAACAGAAAAATTATATTTGAGCAATTGTATTGAATGAGTGTTTCACCTTGAATTGAAAGAGTTTGTCCATAAATTATTTGGACTAGTTAAAGAATAAATCAATCTGTTTTCCACAGTCAGCCCTAAAATTAAATAAAAAAGGCTTCTTACTCCATATAGATCTGTTTTCTAGGCTAAAAGTGTCCATTCCTTCCACTATTTTTCACATGTCAAGACGTGTAAGATCCTCAGCGTCCTAGGAACCACTGGCCACGTGTTGAATTCCAAGTGTCTCGTGACCACGACCCGCCTGTGTCCACGCGCGCTCTGGGCCGCTCACAGCGGGACGATGTGCGCCGATGGCATTCCTCTGCTTCCACTCTCAGCTCTTCTTGTTAAGCAAACTGTCATATCACCGCAAATAGGAAGTTTGGACTTGGGCTCCCTTTTCTTGTCTGAGGTTATTTGCTTACCACAAACGAAGGCCACAGAAGCTAAATATATGTCTACTTGAATGATGACTTTATAGCAATAAAATGAGCCTAGGGGCTAATGACTCTGTAATCAGCTTTTTCAACTACTTTTTATATTGGGCATAATTTTCTCTCTCTGAGAAATTCTACATTTATCACTAGCCTAACATGAACCAAAGTGGAAAGGCTTGAGCTGAGAGATTCAGGGCCACTGCCGTCTGCCGTGAAGTCACAGCAGTCAGTTTGCCTGCAGGTCACTGTTCGATCTTGATACTGGTACAGGAGCCTCGCATGTTCTTTTCCAGTTCAAAATTCTTATTTTGGCAGTGGTTTAAGAAATTAGGTTTTAAGAAGAATCTGTTTTTACTTTAAAATGATGAACAAGTGCACCAACATGGCCAACAGGACACCGGCTCAGAGCACTTTGAGAATCCCCTTTGCCGCCCTCTACC